>CM053617.1:4452358-4565411 GCA_028646535.1 Procyon lotor | reverse complement strand
CAGCGCGAGTCATCTGGTCCTCCCCACCTGTGCACACAGGTAACCTCAGACTCGAATCAGTGACACCGCTCAATGCACCCCTCAGCTCTCCCCTTCGGCCCTCCCCGTCCCCGACCCGGTTTCTGGGCACAGGCCGAGGCTTGGCTCATCCCCCCCACCTCCCCGCCCCAACCCCCGCCCCGCGCTGCTGCAGAAGCGGCCGCGGCAAGTGCAGCTCCTGGCGGGCACCTCGCACCAGCCCCAGCGAGCCCCGGGCGCTCACACTGGGCATGCTCAGTGGCGCTCGCAGGCCGGGGGCTCGGCGCTCGCCCCCGGAGCTGCCGCCCCTGGCCCGCCGCGCCCCTCCCTCCCCCGGCGCGATCTCGCCCGCCTCCCGCCTCCCCTCGGGCTCCCAGGCGCCGGGCTCCCGACGCGGTGGCGGCGGCGGCGGCGGAGGGGGCGGGCGGGCCGGCGGGCGGTGATGTGGCGGGACTCTTTGTGCACTGCGGCAGGATACGTGCCGGGGCGCCGAGCCGCGGCTGCGCTCCGCTCTCTCCTCTCGGAAGCTGCAGCCATGATGGAAGTTTGAGAGTTGAGCCGCTGTGAGGCGAGGCCGGGCTCAGGCGAGGGAGATGAGAGACGGCGGCGGCCGCGGCCCAGAGCCCCTCTCAGCGCCCGTGAGCAGCCGCGGGGGCAGCGCCCTCGGGGAGCCGGCCGGCCGGCGGCGGCGGCAGCGGCGGCGTCTCTCGCCTCGTCCTCGTCCTCTCTTCTAACCGTGCAGCCTCTCGCTCGGCTTCTCGTGCAAGGGACAGTGGAAGCCGCGGGCCCGGGCGGGAGCCGGCTGAGGCGCGGCGGCGGCGGCGGCGGCGGCACCTCCCGCTCCTGGAGCGGGGGGGAGAAGCGGCGGCGGCGGCGGCCGCGGCGGCTGCAGCTCCGGGGAGGGGGCCGGAGTCGCCTGTCACCATTTCCAGGGCTGGGGCCGCCGGAGAGTTGGTCTCTCCCCTCCTACTGCCTCCAACACGGCGGCGGCGGCGGCGGCACGTCCAGGGACCCGGGCCGGCTGTAAACCTCCCCTCCGCCGCCGCCGCACCCCCCCCGGCCCGGGCTCCGGAGGCCGCCGGCGGAGGCAGCGGCCGTCCCGAGGATTCTCCGTCTCCTTCCCGTCCCGCGGCCGCGGCGGCCAGGCCTCTGGCTGCTGAGGAGAAGCAGGCCCCGTCGCTGCAACCATCCAGCAGCCGCCGCAGCAGCCATTACCCGGCTGCGGTCCAGAGCCAGGCGGCGGCAGAGCGAGGGGCATCCGCTACCGCCAAGTCCAGAGCCATTTCCATCCTGCAGAAGAAGCCCCGCCACCAGCAGCTTCTGCCATCTCTCTCCTCCTTTTTCTTCAGCCACAGGCTCCCAGACATGACAGCCATCATCAAAGAGATCGTTAGCAGAAACAAAAGGAGATATCAAGAGGATGGATTCGACTTAGACTTGACCTGTATCCATTTCTGCCGCTGCCCCTCTCTGCCTTTCTGTCACTCTCTCTTAGAACGTGGGAGCAGACGGAGGCGAAAAATTTCCATAGTTTGGGTGATCATAGCAGCTGACCCTGCTCGAATTTCTAGATGGTGTCTCTTTGGTGTCTCTCTTGAAGGCATCCAACCTAGGGTGTGTTCGGCTACATGGAACTCTTGCCTGCTTGCAAGTGTCAAGGCACCGATTGCTTTCTCGGGTCTGTCTACGGGGTCTCTTCCGAAGGGCTATTGTCCGTTCATACAGAATACGGTACACTGTTGGTGGATTAGTGAGCTCGGTAATCCGGTCTGCTAAATGAACAGAAAAGTAGACGCTTTGAGGTTGAGCATATTTCGATTAAATCTTGGCTTTAGGCCCTAGATCAAGGGTATAGATTAGATTAAAATGAAAATTAGTGTTGCACGTATGCATATTGCATCAGAATCTTGCACTGATTGTTTTTAGTTTCCTGGGTTGCATTGATAGACTTTTTTTTTTTTTTTTTTTTTATTGTGAGTTGTGAACTGATTTGCATAACTTTGGAAGCAGAATCATTTGCGGCATATATGGGTGTTCATTGGAGGGTAAGAGTAGGTTTGTATATTTAAGCTAAGTTTAATTGCAACTTTGAACTGCATTTAGAACTTTTGTAGCTTGAAATCAATAGTGTCATAGGTGATATATCTCATAAAGCGCTCTTACTGGATCTTTGTTAAATTTGCCCTTTTTTTTCCCTCCTCCTGATGGAGTGATAGAGGATAGGGCATGAGATTTGTAGCTCGGTAGCATTTTATATTCAGTGGTCTTGTCACACGTAATAGAATGCAGATTGAGGGTTTTTTTTGATCTCAGATGATAATGCTGTGTAGGTTCTAAGGGTATCGTGTGCCCCAGATTATGATTACAGAGATTAAGCATCAGTTCTTCCTTGAAATTTGATGCCAGAGGGGCTGCCCACCTAATTCAAGTTGCAGAGGACGCCGTTGGGGGTCCATTGATTGTACTCTGACTTGTGTATAATGTCAGGTGTAATTTAGCCGGCCAGAGGGGATTACTCCAGCGTTAGATTGTGGAGGTATGTTAGGTGTTTTTCACCCAGTGCCTTAAATTTACTGATTCAGGTTGTTGAATAAGACAGAAACCCAAGAATTTTAACAAGCAAGTTAGGCCTTTGTACCTCAAAAGATAGTGGTTATCAAAAGGCATTGATCTTGGCAGTTTCAGGTATAATGAACTGGTTTTGATCAAGGAGGGGGATGAAGCCCTCCTGGTTTGCAGAATGGAAAGTATCACAGACATTCAGAGTTCCTGGTAGGCCCATGTTGTGTAAGGCGTTGAAAAAATAGAATTCAGTTGTTGGTCCGAGGTGTTTGAAGCATCTTAAGGCTTCAAGATGCATCTTAAGGCTGCAATTAAGACCAAAAATTTAGTGATGTGAATTATAACAGTGAACAATATTTAGTTAAGATTATGTAATTGCATCAGTGTTAATATTCTAATAGAAATCATGTCTTAGCAATATCAGTAAACATTCTGCCTAAAGGTTGAATGGCACTCAAGGGTCCATGTGTCCTGCTAAAAACTGGGGAAGATTTGTTTTTTGAAGGAAATGTTTTCTACCTGAAGGGTTTTTATTCCTTTGGGTTATATAGCTGCACGTAAATGTGCACAACTAATTTTGCTCAAGTGTTTGTTTTGAGATGAAGGTAAAATTACTGAAAGAAGGAACTTTATAACACACAAAACGCAGGTTTTGTGTTAAGTTAAAAAATTAATGTTTAAAAAAAATATTTAGAAGTTCTGGAGTCTGCATTAATTGCAAAACTAGTCAGGCTGAACTTGACCCGCTTGCCTAGAAGGTAATTAATTATGGAAAAACTTCTGACTTGTAGTTTATTTCAAAAGCAGTCTACTGTTGGTGTGAACTGACAGCCATCTGAATGCATAGGTACAAATTGATTAACTGTTTCTTTAACTTTTTAAGAAAAGTCCCGGTGCAAAAAAATGTCTATAATGCTGTTTGGTAGATTGCTTTTATTATTCAGAGTATGTTTATACTATTTTTACTTTACTCATTTGCTTTAAAATTTAGCAGGGTTTTAAGTTTAAAATTTTTCTACCAGGTTCTTACACGTGAGTAGTGGGATGATTGGCCGGTCTCCGTTGATTTCAGAGGTGTGCCTCTATACCTGTAATTTGTGACTTAAGACTTTCTCAAACACAGTGCTTTTAGTTATGGTATGTATAGAAAGCAGTGTCAAATATTGCATCAAATGACTAATAACACTTAATTTCTAGAGTTGTGGTTTTATTGAGCCAAATATTGATATGAAAAAAAAATCACTTAGGAAAAAGTCAGTAAAGGGCTTTTTTTTGATAGTTGCACTTCCAATAATTTTGATGCACCAAAGCACTTTGGTTTGCTTGGTTTCACTTTAGTGTTCTGTGTTTATTGTGGGGGGAAAATTAAAATGGCCATTGAAGACTTTGTTTCTGGCAGGTTGTAGTATCTGTTTCAGCAGCTAGCCTGTGAGAAGTTAAATTCCTTTATGAAAGTAGTGATTGGAGTATTTCTATCTGATAAGAAAGATTAAGAATGTAGTGATTTCTCAGAAAATTGAGGACGATGATTTACAAATTTTGCAATATTATTTGCAAATTTTGCAATATTATTTGCAAAATTGAGTTATTCTAAGAATAATTTGTTGGTATCATATTGTTAGTCTGGAAAGTAGCGTTGACCGTGAGAAAAATTTAGTGTCTTTAGATTTCATGGAAACTTTAGGCTTTGGTTGTATGTATTGTTATTTTTTTGATAAGTTTGCGTCTTTTCAAATGTTAATCATAGGAAATATTTTTACCTTGTAGAGGGTGCAGGGACCAGTGAAGTTAACTATAATTTTTTAAGATTAGTGATTACTGAAATGGCCATACTGTGAGGTGTGTTTTTTGTCTTTTTTTTTAAAGGTTCTATTAACAATTTTTATTTTACCCTATTTCATGTCTGCTAAGTTGCATTTCTTTTCTGAGCAACATGACCAGGCATCCTAATTGCTGTATAACAGTTTATAAACTTCTTTTTCATGAAGATTATTCAAGAATAAAGTGCATCTGAAAGGACGATAATTTACGGTCTCTCTGACTTAATGTAAGGAAAAAGATTTTTTGCTGTGTGTGCATTGTGAAGGTTTGCAGAGTAGTGTAGTCATCTGTGGATTCACATTGCATATCGTGCACTAAGTGAATATTACATGAATAAATATCCTAAAATATGGTGATTTATAACCACCTCAGTTTAAAATTTATTTTTAGGAACTGTAGAAAAAGAAAGATGCATTGGTGTTCCTTCCTTTCAGAATTTTAACAACATGGCAAAGGCAGCAATTGATATTTTAGTTTTTGTGTGGAACAGTACATCTGTTTTTTCCTAATAACCACTTAAATAAAATACACAAACTTCTTAATGTTAATTCTTATTTTTACATGTTTGCATTTTGAGATTTGTCCCATTTGCTGTTTGTTCATTTGGTGATAGCTTAATACTTCTTAATATTTTTTAAGCCACTTAAGTAATTACTTCAGTGACTTTTAATGGAGGAATACTTACGGGAAAATGAATGCACAAAGTTTCAACATTAATTCACTCTCAGTAAACATTTTACTTTTAAATTTTGACCTCAGCCTTTTTAGTAAGACAAATAGGTAGGAAATATTTTTATATTAAAACAATGTATGTGAAATGGAGTTTGTAAAGAGAAATTTAGAAGTGTGCATGCACGTGGTAGTTTTTCACTTACTGCAAGTGTTTGGCCTTTGTTGTGGTCCAAGGATTTAGCTTCCAGGAGCTGTTACTAATGATTGTGTAAAACACTTATTTAATACCATATTTTTTTTCCTGTAGAGACCATGAGTTCTGGAGTTTAATTTCTATTTTGTGGAGCCCTCCCTCTTCCTCACCTTTTCTTCTCTTTCTCCCTCGTTTTTTGTTAGATAAATTTTGATTTTAAGTGAAGTCAGTATTGGAGAATTCTTTTGTGACCTGAATTCATTAAGGAAATGAGAATTTATCCTTAGAATTTGTTCTACGGGTAGTGACTTAAGACATTTGTATCAACTTAAGAGGTAGGGGTCAGTAATGATTTCTGTAAATAATTCGGTTCTGTTTTACAGTAGCTTTCTGTCTGGTAGCTTTGAAATTAATGCATTTGCTATCAGAGCTGTCAGTAATGTTGAGGTTAGACTACGTAACCTTAAGTTGGTAAGGATTTGCTGAGCGAACTGATATCCTTAATTGTTTTATGAAGGCCACTTACTGCCGCATGCATTCTTTGCTAGGTGGTCAGAAGTGTTCTGGTCTGTCAGTAATGATTTTTTTTCTAAGCATTGGATATATGCACCTACTGCTGTAAAATACTTTAATTTGTTAGGAAAGATGAAGTTAGTATCTTGGATTTGATTCTTCACCTATCCTCCAGTTTTTTGAATTTTTTTCATTGGTTACGGAAAAGGTATTAGCAATTTGGTTCTTTTAAGGTGATTTGCACTGGATTAAGGGCTCTTGGAAAAATATATTTTTTTAAAGATTTTATTTATTTATTTGACAGAGAGAGAGAGATCACAAGTAGGCAGAGAGGCAGACAGAGAGGGAGGGGGAAGCAGGCTCCCTGCTGAGCAGAGAGCCCGATGTGGGGTTGGATCCCAGGACCCTGAGATCATGACCTGAACCGAAGGTAGAGGCTTTAACCCACTGAGCCATCCAGGCGCCCCTGGAAAAATATTAATAAAAGAAAAACATTAGGCGTAAATTAATTTTAGAAGAGAAGTTTTAGTTTAGTTCAGTATAGTTAAGGCATATTCTCTTCATTTGCAGCAGTTTGCATAGAGGCAGGTGGGCATCTTCAGGGTGTTAGGTATACAGTTGGTTGTACTGAGAATATTGAGAAATGGATACTGTGGCTGGACCTGACAGCCGAAGATTATTCTTACTCTGTACATGGGGTGGACAAGAAGACTTGGCATACTATATTTTAGGTGTTTATGCACTTTGTCATTCATAGTCATCACTTCATATAGGGACAGTGAATCTAACATAGTGTGTGGATATTCTCTGTATATGTGTAAATAAGTACAAAGTTGGCAAACTCTTGTAATATATTTAAAAACGAGGTTACTTTCGTGGTTGTTACTTTATCCTTTTCACATAAGGTTAAGTTTATTTTAAATAACATTAAAATGTTGAGTATTAATTTTATCTACATATTGTGTGTACGCTGTTTCACTGTAGATGTTAGGGTGGCAGTGTAGGCTCTGGACCCACACTTACCTATGTTAGAATCCAGGCTCTCCCACTTTGAGTAGGTTACTTAATCTTTCTCAAACTGTTTCATCTGTAAAATGTACCTTTTTTTTTTTTAAGATTTTTATTTATTTATTTGACACTGAGAGAGAGATCCCAAGCAGGCAGAGAGGCAGGCAGAGAGAGAGGGGAAAGCAGGCTCCCCGCTGAGCAGAGAGCCTGATACGGGGCTCGATCCCAGGACCCTGCGATCATGATCTGAGCTGAAGGCAGAGGCCTTAACCCACTGAGCCACCCAGGCGCCCCTGTAAAATGTATCTTAAAGAATAAATGAGATTATATGAATAATTTGCTTAGCATACTACCTGCCTCATGGTAACTGCTGCTCTTAAAAATTATAATTTCAGATTACCCATTATGAGAAATTATTTGTATTTTCATTTATGAGAGGAGCAGTGATTGTGACTGAATTTCCTCAGTTTTGGACATGTTAGAATTTTAATTGGTTCAAACTGTGAGTATTTTTTGAAATAGGGGTATTCCTTTAGGAGCTCTGAGTATAAGATTTATGTGATTTCGTTGTTTTATCACAAATGAAATATAAAAATTTGCTCATTCATACTATTGAACAAAGAAAAGTTAATCAGTCTAATCAAAAAGTGTTTGCTTTAAGATATTGAGGTGAGATGAAAACTTCCTATTGCATAACGAAGTAGATGTTTTAAAATAAAAATTTGTTATAATTAATTTTTCTTTAGTGTTAGAGATAGGTCAAATATCATATTTTATTCACAAAGAGCAATCTTCTTAAAGAAAACTTTTAATGTATGATACAAAATTTAATTCACTGTTTATCCATAAAGGTATATAAGCATATCTTTTTAAGTTCATTTTTGGGAGAGGTATGCAACTTTGAGTGCCAAGTTACATTTATTACAATACAACTTACACTTAATGTAATCTGATAATGCCTTCATATAATATAGGAAGTTTTTTTTTTTAAGATTTTGTTGATTTATTTGACACAGAGAGAGAGCACAAGCAGGGGGAGCAGCAGGCAGAGGGAGAGGGAGAAGAAGGCTCCCTGTTGAGCACAGAGCCCGATGCAGGACTTGGTCCCAGGACCCTGGGATCATGACCTGAGCTGAAGGCAGCTGCTGCTTAACTGACTGAGCCGTCTAGGCGCCCCAGGAATTTTAATTTGGTGTTAAACGTTTGTATTACCGCATCCCATTTTCACATTTGATCGAGTCTCAAAATAATTTTAGGCCTTGGAAATGGGAAGAAAACTAAAGGATTTTTTTTTTCTTCATTCGTTCTTGCCAGGTATGGAGAAGGATGGAATAAGCTTGAGACCTACCTGGTAAAGGCCATTTTGTGTGTATAGGGATGATTCTTTTTTTTCCTTTGCCTTTCCTGGTCTCCCAGCTGTCTCCCAGTACTGTCATTAGTGAAGCACTTGATTTCCAGTAAGTTTTTTTGCTTGTTTATTTGTTTTGCATTGCAGAATAAATGATGCTCTGTCTCATTATATATGTAACTATCTGATGATGTGATTTTTCTGTATTTTGTTATGTGTTGTGTAATCTAGCTGTCATTTTGGTCTAAGTCTCCGTTGTAGAATTCAACATTTTGACACCTTCTAGGACAATTGAGTTGTCTAAAACTCTCTTTCCTGACGCATGCCATCTATGTGCTACCCAAAACTTAGTTGATTTAATATTATTAATACTCTTCAGAGTAGTTTTGAATTTTATTTCCTTTGATTTTTGTAGATTTTTAGGCTAAAATACCAGGTTTTCTTCTTTAGTAATTAATTGCAAGGATTGTATTCTGCCAATTTTATATGTTTAATATATTTGACTTTTAAAAAAGAGTATTGAGGGCGCCTGGGTGGCTCAGTGGGTTAAAGCCTCTGCCTTCCGCTCAGGTCATGATCTCAGGGTCCTGGGATCGAGCCCCACATCGGGCTCTCTGCTCAGCAGGGAGCCTGCTTTCCCCTCTCTCTCTGCCTGCCTCTCTGCCTACTTGTGATCTCTCTCTTTGTCAAATAAATAAATAAAATCTTAAAAAAAAAAAGAGTATTGAGTTGTTTAAGGTGTTATGAAATGCATTGTGATTTGAATCACATTTTTTCAATCAGGTGTATTCTTGAAGTGATTTATAAATAGAGCATACATATTCAAAGTTGCAAACAACTCTGCTTTAAAATGTATGCAGTTTTTTTCATTTAAAATACCTTTACTCTCATGAATTAGTGAGACTTCTTTTTGAGTATTCTAGTCATCCTGAACTGATTAGAAATTAAATAAATAGAATTAAAAACTTGTTTCTACTTTTAAAATGAAGTTTGGGGGATGTTAAATAAGCTTGATTTTTAGGTGTTTACTTTTAAAATGTATACTTCTGAATTACTTTATTCTGAGTCTCTTAGAGATCAAATGGAATGTTTGGCCTTTTCCTATTTTGTTTTGTTTTTTCATAATGTGAAAACTGTTTTGCCAGACTTTATTTAGCCAAGGTGTAAAATTTATTTAACATTCCTAACAATCATTCATGAAATATGAAATAGGAGAAAAATGAGGACTTGAGTCAGAAGGTTTTTTTTTTTTTTCCTTCTGCTTAATTAAGTAGTAGTGTTAGCTGGCATATATCCTGACAGTTTCTTATATTTGTTTAGTGTTTCTTTTTTTTTTTTTTGAGTTAACAAAGCCTTTTCTTAATCTTTAGCTCATTTGGTTTTGCGTAGAAGAAGAAAGCCTAAAAGATAGAGCAAGTACTACTGTCCATCCTTATTTTTTTTTTTTTCTTTTGTAATGTAGGAATCATAGCTATAGTAAAATTCAGTAACTCGTTAAGGGCTAGTAGGAATTGAGTCCAAAGAAGGGTGTAGGGTTTTTGGGTACTTGGTGCAGTAACTTTAGAGGGTCTCAGAATGACCTGGAGGACTTACTTGTTAAACCATAGATTTCTTGTCCCACCCTGAGAATTTGTGATTCATTAGGTCTGGGTTGGGGCCTGAAAATTTGCATTTGTAACAAGTTCCCAAGTGATGTTGATGCTGGTGGTTTGGGTATCACACTTTGTGAACCACTGTATTATGTTATCTTCAATCAAACAGATCCTTAATGTGTTATCTCCTTTAGGTTAATAGAATTTATACATACATTATCTCATTTGATCTGTAAACCCTAAGTAGCTCAGCATGGCTAATATTATTCTGATTATATAGATGAGGCAGTCAGTTTAGAAAAGCAGTGTGGTGGAATAGATAGAGCATGGACTTGGGAGTCAGCTAGTTAAAGTCTAGCTTACCTTCTTGCTCAGCCTTGTATCAGTTGTGTAATAAAAGATACACTGCCAAACTTTAGTGAACCATATTTTCAGCATTGCCAACATGGTGGTAAAAATCCGGACGGGGTAGTTTTTAGATTTGTTGGAAGTATAGGTGAGGTGTTATCCGAATATTGGTTGCAAACTGGGAGTTACCTCCTCCCACCCTGTTTGGGCCCTTGGCAGTGTCTAGAGACATTTTTGGTGGTCACAGCTGGGCGATCAATGTGGGAGGGATTCTCTAGTAGAGCCTAGGGAAGCTGCTGTATGTCCAAGTGTACAGGACAGACCCTCCCACAGCAAAGAATTGTCTGACCCAGAGTGCCAATAATGTGAGGTGGAGAAACTCAATTTTATTATTCTTTTTAAAGATTTTATTTATTTGTCAGAGACAGAGTGAGCACAAGCAGAGGAGAGAGTCAGGCAGACTCCCCGTTGAGCAAGGAGCCCGATATGGGGCCTGATTCCAGGACCTTGGGGTCATGGCCTGAGCCGAACGCAGATGCTTAATGACTGATTCATCCAGACATCCCGAGAAACTCTACTTTAAAGGTATAAAGTGGTACCTAGTTATAAGAGAAGTATAGTATTTGATAAAAGTTATTAGCACCTTGGCCCTTAGGCTGTGGTATTTAAGGTCAGTTTGCTAATACATGATGGAGCGAGGCTTTTAACATCTAGGTTTTCTAACTGCTGCGAGGCCAATAATCTTTATAATAGGAACTTTGTCCACAAAAGATATCACTGGTAACCAAAAAGCCTTGTTTGAAGAAGGCTCATGTGTTATTTGGCTGGTTGTGAAAGTGTTGCTTTGAACTTTTAGAAAAGGCTGAAGGTGTTTTCAGTAAGTGTGTAATAAGTGTAATGCACCTTCAAAGGTATTCAGAAGGATGTTACATAGAATTGCTCTATCAGGGTAGATATGCTTTATTAAAAAAACCTTTTTTTTTTAATTTTTTATTTTGGCAATAGTTTTTAAAGTAATCTTTAGCATGTTTCCTTTAATTATGTGGTTGTTGAGTCGTTGAGAGATACTTTGCCCCATAGTGTACTTGTTTTTTGTTGTTGAATGCATTTTTTAGTCTTAAACTTTATTCTAAAGCTGCTTTGTTATACTCAGATCTGGTGGAGTTAAATGCGTTGATACAAAATGGCAAATTTCTTGACAAGTTATAAAAAACTTCTCCTATCTTTCCAGATAAAGTAGGGCGGACTCTAAGGTTCTCTGATGCATGTGTTACATTCTTTTCTAGGTCCTAACTTTGCTAGGTCAGCCTGTTGAATTGAAGTGCTTTATTTGTCTAATTTAAAAACTTGCATTAATGTGAAGTTTTTGGAAAAATTAGGATGGAGCTTTAGATTAATTCAGAGATGAGAAAATGCCAGTGGAGTAGCTTAGTGGATTCTGAATTTTGTTTTGTTTTTAGGGCAAACGTAATTACGAAAGTGTTCTAGGAATAGATTGTTTGTTGTAATTTTTTTTTTTTTTCTGTTTGCTTGATTTTACAATTTACTTTGCCTCTCACTTTACACAAACAGAATAAAATGTCAGACCTATCTTAAAAATTCTTATGAAATTTAAGTTTTGACTGAATGTTGCGATTTCTTTTTGGAATTATAGGAGATATCCAGAGATACTGATAAATATTTTAAAACCAGGACTGCTAATTATATGATAACTTCAGATTTGTTAAGAAAAACAGATGGCATTTATTGCTGTAATTTAATTGAGTAAGGCTTATGGTATTTATTTCAGCATATGAATAATAAACTTCATTTGCTATACTTAAGAAGAAAATTTCTTTGGAAAAATTTGTTTTATACAAATACAACTAAAGAGAATTTTTTAAAAGTGCCTATTGTCCTCCTTCTTGGAAACTTCATGTTTGCTTCTAGCTTCTAGTTTTGTTCGTATGCATCTAGTTTAAAATGTAATTCATTGTAGTGAACTTAAAAGGTGTTTGTGCATTTTTAAACAAGTTCCAGAGCCCTTCCTGAATGCCTTAGTTATTTTAGATGGCGAAGCTATCAGAAATATTTTTTAAAGGATTTTATTTATTTGAGAGAGAGAGAGAGAGTGAATGAGAGAGCACAAGCAGGGGATGGGCAAAGGGAGAGGGAGAAGCAGACTCCCCGCTGAGCAGGAGCCTGATGTTGGACTTGGTCCCAGGACCCTGGGCTCATGACCTGAGCCGAAGGCAGATGCTCAACTTACTGAGCCACCCAGGTACCCCAGAAATAGTTGTTTCTCTGTAGTTAGTTACACATTAAACTTGTTTCCAATATTTGACTAATACTTTTTTCTGTCACTTTCTGGTTTTTCTTTAGAGTGAGTGGATTTAAGATGACCTAACTATTAGGAAAGATTTTCATGATTTTGATTCACAAAATCATAGTCTGCTACACACAAAAAAAGCTGAAATGTTGGACTTTTTCCCCTTAATTATTTCTCGGAAAGCTATTACATATTTAAAATTTAAGCATATTTTACTTATTTGAGTAAGACAAAATAAAATTTCAACACTTTATATCTGTCAAATTTCATTTTCCTGTTGTGAGCATGTTAAATTGTAATATAGTTAAAGTGGATATAGAAGTGATTTGAATAAACCTTCACATCATTTTATACCAAAGTGGATATAACCTATCACTTTCCTGTCTTTAATCAGGGTATGGCTTGTCATGATGATACTGTTCCCAGGAGTATATTTTGAATGATACAGTTTATATTTGCATAGTTGCCTCGGTAATTGGTGATATTTACTGATGGTTTGCTGTGCATTTCGCTTATAATCAAAAATTGCATTTGTTACTGTCAGATTTTAAAGTGTCAGATATTAAAATAGGGAGAAAATTTTAACCTTATTAGCTAAATGATGTCTTGAGCAAATGTATTAATTCGTGTACTTAGAACAAAAGTATTGAGGAAGGGGGCGCCTGGGTGGCTCAGTCGTTAAGCGTCTGCCTTCGGCTCAGGTCAGATCCCAGGGTCCTGGGATCGAGCCCCACATTGGGCTCTCTGCTCTGCAGGAAGCCTGCTTCTCCCGCTACCATTCCCTCTGCTTGTGTTCCCTCTCTCGCTGTGTTTCTCTCTGTCAAATAAATAAAATCTTTAAAAAAAAAAAAAGTATTGAGGAAGAAACAAACTTCTCTTTTTTAAACAAAATTACTTGTTAGGGTAACATTTTTTAAATGAGATAAAATTGTTTCAATACTTAAATATAAGGAAATTTTGATCGGGTCACCTGGGTGGCTCAGTGGGTTAAAGCCTCTGCCTTTGAGCCCCAAATCGGGCTTTCTGCACAGCAGGGAGCCTGCTTCCCCGCCTCTCTCTGCCTGCCTCTCTGCCTCCTTGTGATCTCTCTCTGTCAAAAAAATAAATAAAATCTTAAAAAAAAAAAAAAGAAATTTTGATCTAGGTATGGTATATACCTTTTTGGTGCTGATGAGAACAAAGTAATGGTAAAAATACTTTGTGAATGTGTGCATATATTTTTTTTGAAAACTGAGGAAGCAATCTGACATCTAGATAGTTTTCATTTGCTAGTTGTAGGAAATTTTTGTAAGATAAATATTAGTACATCAGAAGTATGCATTTTTGCATATCTAGTTTCTGTTCACTATGATCAGGATTATAGGTAATACTGTAATATACACTCAGGTGCTGGTTATTAAGGCTATTTGGATTCTTTTTAATACTGAAAAGGTCACACAGATTGTGATTATTGCGTAGTGTCCAAGAACTAAGGTTTGCCATCTGTTACTCAAATATAGGAAAAAGTTAAGGTAATTTAGTGATATGAGTGGTTTTGACATTTCTGTTTTTTGGAATCATCTATTAATTATAGTCTTTAAAAACTAATATCATATTTTAAGCTTTTGCAAAAATAAAACTTAGAGGTTATGCCAGTGTTTATATTTTTCTTCTAAAATGCAAAGATATTGATTGAGAACTAAAGCTTATGTAATGGAAGTCTGGCTTTTAGTCATTTAGTTTTATAAGATTATTTGGACATTTAAGTGGAAACACCATGTTTTAGCTTGAGATATTAAGTTACATGAGATTTTGGTATTTTTAAGCTGTAATTTTCCTAACAGTTGATATAAAAGAATTCATTATTATAGAACATCAGGGAACTGATTCAATACGTATTCCTTAAATATCTGCTTTAAATATTTTTCAGGTCTTCTGCTTTCTTGTACAACTCAATTCTTGTGTTTCTGCTAGTAAATGAGTTTCCCCATTTAAAATTTTGCTTTTTCATTTTGAGCTATTATATATAACTTGTTTCTGTAATATAATTCCTTTTCACCCCCCAAGAACTGGGTGTTGCTAGGTTGCATAGATGTCTTTAAAATTGCATATTGGGCTTAATAGGGTCTGATTAGTTTTAATCTACTTTATTTATTATATTAATGTTTTTATTGAGAAGTTTGTTATGCTAAATGATTAATATGATCAGACATAGTATTTCAGTGTAGATAGGGTTTTGAATTTATGTTCTCACATCTAACTTTGTGTTTAGGGGCTCTATTTTTTGTGTAAGAATCATCTTGCCAATATAAAATTCATGTCTGATGAAAGTAGATTGTTTGACAAGCATCACTTTATAGAATTTGTTCAGGTCTGAGCTGTAGGTCATGAAAAGAATTGTGCCCTTTTGGATAAACAGATAATAACGTACATAAATTCTCTCTCTTACATTAAGTGAGGCAATACATAGGTAGGTGAGATTTTTATCCAAATACTCAAAGTCTTAAAAAAAAAAAAACAAACACTCAAAGTCTTTACCTGTTTGATTTGCCTAATAGTATTTAAAGGGTGTGAGGTGTTAAGAGCTCCTTTCCTTTGTTTTCATTTCTGTCCCTCCATCTAACTGTTGGTATTTTTGTTTTTCTATATGTTGAACTTTTATATTTTTAAGAAGCTTCTTGGTTGACAGAGTTGACTCCTTAGTTTTATGTTTCGTGTTTCAGCTTAATAATTTTTTTTTAAAGATTTTTAGTTATGTTCTCCTTTGCATATGAAGATTTCACAACTAATTGTGATCGGCAATTGTGCTTTTTTCCCCCAATTGTAATAATTGGATTTATATTAAAATGATATTTGCTTTGGGAACAAGCATTTATGGGTAGCTGACTAAAATTAAAAGTACTACCTTTTCAATCCAAGCAATGTAGACTTGCTTTCATATTTTTTAGTATATTTAAAAGCAACATGTTATTAAAATTTAAAATTGAATTTTGACTAGTATTTTAGTATATGTAATTTCAGGGGTTTTTTTTATAATCCACTTATTCAAGTGATTATAAAGTTGATATAATGATAAAACTATCCTCAGTGGGAATATGAATCATATTTTTCAGTATTAGAACAAGGCAATTATTATAAATACGATGCTTACTAATGTAATAATGAATGCCAATATGTGTGCCTTCATATTTTAAAGTACACTTGTATTTCTAGTTTATATTATTCTTATCCTGGATTAAAATACAGCAGTTAGGCAGAACTATTCTTGCCAATTAAAAAAAAAAAAGCAAGTGATTTCTTTTTTTTTTTTTAAAGATTTTATTTATTTGACAGAGAGAAACACAGCGAGAGAGGGAACATGAGCAGCGGGGATGGTAGCGGGGGTGGGGGGGTGGGGAGGGCAGAAAGCAGGCTCCCTGCTGTGCAGAGAGCCCGATGCGGGGCTTGATCCCAGGACCCTGGGATCATGACCTGAGCTGAAGGCAGACGCTTAACGACTGAGCCACCCAGGCGCCCCCAAGCAAGTGATTTCTAAATGATTTCCTGGATAGATATAAAATAAAGAGATTTTGGTTTTACTATATTAAAGCCAAATATAAAATGAAGCAGTCTAGCATACACTTGTTTGGAGCTTTCTTCCATTAAAATGGTTCGAATTAGCAGTGCTTTCATTGAAAGGTAAATTTGATTGTTAGAAGTAAATTTAAAAATTTTTCAGTTTTAGCTTAATTAGTAGGAAAATAAAAACCCACTTGCTGGAGACACATTTTGTATTAGGACTTTTTTTCTTCATACCTCGTGTGTGTTGTAGTTTTTTAACATTAGGAAATTTGTGCACGTCTACATCTAAAAGATGAATAGAGTTGGAAATCTTGGAATCTGTTGTGTTTTGGGTTTTTTTAATGCAGTTTACTAATATTGAGTGATTTTGCACTAAATATTACTAGGTCTTTGTTCTCCAACTATTGATACATCCCTTATCATTTTCTGTGTCTTCCCTGTTGGAATGTCTTTCTTTCTGTAAAAGTTAAGGGCCTTACAGAGCAGCCCAAACCTAGTGTTTTAGATAGTTATCTCTGGTAAAATAAAAAAATAAAAAGCATGGCTTTTATAATGAAATGAACTACAGAAGTACCATAAACCTAATGCTGAATATAAAGATTAGAGCATAAAAGATACACTCTTACATACTTTATAGTACTACTGAATTAGTATTCTAATTTTAACTTTTCTAACTTTTTATGTTTTATTATGATTTTGCTGTAGAAAATTAGGTTAGCATTTGGCTTAGTTCAGGTATATAATGCTGACAAGTCTAATGCATGTTGAACTGACGATCTTTCTGAAAGTTGTTCTGTAAGTTACAACCATATTTTATTTGATTTGTCATTGGTGGTCAGTCTTGGATGTTTGTTAGTGGGAGCAGAACCATGGGGGGTAGGGTGTGCATGTGTATATTTTAACAGCAGCAGAGTTCTGAAACAGGAAATCAGCCTTATCGTATTCATCCAGAGACCTAGGAAGAAGGTAATTGTTTCTTATGCTCGTTAAAACCAGTTAGTTGGGCAACTTAAAGTTTTAGAGATTCACAGATGTAGGTTTGAACAGTTGTAGATACATTATTTCATAACAGCTGTGAAGAAAAATTGATTAAATTTGTTGAGGGGAATAATCCCTCAGCAGTACACAGTTGTACTTTGGATTTTAGAGTATTGCTAGCATTATCAGTGACTTGATAAGATATTTTTCTGTGGTTCTGATTTGCTTACATTTAAATAAAGTTCAGAGGGCCTTGATTGTTCGAAAGTATTTGTTTAAAACTGTAATCCTCAATTTAAACAATAGAAAAAGTTAATTCTGTGTCGGGTGTTTAACACTGAAAATTATCTTTCCCTCTTTGTTAATGTACATATGCTCATAATTACATACTTAGGTATTTGTTCACAGCTTAATTTTTATCTGTCAGTGGATACTTGTCATTTTTAAAGCTGTATAGGTAACATTTCATCAAGTTAAATATCAGGCATTGCTTACTGTACTGTGTTAGGATTATTTCCATTTTTTCCCTTTATAAAACAGCACTATTGTGAATATCTTTGTATAGTTTACATTGTTTTCTTAGAGTACATTGTTAGAGTAGGGTTTCTGCATTAAAAGGTAAAACAGTTTCATAGTTCTTCGTTACAGATGGCAGATTTCTTGCCAAATGAACTAATTTATGGTATTGCTACTAAGTAGAAGAATTACTAGCAATTCTTGATGTTACCTTTGAAGAATGTGATATTTTTCTTGAGAAAGTAAGATCTAAGGGCACCTGGCTGGCTCAGTTGGTAGAGCATGGGACCCTTAAACTCAAGGTTGTGAGTTCAAGCCCTGCGCTGGGCATGTGGAGCTTACTTAAACAAAACAACAACAACAGCAAAAAGAAGAACTCTAGAAAGTGAGATCTAAACTTCATTGTAAAGCAAAATATGTGTAAACTTTTCAGTCAAGGCAAGTTGGTGTAGTGTAACAATTTTGGAGAAAGTTGTGAGGTCCTAATTGTTTGGAGGAGTAGAAAGCTGCAGTAGAGCTCATAAATTACTCGGCAGTCAGTTTTCCTCTCTGGTTTGGCACTGTGGGCAGTTAATTTAGAAGTGTTAAAAGGAACCTAAAATTTATGCTAAAGCGAATTTAAGTGAGTATATTGGAATTCTTTTCTTTTATAATTTGTTTGTAAAAACATCATATTGAGTTGCCTTGTAATGAGACATTTAAACTAAAACTAAATAACAGGATATTTCTAGCCCATGCAACCTCAAATCATAACAACTTCTTATTACAGTTATAATAGCCCTTTGCAGTTTATAGTTTTAAAGATATTTCCAGATACCTCATTTGATCCTTGAAACAACCAATAAAGAAATTAACAGCAGGCGTTAAGATCATTGTTTTGCAGAAAAAGAAACAAATATATTTGAGGCCCAGAGATTTAGTAACTTACCTGCCGTTATAGACTTTTAAGTTATAAAGCTGAGAATGGGACTTTGGTCTTCTATTTATTAAATGACATTATGTACAATGAATCATGGAACACTACATCAAAAACCAATGATTTACTGTATGGTGATAAACATAACATAATAAAAATAAATAAACAAACTTATGGATTAAGTATTTTAGTGCAGGCCCTGGCACCTAGGAAATACCCGAGTATTCCTGTGTCCTGTGCTGTTTCTGACCACTATACTTTATTCTTACAAATCCCCATTTTTTGGAGCTTTTTTTTTTTTAAAGATTTTATTTATTTATTTGACAGATTGATCTCAAGTAGGCAGAGAGGCCGGCAGAGAGAGGGAGAAGCAGGCTCCCTGCCGATCAGAGAGCCCGATGTAGGGCTCGATCCCAGGACCCCGAGATCATGGCCTGAGCTGAAGGCAGAGGCTTTAACTCACTGAGCCACCCAGGTGCCCCCTGGAGCAATATTTTTAGTATTTCTGTAGTTTTCTGTAGTTTTTTGAGAAATATTTCTGTAGTTCATGCTTTGGTACTTATGCACCCTTTTCACTTTAGAAAATAAGATTTTAGGCTGCATTAATATGCTCTGTATAAGATTGATTATATGCTTTATATGTTAGGACAAATTGTTCTCAAATAATGAGCAGTTAGCACTTTATCAACTGGAAAAATCGGAAACTCCTTTTTCTGCTTTCCTACCAATATGAATCTGCAATTTAGAAACCAGATACAAACATTTTACACATTTAATAGAGGAAAATAAAACCTAGTCAGAAATATAAAATCCTGCATTGAATGAGACTCCCATGTAAGTCTATGAGTGGCAGTTATTTAAAGCATAATTTAATTAGTGAAGTTGATAATACAGATATAACTGTGACATACATGGAAACTTTTGTTAATTTTAAACTTGTTAAAAATTTCTTGGAAAAAAAATTGTAGACCTAATATAGCTTATGAATCAATGGCTGAATTTTTGTTCCCCTCAACTGATCCTTAAGCAGGATCAACCATCAAGTTGGTTGATGGCACTGACAGAAAGCTGGGGAAAAGCTCCAGAAATTCCTGGAAAATAGAATTAAATGGTGCAGTCCTGGTATTTGCTAACTAACTTTCAATTCTTCTTGTCTTCTCTTGTTAGTCTGACTTTATTCCTTCACTCCTGCTGCCCATTCAGCCTCATGTCTGTTCCTCTTGTGAGCTAGGCAGATCACTACCTCTGTAATCTGTATGTCACCTTCTGTTTGCCATCCGCGTTCCATGTATGTTACCGCTTCATATTGTTAACTTCCAGCTAACTAGACTTTTTAAAACAGCTTATATGTGATCTGTGGAAGTAATTTTTCTTAAAATAATTGGTGGCAGGAAAAAGGTGTTAGTGGTTTGAGCACTAGTACTGTATACCGGATAACACTGTGTGCTGGTATAATTTCAAGTGTAGAAATTAATATCACACTGTATGTTAATGAACTGGAATTTAAACAAAAGCTTGAATAAAAATTAAACAGAAAAGAAAATGTTACCTTTTACCAGTCCCATTTTACACAGGGAACTAAAGATAGGTAACTTGCAAAAGATTACTTAGTAAGAGAAGCTAGAGTTCAAATCCAGGCAGCTTGACTCTTGGAGCATATGTTCTTAACCATGTTGCCACATTGCCTGCGAGGAGATCACTAGATGGCAAAAATTTTTGGCTTCCTTCAGTGACCTAGTTAGTCTAATACTTTATGCGCAGCATTTATAAGTCATTAGATGAGAATTTCACTCGAAACCCTCTACTTGTTATTCAAAAGTATATCCGGTAAGTGCATTTTAATGCTATTTTCTATTAGAAATCATTTATGTAGTTTTCTCAGTTATTTTTATTTGGTTTAAATTGTCCAAAAAAAGTATGTCAGAGATTTTAATATTGGGAAGCAAAAAAGTCATAGAAAGACATGCACTGATATAATTCTTGGCATAAGAAATATGTGTCTTACAATTCATTACTCAGTTTTGGAAATGCCAATGATTTTTGTATTGTCTTTTAGCGGTTTTTCAGTTTTAACGTTTGATTAGTAAATTCACTTTCATTGGAGCCTGCTTCCTTTGAAATGTGTATATTTTTGTTGTTGATTTGGAAATATAAGGAAATCAATCTTTTATGAGGCGGCATGGTATAAGAAGCTGGGGTTTGAGTTAGGTACCTAACCGGTTTGAATCATAACTCAGTTCTTACTGGCTGTGGCTTAATGCAAATTACTCAGTCTTTTTTTTTTTTTTCTCAGATTTTTATTTATTTATTTGACAGAGAGAGAGAGATCACAAGTAGGCAGAGAGGCAGGCAGAGAGAGAAGGGGAAGCAGGCTCCCCGCTGAGCAGAGAGCCCGATGTGGGGCTCGATCCCAGGACCCTGAGATCATGACCTGAGCCGAAAGCAGAGGCTTTAACCTACTGAGCCACCCAGGCGCCCCAATTACTCAGTCTTTTTGACCCTCAATTTTATCATTCGTGAAATGGGAATATTACTGTGTAGGTCATTAGGTTTAAATGGGAATGTATTTCCTGTACTGTGACACATGTTCTTTGCAACTTTATAACTTAATGATGGATGCTGAAGTCTGGGGTAAAATCTCAAACTGTGAATAAGGAAGGTGAGAATCTGGAAAATGAAACCTTCAAAAGACTGAATGTCTAGATTCTATGTAAAGGAAGGATTGGATTGTTGCTCTCTGTAAGAGACCCCGGTGCTGATTCTGGCCTTTGACTTCTTATGTGTCTGGTTAAATTGAACCCCCTGTCACAGCCTCCTGAAGACTAAGTCCAGTCGTCTGTCCTGCTTTCTCCATACAGCTTTGTGTGTGAGCCTCACTGGCCTGCTTGCTGCTTCCCACTGTTGTCTGGGTTTCCGTGTCCCTGTTCTGTCCTCTGCCTGGAGTGTTCTCATTGCTGGTTTGTTCTTCTGTCTACTGATGTCTCACTGACTTCTTAAGGATTTTCTAACATATCACCTACTTTGTGAAGCTTTATCTGTGCCCCTGCAGAATTAATCCCTCTCTCTTTATCTCTTAAAATATCTCGGTCTTATATTCAGTAGAGCTTGTGGCACTGTTGCATGTCCGTGTGTCTGTCTTCCCTGATAGAGTAGGGACTCTCAGTGCAGTAGTCTTTGCTTACTTAGCCTCTGCTCTGGCTGCCCCTTGCACAGAATGTTCAGTGTGTTTGAATAATTAAGTGAATGAAAGGGGGCCAATTGAGTTAATGAGTATATAACATCTCTATGTATAGAGACAAATGGTTTTGTTTAAGTAAGTTAACCATGTCCTTTGCAACCTTATCTACTTTATTAGTTAGTATTCATAGCGCAGGGATACATTGGAGTTTAGTCCCGGTTAAAATGACTGCATTTCAAGGGGCTTTGTACTGATGTGCTTTTCTGTAAGGCTAAAAATCTTACTAGCGTCTTTACTGAGATTAAGCATTCAGTTGGAAAGTTTGTTAGGAGCAGTAATTACTATTACTTCGAATAAGAAATATTTTTCTGTTGCATTGCTCAGAAAAATTCAATTTATATTTTTACTGACATCTGTTTATAATTTTTTCGGTAGGAATTCTGGATTGGTGGCAGCTCCCGCTGCTTTGGGTCCTACTGCTGCCTCGTTTGTTTTCTGAGTATTATTTTCTGTATGTTGGTGCTCCCAAGATAGAGTTACAAAGTAAAGATTATTCACCTTCAGAAATTATTACTGCTACAGGCTTGATTTGAGCCTCCAGTCTCTCTCTCTCTCTTCTTTTTTTTTTCCTCATGAATGGACATAATACCTAAAACATTTTGATAATTGAACATAGTTCTTTGAATTGAGCTATCTTTTTAGGTGGAACTACTTTATTATGTGAGAATAATAGATGACAGCTATTATTTGTAATGTTAAAAATGATAATCCTAATAGTTTTGGAGCCTCCGTAGTAAAAGAAGGCTTTGAGGTTGGGGGTGAATTTATATATTTTTAAAGTGACAAAAATTACCGCTACTTAAGTCTTTTTTCATTATATATATATGTGTGTGTATATATATGTGTATATACATAGGTACATTTTGATAGAAATTCAGCATTTTTTCAAACTACATACGGAGCTGAATTTAAGTCATGCAGGATAAGACAATGTTTTGTCATGACACATAGTAAATAGACTTGGAGATAATTATAAAAACAATTTAAAAATATAGAAATAGTGTAGGTGCATTGTATCAACAACAGAAAATATAAAACAAAAATGAGAAAAATACATATCCCCATCACCTAGAGATGAATACTTTTAGTACCTTAGTTTGTAATCTTTTTGTCTACATATGTCTATATGGGTATATATGCATTCTTACTCCAGTATGGCATAATACTGTGTATTCTCTCTTAAAACCTTCTTTTTTTTTAGTAATGTCTGCTTTTCCATTTCAGTAAATTCTCATCTCATGTAATGCCCAGATCATTTTCAAATTTCTCTGGTTGGTTCAAAAATGTTCTTTATGGCTGGTTTGTCTAGAACAATATCCAGAATAGCATTGTACCTATGAACCTGGCTCATATAACCCGTAAGTCTTTTTAAATCAAGAATAGCTACCCATCCCTCCCCTCCTTGCCTTTTAAAAACGGACCTTTTAAATTTGTCCAATTTTAAATTCGCTTCAGACCTTTTAAATTTGTCCAATTTATTCTCTCATGTCATTTAGCTTGTTTTTCTATCTCTTGTGTATACTGTAAATTAAAATTTATATCTAAATACTTGGTGGATTCTCAAGTTGAAGATACCTTGGCTATCATAGATGATGCTGTGTCCTTCATATTTTATCACATTGAAAGTTATAGGACCTCTGCTTAACTTCCTTGGTGATGCTTAGATTGACCCCGGTAATTGGGTAGTGGCAGTCTTTTCTGCCCGCTGTTGAATTATACTGGTCTCCTTACATCAGAAAGTCTTTTGTGTGGTGTTAACTTTGGCTCTCTAAGAAAGTTCAGTTCTTCATCATCCATTCACCTCTTGGTTTAGAACCAGTTGTTGATCTTTGCCTAAATCAGTACATTTATTGGGGTTTGCAAAATATGATTTTTAAATTTCTGTTCTTCTGTGTTTATTAATACACTCTGTTTTTCTGTAAAGTAGATCTTTACTGTATGAAATGGGGCTATTTGGTTGCCCTGAAATACAGAACCTACAGGAAAAGTAGCATAAATACTTAATCTCCCCCTTTACCTACTTCCAAGTAAAGAAAGAACTATTCTAATAGCCACTTCAAAAGATGATAAATGAAAACTGTTTTGTTGTTCTTTTTTTCTTTTGAGTGTCCTTACATAGACTCAAGAATTCTTTTTGTTTTGTTTTTTAAAGATTTTATTTATTTATTTGACAGAGAGGAGAGAGATTACAAGTAGGCAGAGACAGGCAGAGAAAGAAAGGGGGAACTAGGCTCCCCAGAGAGCCCGATGCGGGGCTTGATCCCAGGACCCTGAAATCATGACCTGAGCTGAAGGCAGAGGCTTTAACCCACTGAGCCACCAGGCGCCCCTAGACTCAAGGGTTTTAATTTTATTTGGGGTGTTTTAACTTAGTACCATTTAAATTGTTTCTTTGATACTGGCATTGTTAGAGCTTTAGGCCCTGGGATGTCCTTCATTTTAGCTCCTGTATCTGTCTGATAGAGACCATTAATCTCTGAGTACCTTCCTTGTCTCCTGGCACAGAAGGATATTCCAGACTCATCTTGTACCTTCCTGCCCCAGACCTTGCATCAACTGTTGTTCCAAGGAGTTTAGTACCTTTGAATATATTATATATTAGATATGAAATCTGGGTCCATCCAGGGATTGTTTACTGCTAAGATTTATATGCTTTTAGGCCATTTCAATGTGAAGACCTGGAGAACATAAATTTTTATAAACATGAGTTCATACTGATATTTCTAATTAATGATTTTACTTGATTTCTTGATTTTATACCTGTAATCATGAATCTTAAAATCATTATTAAAATTTCATTTTTTTCTGCAATATAAAGAAAAAAGCTTGAGGATATTGATACTGATATTATTAGTAAAAACAAATTCTCAGAAGTTTAAAATTTCTTTGTAATTCTTTTTTTTTTTTTTAAGATTTTATTTATTTGAAAGAGAGAGTGAGCATGAGAGAAAGTATGAGCACGGGGAGGGGAGAAGCTGAGGACTCTGCTAAGCAGGGAGCCTGTTGCGGGGCTCGATTCCAGGACCCTGAGATCATGACCTGAGCTGAAGGTAGATGTGTAGCCAACTGAGCCACCCAGGCACCCCTCTTTTTAGTTTTTTTTGTTCTTATAGTGCTTCCTATGAGGAAGTACAGTAAACTTGCAATATCCAAATAACCCCTGTGAAATAAACTCTTATCTCCTGGTTATCAATTTGATACTTAATTGGGTTTGTTTGTTGCTGTTTTAGTGTATGTTTTTCCCCTTCACCACCCCTTCTCTATGAAGCAAACATTTTTATTAGTTTCTCAGTTATCATTTGTGTGTGTGTGTGTGTGTGTGTGTGTGTGCAAATGCACATGTGTGTTGAGAAGTTCAAATTCAAGCAAACGTGTGTAAATGTTACTTATTTTATCCGAAAGAAAATATTTTTTATACAAAAGGTAGCATACTGTATATGCTATACTGTGTGGTCTTTTTTCTTTTAATGAAAGGTTTTTATATTATTTTTTAAATTTTATTTATTTGAGAGAGAGAGATGGAGTCTGAGATAGTGAAAGAGCATGAGGAGAGGCAGAGGGAGAGGGACAATCAGAGTTCTGGTTGAGCAGAGAGCCCGACACAGGGCTCTACCCCAGAACCCTGGGATCATGACCTGAACCAAAGGCAGATGCTTAACCAGCTGAGCCACCCAGGCACCCCTGTGGTGTGGGTTTTTTTTTTTTCCTTAAAATATTTTTAGGTCTGTCCAGTCTGTGTGTGGTAAAACTATGGATAAAACTTTTTAAAAATAATACTAAAATAAAAGCTCTTAGAACTTGATAATTATTTTTGGATTGAAAATAATACCAAAATTAACTCAGTAATGTGAAAGCAGCAGAAAGTGAAGAAAAAAGATCTAGAAAAAGGCACAGGATTTTGTGAATTTTGGATTGTACTTGAATCAAATGGAGTTCAGGAGTAGGCAGGCGGAGAACTTCAGGGATGGTGTTGAAGGGAGGCCTGGGGCAGATTAGCTTGGCTGTTTTGAAAGGTCCATGTCAGAAAAATCACGAGATTAGAGAGAAGAATAATGGCACTCAGGAAGAAATGAGATCTGCCACGATCGACAAATGCATAGACGTGTGGATTGGTTGGTGTATTTTTGTTTTGTATTGTTTTTAGTTTGATACATATTCTTCTGGAGCACAGAAGTTTGTTTTTATGCCAACTACAGTGTGTAAATGAGTGAATAGACTGGCATGCTAAGTGTTGACTACCTTGATGGTAAATGAGAAGAAAGAACTTTGTACCTTAGTTCAATATTAACAGGTCACAAATACCAAGGACTTGGAAGAGATCACTCTGGTTGTCTCAACCTTAATAGTGTGGAATAGGAATGTGAAGCCTGAAAAGGTTAAGTCATGTCCAGATTATACAGCTGGATGGAGGCATAGCCAGGTCTCAAGTCTGGCTTCCTGATTCTTAATTGTATCTGCTTTTCTCTATGCTGTGGTGCCTTTTATAACAATGAAAAATGAGAAGTTGTGTAGCTATTTTCGTTTTTATTTTGATACTTGGTTTTTGTCCCAAGGTAACTTCAGTTCTGATTTATAAAGTCTATGGTTTTTGTTTTTCATGTATGTGGGCCTAAATACTGTAAAAGTGGAAGTTACTTTTTTCCTTAATTTTTATGTACTTACTTTTAATGTACTGGGTAGAGAGACTTGAAGATTATTTTGCTGTATAATTATTTTGAGGATTTTTTTTGGAATTAATGTATTTACTTGTGTTTCTTAATTACATGTGATGATTTATAAATAAATACATTGACAACCTTTTACTAGCATAGGTATAGTAATTTTTATAATCAGCTAATGTTTTACAACATGTACATGTAGTTTGCATTGTTGTATATTTCAGATGTTTCCTTAACTTAACTACTCAGATATTTATCCCAACATTATTGCTATGGGGTTTCCTGCAGAAAGACTTGAAGGCGTATACAGGAACAATATTGATGATGTAGTAAGGTAAGAACTCTTAATTTTCTGTTTCTAATATTGGTGTATTCATGCTCTATTTTCATTTAGAGAAGATTTCTAAGTGTTAGAAAATGATGTGCTTTGCGATATAAACTCTGTTTTTATTATGTTGGTGCTCTATAGCTGCTTTTGGTTTGTTTAATGGACCTCAGTGGGATACAACTCATTTGATAAGAACTAACTTTAGGCATGGTTAGGTGTATGTGATAGGATTTCCTGGACTCCTTTGAATGCTTCTTACCAAGTTAAGTCCTGGATTCAGTTACAGTATGGTTTCTGTCTTTTATTTCACAATTGGGGATTAGATTGAAATCCTCGAATATATTCATTCACTTAAATTTATTCATTCCAAAGTAACTGATACCATGCATTTTTTACATAGAAGAGTTTATAATGGAGTATAAGTACACTAAACATTTGAAGAAGTATTTAGTACAGAGGATCTGAACAGGAATTGCATAGCCTGACTTTGTGTCTTTTATAAACTTGCATATTTTTTAAGTGTGATTATTATCCAGCTTGACACTGTATTTCTCAAGGCTGATTTAAATAATTTTAATACAGGTATAACCTAAGAGTACATGATACATTTTATGAGAGAAGGAATTTGTGTCTGTTATATAGTCTTAATATATTTTCTCATTGCAAAGCAAAAATATAAATGTATGAAAAATTAACTATAAACGTCAGTAGAAAATTTAATGGCTTTTATAGTTTAAAATTTTGGATTATTTCCTTTATCCTCTTACAGAAATCTCTTTCTTGGAGACTTTCATTTTAAATATTTGATGAGAATTAATGTTATCATGAATGGGAGAGCACTTTGTAAAGCATTATGCAGATGTAGAATCCTTTTATAATGTAGGAGTATGAGCCTATTTGTGTCCTTATTATGAGCTAGCCGTAAGTTGTTTTCTAAGTGGTTAATTTTTAACAATTTGCTTTGAACGGATGTATATATTTACATTTTTCAGTATTGATTTGTGTCCAGTAGGACTGTTGTTGTGTTTATATTGTTCAGAATTATTAAATCAGTATCACTATCTATAAAAAGTACAGAAAAATCAGACTACTTTTTTGTAGTTTCTTTTACAGTTAGAGGTACATGGGGCCGTCAGAAGTACTATTTAAGAACTTGAAAATAGGGAAAGAAATGTGTCTTCTCATGGTTGTGCAGGACACAGTGGGAAGGATGCGTAACATCCCGGATCCGCGAGAGCAACAGCCTGATACGGCTTAGTCAGTGATAATACACATTTACAGAAAACGCAGTGGGTGATGGAAAACAAGGCCGGGTTTGCATCGAGAGAGACGGAGAATCTGGGAAACGAGCAGTGCAGTCACGGGCATGTATTCTCTCCTGTAGCGCGGGAGTGTTGGTCAGGCCCCCGCAGGACTGAGATGAAATACCTTGCAGGTTGATCCGTTCGATGTTACTGCTATAGATTTCTGCATTCCACTGAGTGCTAATTCAGCCAAATCAGATTAGTAGTCGTGTGGAGAAAGAGTATGAGTATTCTGGGTAGGGGACAGCTTTTGGGTCACTGTGAGGGCCTCCTCCTGGTAAATTTACCTGGTAGTAAATGCTGGTAGTGCATTGCTTGTTCTCTTTACTCTCTTCTGACTGAATAAGTCACTGAAGCTAATTGATCATCTTTAAGTTTCTGATAAAGTTTGGTTTCTGGATCAACATATTTCATTTTCAGACCTTAGACTGTAATATTTTCACCAAGAAAATACTGTGCTGGTGGTGCTTTGATCTTTCATCTTCCGGCTTTGCAACTCCCACCTTTATGCCACTGAATTAAGATTCACAAATTTAATTTGTAGTCAGTAACCAAAGTTGAAGTTCATTCTGGCTGCTTTAATATATCTGTTTTATCTAGCTTTTGTCTTTTTCAAATTTGTTATTCCTTAAAAAGGTTTATGTGTATGGTTTGTTATTTAGCCAGTGGTTGCTTTAGCCAACTGACCTTGTCACCCCTATGGCGATGGTGGTAGCCTGGACATAATGAATTGTCCGCTGAGTAGAGTAGCTATGCTGTGCCTGGTTGTCTTGCCCTCCCCCGTTTTGTGACTGGGGGGGATATATGGCTGTTGAGGCTTTCGGTGGCTTCAGTTGCTCACTCCACTCCACTTCTTTCATGAGAAAAAGGATGAACGGTGACCAGGAAGGTAGCTGTAGCTTTTTCTCTATGAAGTAAAATAACTTCCAAGTAATTCACCTGTGAGGATTAACTTCCCCAAGGCTGTCTTTAGTACCTAAATGATTGATTTCCTTGATTGGTTCCCAAAATATTGGAGACAGTAATAATAATCAGTAGTGATTGCTTTTTGGGTCAAAGATGATAAAGTAGTAATGAGAGGTGTGTCTTTATCTTCTTACTAGTTTTCTCTTAAACGTATTTCCATTCGGATTTTCCTTTGCCCTATCTATTTAAATTTTTTCTTCTCTAAATCCATGTTTTTTTCAGTGACTTCCCCCCAGACAAATACTGTGCCAGGTTCAGATCTTGTTGGTGTTGTACATCTTTCCTCTGAGTAAAAGAGACTGAAATTGCAAATGTCTTTCTTAAATTATGCCGTATTTAACTATTTTGGGATATGCATTGTTATGGCCACGTGAAATTTTATACTTGAGGTACTCAAGTGACAAATATTTAACTTCTTCTTTTGAGGTTACCTCCTAGGATTAGGAATTAATGTAAAAAAATAAAAACTTGGGAAGAAGTGAACTAAGTTGGAATTTTTTACTCTCAGAACTGCGAATGCTTGGGGCTTAATAATCAGAATTGACAGGGCAGGACAAGGGAAGTTGAAGAGCTGACTCTTCCCAGATTGTTTTTTCTTCTTTTCCTCTTATCCCCACCTTGTCTTCCCCTCCTTTACTGCCATTAAGCTCTTGCTCTGACCAGCTGGTAATTTGAAACAGTGTTTTATTGAGATAATTGATTATTCTTGGATATGTGTGGTAATCTTATCCCCCCGGGCTAATATTGAAGTTACCCTAATTTATATGTTATCTGGTATGAATCTAAGCAGTCTTTAACAAAATGATGCATTATGTGTTTAACCGACATAGCTTAAGAACTGTTGTGTACTTAATAAATCAGACAAATGTAGGTTTAATAGAGGTGAACTGGCTTTCTTACTGCAGAACCTTTAATACAGTACTGTGCCTTGCAGATCTCCCAGAAGTGAAATTTGAACATGCTGCTTTCCTTTTCCTTTTTTTTTCTTTCTCTTCCCTTCCATTCTCCCTTCTCTCTTTTCTTCTGTATTGTGTTGAAATAACATCTTTCTAAACAGTGTTTCTTGGCGCACAATTTGGGAAATGTTGAAAATGAAAAAAGATGCATAGAACACTATTTCCCCCTAGTCTGAAATCAGTAGGAAGTAATTTACTTCCCCTTTTATTGGAAAGATTTTAGATGCGGGTAGATTCCCTTATTTGTTGTAAGGAAATGCTGAGAGCTTAGTGTTCTGATATACAGTGATTAAAAAAAAAAACAATTTTGTCCCTTGTCTTCTATACTATCAGCTTTTTTGTTCGTGTGTGTGTGTGTGTATCCTCCAACTTTCCTGTTTTATACTTTTTTCTTCCCAAAGGAATTTCAAATAATACTCTCTTAATTATATGCCGATCTCTCAGTCAACCTTATTTATGTGTTGATATTTGAGAAAAAAAGGAAACATTTGTCTTCCCAACATTATCATTATTGACTATTCAGTTCAAAGAATTAGAAAGAGTATATAGAGGAAAGTTTCACAGTAATTTAGAGGGAAGAGTATCAATTCCATTCTCCCTTTTCAACAACTTTTGACATCTTTGTTCATGTTGCCTTTCTTTTTCCTGCTTCCTTTTTTCTCTTTATTGAGGCGAAAATTATATAAGACTAATCATTTTAAAGTGAACAATTCACTGACATTTAGTACCTTCCCAATATCTTGTAACCACCACCTCTCTCAAGTCCCAAAACATTTTTATCACCCCAAAAGAAAACCCTATACCCATTGGCTGCCTCCCACTTCTCTTGTTGGTCTTATTTCCTTACAAGTAGCAGAGCCTTGATGGATTTGACAGTGTTTATAGTATCTGCACCAGTCTAGCTTTTCGTATTTTAATAATAGGTAACATTTATTGTACTTTTATTTTCATACATGTGTTGCTGTTGTATAAGCTGTTTACATGTGTCATTTTATTAAAAATCTCTACAGTTAACCAGTCCACATTTCATATATGGTTTAAAAGAAGTTAACTTTTATAAGTGCCACAGCTGGTAAGTAGTGAGCTGAGGATCAAGTCCAGTCTGTCAGATTCCAAAGCTGATTTTCTTAGTAGCCATATCTATCAGAGGACGAAATGTTTTACCACATACATATGTACACCAGAGGTATATACCCTATATAGGCACATACCAGAAAATTTATTTAGGATTTGAGTTTCCACATTGAAAAGAGCTATATAGTGCCAAGCACAACGAATGAAAACAGGCCAATACCAGGCAGTTATTATGAAATTTCTTTAAGAACACCAGAAATAATGAGAATGTCTCAAAAGCGAGGATCACTTAGGAAGGATTAGGAATATATATGACATCTAACTTCTCAGAATCTAAGATTTAAAGATGGAAGATGGAGGAACAGCGCTTTACAAGTTCGGCATTCAGCCTAGAGTTCTGTATCCAGCCAAACCATCAGTCATGTGCAAAAGGAGGAAAGAAAGACCTTTAAGAGCAAAGAAAAAAATATGTATCTATCAGGCAACATTTCTTAGGAAATTCCTAGACCATGCGCCCTAACAAATTAAGAGAATAATCCATGAAGGAAAAGAAAGGGGCTTTAAAATTTACGTTTTAAAAAAAAATTTTTTTTTTTTTTTTTTTTAGAGAGGGACAGGGAGAGAGGCAGAGGGAGAGAGAGAATATTGAGCAGGCTCCATGCCCAAACCAGAGACTAATGCAGGGCTCGATCTAACAACCTTGAGATCATGACCTGAGCTGAAATCAAGAGTCACATGCTTAACCAACTGAGCCAACTGAGCCACCAGGTGCCCATTTTAACCACTTCTGAGTGCATACTTCAGTGGCCTTAGGTACATTCACATTGTGCAGCTCTCCTCACCATCCATAGCTAAAACTTTTTTTTCTCCTACCACACTGAAACATTGTACCCATTAAATAATAGCTCCCCATTCTCCCAACTCTGAGCTCTTGGCAACCATTGTTCTATTTTCTGTGTCTGTGTATGTAACTATTCTGGGCACCTTATATAAGTGGAGTCATGCAATCTTTGCCTTTTTGTGACTGATTTAGCGTAGCATGTGACTTCATTTAGCATAATGTCTTCAAGGTGCACTCATGTTGTGGCCTGTCTCGGCCATGTTTTCTTCCATTGTATGTGTATACCACATTCTGTTTATTCATCCATGGATAGATACTTCAGTTGCTTCTGCCTTTTGGCTGTTGTAAATAATGCTGGTGTGAACATAGGTGTACCAGTATCTGTGCATGTCACTGCTTTCATTTCATTTGGTCGTACACCCAGAAATGGAGTGACTGGGTCAAATAGTGATTGTGTGTTTAATTTTTTGAGAAACTGCCGTATTATTTCTTGCAACAGCCACATCATTTTTCATTCTCAGTAGCAAGAATAAATGTTCCAGTTTCTTCCAGTTTCTCCACATCCTTGTCAACACTTGTTATTTTCTGAGCTTTTTTTTTTTTTTTTAATAGAGCCATCCTAATGGGTGTGAAGTGGTTTCTCATTATGCTTTTTCTTCCCGTCTTTATTTTAAACCACTGTAACTTTGGAGAAATCACACATGTCAGCTATAGAAGCAGAAACCTGAGAAACTTCCCCCTCTCTATGAGCCTTGGTAACTGACCTCTCCTGCAAAGCCCCTTCCCCAAAAGCAAGAGGAATAGGACAGAGCATAAAGAACCCTTATTTTGGCTAGAATCTTTCTAGGATTTTCCCATTCTTTTTACTTCTGGGTATGATAGCTGATAATTGCTTCATTTGCTGGGAACCAGAACTTTAGGAAATCCATGTTAGCCACTTGGCCACTCTCATGTACCCTGGCCCAGTGTTTTAAAAAAAATAAAGAAATGCTAAAAGAGGGTTTTAGAAACAGAGGTATTTAAAATGTGCACATTGAACACATCAGTACTTTTAGCGTACACACTTACAATGACTGTAATTATCTTGAGACAACTTCCAAAGTCTAAATTTGAGGCCTTATGGTCTCCCTTCTTGGAAGGGCTATTTAAGCATCTAGTAGATTCAGTCTTATATTGCTCACCACCTAATAGGAGGCCTTCCATCCCTCCCTTCTTCTGTTCCTCTTTTAAATTGGAGTCTAGACAGTATAGCTCAAGATCCAGAATGGAATGGAAAATGACCAGCGATTTTCAGTCTTTGGGATTCCAATTTTGCGTATGATCTTTTTCATTTAAAGTATAGTTAACATACATGTTATATTAGTTTCAGGTTTATAACATAGTGATTGGACAACTCTATGCATTATGTTATGCTTATAAGTGTAACTACCATCTGTCACCATAAAATACTATGACTGTATTCCCTGTGCTGTACCTTTAATCACCATGACTTACTCATTCCATAACTAAAACCTGTTTCTCCCACTCCCCGTCACCCATTTGGTCCATAGCCATACCCACTTCCTTTTGTATTTATGGGTCTATTTCTGCTTTTTGTTTGTATATTGTTTTATTTTTCAGACTCTACATGTAAGTGAAATCATATGGTATTTGTCTTTCTGTGACTGACTGACTTTGCCTAGCATAATACTCTTTATATCCATGTTGCAAATGGCAAAATTTCATTCCTTTTTAATGGCTGAGTTATATTCCATTGTTTGTTCATCAATCATCTCTTTATTCATCTATCAGTGGACACTTGGGCTGCTTCCATAATTTGGATGTTGTAAATAATGCTACAGTAAACATAGGGGTGCATGTATCATTTTGAATTAAGTTTCTGTTTTCTTTGGTTAGATATACTTAGTAGTGGAATTACTGGGTCATAGGGCAGTTCTACCTTTAATTTTTTGAGGAACATCCATACTGTTTTCCACAGTGGCTGCACCAATTCACATTCCCACTAACAGTGCATAAGGATTCCTTTTTTTTCACATCCTTACCAACACTTGTTTCTTGTCTTTTGGATTCTAGACATTTTGGCAATTGTAAGGTGGTAAAGTGGTTACCTCAGTGTGGTTTTAATTTGCATTTCCATAATGATTAGTGATGTTGAACATGGGGTTTTTGACCATTTATTTGTATATCTTCTTTGGAGAAATGTCTAACAGTTTGTGTTTTTGTTGTTGAGTTCTAGGAGTTCTTTATATATTCTGGATATTAATCCCTCATCAAATATGTGATTTGCAAATATTTTCTCCCATTCTTTGGGTTGCTTTTTTTGCTTTCTTGATAGTGTGCTTTGATGGACAAAAAGTTTGATGCAGTCCAGTTTAGCTGTTTTTTGTTGACTGCCTTTGGTGACACATCCAAGAAATCATTGCTAAACTAGTATTATGAAGCTTTTCTCTTATGTTTCCTCTTAAGAGTTGTATAGTGTTTGGTCTTTTTTGTTTAGATCACTAATCCATTTTGAGTAATTTTTGTCTATGGTATAAGGTAAGAGTCCAACCTAATGCTTTTATATGTGGATATCCATTTTTCCCAGCACCATTTGTTGAAAAGACCATCCTTTCCTCATTGGATGGTCTTGCCACACTTGTCAAAGAACTATATACAAGAGTTTATTTCTGGGTTCTCTGTTCTAGTCCATTGACATATATGTCTATCTTCATGTCAGTACCACATTTTGTATTTTTATGAGAAATTTTGAAATCAGGAATTGTGAGTCTTACAACTTTGTTCCTCTGTTTCAAGATTGTTTTGGTCATTGAAGGTTTTTGAGAGTCCGTATGAATTTTAGGATGGAATTTTCTATTTCTGCAAAAAAAAAAAGTTTTGGGGATTTTTGAACGACATTAATCCATAGATTTTGTTGGGTGGTATTGAAATATTAACAGTATCAAATTGGGATATCTTTCCATTTTTTTTTAGGTCTTTAATTTTATTTCAACTGTGTTTTGTAGTTTTCTCTGTATATCACCTCCTCGATTAAGTTCTTTCATAGACACTCTTTTTTGGTGTTTTCATAGGTGGAATTTTCCTTTTTGGATGTTCATTGTTCATGTATAGAAATATAGCTGTTGTTTTTTTTTTAAAGATTTTATTTGACAGAGATCACAAGTAGGCAGACATAGGCAGAGAGAGAGGGGGAAGCAGGCTCCCTGCTGAGCAGAGAGGCTGATGCGGGGCTCGATCCCAGGACCCTGAGATCATGACCTGAGCCAAAGGCAGAGGCTTTAACCCACTGAGCCACCCAGGTGCCCAGAAATATAGCTGATTTTTGCATGTTAAGTTTGTATGCTGCTGCTTTGCTTAGTTTGTTTATTTTGATGATTTTTTTTTTGTGGAATCTTTAAGGTTTCATACATATAAGAACATGTAATCTGCAAACAGAGATAATTTTATTTCTTCCTTTCCAATATGGATGCCTTTTGGATAGAAGTAGCAAAAACAGACTTCCTGTTTTGTTATTGACCTTAGAGGACAATTTTTGTCTTTTATTATAGCATATCATAGTAGCTATAGGGTGTGGATTTTTTCTTTTTAAATTGACTTTAGTTTTTAGAGCTATTTTCCATTCACAGCTACATTCAGTAAAAGGTACAGAAAGAAGTTCCTTGTATGCCCCCTGCCCTCACACATAGTCTCCTTCATTATCCTTGCCCTCTACTAGAGTGGTATATTTGTTGTAATTGATGAACCTGTACTGACATCATTATCATACAAAATCCCTAATTTCTTTTAGAGTTTATTCTTGGTGTTGTGTGTCATATAGGCTTGGACAAATTTTAATGACATATATCCACCATCATAGTAACATACCAAGTAGTTTTACTACTCTAACAGTAGTCTGCAGTCTGCCTTTTTGTCCCTCTCCACCCACCCAGCTGCTGGCAACTGCTGATTTTTTTTACTGTCTTCATACTTCTCACTTTTCTAGACTGTCATGTAGGTGAAATCATCCAGTATGTAGCATACAAAAACTCTGATACTATACAATATGGCAATATATGAAAAACCCACAGCACGCAAAATGGTATGGCCACTTTGGAAGGCAGTTTGTGGTTTCTTACAAAACTAAACATACTCCATAAAATCGAGCAGTTGCATCCCTTTGGGTAGTTATCCAAAGGAATTGCAAACTTATATTCACACGAGAATGGTTGTCATGTCTAAAATGCCTGGCTCCTAAAAGAGGAAAAAGCGTTGAAATGAGGGAAAAAAATAGGCTCTGGATCTTTAAGTCCCCTGGAAACCTTTTCCGTCAGTGGGGATTTCAGCAATGGTGGCCTGCTTCTGCATGTGCAGGTCTGTAATCAGAAGCAGCAGTCAATGACCAGAACACCAATCTCTGATAGTTGGAGGACGAGGTCCCATGAGCTGGTGTAGGCCGTGCTGGCAATGTGTGCATGGCTGCCTGCTGGGAGGTGAGGGGCACTGGGGTGGGTAGCTGCTACCATACTGAGAGTTGAAATTGACTGAAATTAACTGTGATTTACTGTCTAAGCCTTCCACTAGAAGCTGCAAGTTTTTGAATAGACTCCAGGGTTCTAAAATAGTTACACTAGTCAGATTATGCCAGTACAGTTTCTGTTTAGTGGGGAGATGGATTCCTGGTGACTCTTACTCTGCCATCTTCCCTCAACTAATTTCTTAAAACAAGTTTTTTATATCTTTTGAAATAAATGTTTATATATATTCTTACGACAAAAATTTAAAAATGCACTTTGGCAGCTCACAGGAGTTCATAGGAATTCCTTGGGGAGAGTAAAGACTTTAATAAACTAAAGACTGTTTATTCTCAGAGCGATCATTAATGAATTCAGGTTATTATGTATTGAAATTATTTGAAGTAAGGTATAATTTGTCTTAGATTTGTATTCTAGATTTTCCACATTTTGAGGGTATTACCTCTTTGCTCTTAAGTTTTTAGTCTACTTTCCAAGTATCTATAGTCAAATTTTCCCGTTTCCCTTTGGAAAGTGCTGTTTTCTTGCTTTTTTCCGCTTTTCTATTGTATCAAATGTATAAGGCAATGAGCCAACTGTGGGCATGAAATCCTTGGGAGGAGAGAAGAGGAAGTGGGAGGGGCAGCCATGGTGAATGTTTTCCTAAGTAATATTCAAGTTCTTTGAGAGAACTTACCCTCCCCCCTTTTTAAAAATGCTGTGATATTTTCTTTTAAATAGATTGTTTATTCTCCTGCCTGTCTCACTGTTGCCCAAAGTGCTAGATAAGAAATTGTAAAGTTCACATCATTAAAGGGAGCACAAAAAGTATTTTACCAGCCCTCACTCAAAAAAACCAAAAAACAAAATAAAACAGAACAACTATAGGAAAATACATAAAAGAACAGAGTCAGGATTCTTGGTTGCACATGACAGAAAGTAGCTCTAATTAACTTAAGCAGAAAAGAATTATTTGAAAAATGTTAGATAGCTCATAGCTGGAGAACCAGCCTTGGAAACTTTGCAGAAGCTGAGGGAAGCAAGGCACGGTCAAGAGGTTATAAGAAGGCAGTCTCTGCTTAGGACACTGCTGCTTGGACACTGGCTCTCCCAGGTCCCGCTGCCGTGGCGGGGTGTTGGTGATCGGGCTCGTAAGCTGTCAGCGCTGCTGGAGCTTTCTTTCAGTGATCTGACTCCTCTGCACCTTGTTTTCACCACTTAGGACTCAGGGTCCGGAGTGGGAGGGCCTGATTGGTCTTGGGCTTGCACGCATGATGAGAAAGACGGGGAAGGGAATATTTGATCCTCACCTCTTGAAATTCTTTCCAAATTAGAATCATTTTGGATGCTGAACAGTGTAAAGAGGACTGATACCTTCTACAAATTTCTCTTACTTTACACGTCCTATCCTCAGACTCTCTTCCCAAAGATACTTACAATTAAAACTTTCAGGTATTCTTTAAGAAATTATTTTCATCTTATATCCACTTTTTAAGAAAAATAGTTGAGAACACACTGCCTACTTGTCTGCATCTTGCCTTTTTTTTTTTCCATTTAACATACTTAGGAATTTTCCATACTGGCATGGAGATGGAACTGATTTTGTTACTGGCTTTTATTCTATTTTATGATCATTCCATAATAAGCAGTCTTCTCTGATGCATATTTAGGTTATTTCTTGTTTGTTACTATTGAAAACAGCATTCTAATAAACATTTTCACACATGTACCTTGGTGTCCTTTAACAAGTATTTACTGAAGGTAGGTTCTTAGCATGGAGCGGTGGAGTTGCTGAGACCAGTGAGTCTATGGATTAAACTTTTACCCTCAAAAACAGTATCATTTTGTATTCTCACCAACACATATAAGAGTGTCTTTCCCCCTTCACAGTCTTGGCAAACTGAATATTATCAAACTTAAACTTTTTTGCAATTTGGGTAATTTGAGCTTTTACTGCATTTCTTTAATTGTGAGATTAAGCAACTTTGTGATGTTTATTAGTCATATTTTTTCCTTTTGGTTTGTATATGTGTACTGACCCTATCTTCAACTTATTTAAAAAAATTTTTTTCCTTAATAATTTTTATGAACTCTTCGAAAAATAAGGAAATTAGTGGTATTCTTTGTTAAGGCAATTATATAATGCCCCGCCTTGCTGGTCTTTTGAATTTTATGACTGCAGGAGTCAGGTGAAGCTGTTATAAAGAGCTTGATGGATTATCTCTGTTTCAAATTATTGATTGCTAACTGTATGCTTTACTAATATGTATAATCATAGAATCTCAGAGATTCTGTTTGTTCAGGAATATTCTTTAAGAAATAACCGTGCTTCAATAGCAAATTGAAGTGCTTTTAATCCAGAGAAATGTCATGCATCCACCACTCTTGAGTTATTGAATCAGAGCAAACATTCTCTTGGACAGAGACCATAGAAGTGAAAGGGAAGTTAGTGGCTCCTAAGCCTTTTCTTCCCTCCCCTTCCCTTCCCTCCCCTCCCCTCCCCTCCCCTCCCCTCACTTTTAAGGAGTTCTGCTTATCCTCTGGCTCTAGTTTCATATGGCTGTCTAACTTGTAGAGTTCTACTTTATTTAATGTTCTTTTTGGATTCAGACATTTTCCTCATTTCAAGCCTTTTCTTTTGTCTTTACTGTTTTTATGTTCCTTTATATGTGCTCTTTTGTATTCATTTAACATTATTTCCCTTTTTTCCCCCTGGTTGTAACCTTTTAAATCTGAACATTGTGAGTAAATTCTCTGCAGCTGTATTGATTGGTTTTTTAAGATAATTTCTGTTCTTTGCCTTTTTTAAACTAGTATCGTTTGTGATTGTTTATACAGAATTTTAGTTTTTAAAGTCTCTCTGTAATCTTTCCTTTTAGATTGAGTTATGAATTCATAGCTTGTTATTTAAATGAAGCTTTTGAAATCCGTTTTACTGATCTGTATCATATCTAACTATGCCAGTATTTCCTTCCTTGTCTGACGTGAACTCTAAAATTATATGAACACTTTCTCCCTGTTTCCTGGCATTTCCACTGAAACTTGTTCCTCATTCTTGGTTAGAAAGAAATATGTCCAGAATTTTAGGTTTCTTCTTTATTTTATTCATCTGGTAAAATTAATCAAACATCAGGAATTTGTTAGAAAACCACATATGGTTGACAGTACTTTTTCAGTAGGTATTTTGACTTTTGTAAAGTTCCAGTTATTACTGTACCTTTCCTGCTTTAATTTTATGCTTTATTCCCAGAATGTACCCATTTCTACTACCTTACTAAGCATATGTATTGTGGTCTGTTGTATTTTTTCAGAGATCTCTGTGTTTTAGACTTGTGCTGCCCAGTACGTTAGCCATTAGCCATATGTAGCTATTTATGTTTAAATTTAGTTAAGATAAATTTTTTCATTAATTTTCATTTGCATTAGTGCTCAATAGCTACATGTGGTTAGTGGCTATTGTGTTGGACAACATAGATACAGAACATTTTCATCACTGTGGAAAGTTCTGTTGGACAGTGCTATTCTTTTTTTTTTTTTTAAGAGATTATTTATTATTTGACAGAGAAAGACACAGAAAGAGAGGGAGGAACACAAGCAGGAGGAGTGGGAGAGGGAGAAGCAGGCTTCCCACCCAGCAGGGAGCCCGATGCAGGGCTTGATCCTAGGACCCTGGGATCATGACCTGAGCTGAAGGCAGATGCTTAATGACTCAGCCACCTGGGCGCCCTGGACAGTGCTATTCTTAGTGCTATTTTGCTTTTCATTCTGAAAAGTTCTCATTCCTGAATATGATACACTCCTTCTATTGCTATCTCTGGAATTAAGCAAAACACATTTGAGATATTTTGAAGCGGATTGCATTTTTACGTATTGGTAGTTATAATCAGATTACTTTTAAAATCAACTTTATTGAGGTGTAATTTATATGCAATAAAATATACTCACTTCAAGTGTATAGTTCAGGGAGTTTTGACATGAATATACATCCATGTAAACATCACCATAGTCAAGATTTAGAACATTTTTATTGCCATAAAAGTTTTCTTCATGTCTCTCTGCAGTCAGTCCCTCAGCCCTGGTTCTAGGCAGTTTCTAAATCTTAACTGTAGATAAGTTTTACCTGTGTTAATATTTTATATAAATGCGGTTACATAATATGTACTTTTTTTGGTCTGATTTCTTAGTCTTAGCATAATTACCTTGGTTGCTGCTTGCATCAGTAATAACTTGTTTCTTTTTATTGCTGAATAGTATTCCATTTATGGTTACAATATAATTTATCCATTCATCTGTGATGGGCATTTGGGTTATTGGGTCTATTATGAACAATGTTGCTGTGAGCATTCATGTCCAAGACTTTTGTGGACATATGTTTTTATGTCTTTTGGTTAAATATCCATGAAAAGAATTGCTGGGCCATAATGATATAATTATTATATCGTTATTAGATACAAAAAAAAGGTACATATATTTAGGTTAATGGAACAGAATAGAGATTACCGGAAAATTCAGACATATGTTGTTAGACAAAGATGCCAGAGAATTCACTGGGGATAGGATACCCATATTAACAAATGGTTTTGGAACAACTAAATGTCAGTATGAAAACAACAAAATCATAATACACAAAAGTCTCATATACAAATGGATAGTGTAGATAGAAATATAAAAATAAAATGTAAAACTATAAAACGAATAGATAAAAACAGAAGAAAATCTTTGTGACCTTTGGTTTAGTCAAAGTTCTTAGTACATAAGTTAACCAGGTAAGAAAAAATTCACAAGTTGGACTTGATCAGCATTAAAAACTTCTGGTTTTTGAAAGACACCATTAGTAAAATAAAAAACAAAACAAAACAAAACAAAACCAAAAACAGCAAGTTTGGGAGAAATACAATGGATATATCTAAAGGACTTGAACTCAATGCAATGTAAAGATGATTTTACAAGTTCATAAGAAGACAACCCCGTAAAGAAAAGGACAAAAATTTTGAAAAGAAACGTTACAAAAGAAAATACTTACCGTGGTAAGTAAGCATATTAAAATATATTCAGAATCAGTCGTCAGGGAAATGAAAATTAAAAGATAATGAGGGGCTGTTTCATATTTTACTGGGATGGCTAAAACTTTAAGAGCTAATAATAGGTTGGCAAGGATGTAGAGGAACTAGAACTCTAATCCATGTTGTTAAAAGTGCAAAATGATACAACTTCTTTGGAGAAATGCTTGGCAGTTTTTTATTAATAATAACAGCTTTCTGAATTTTTTTCAATGGGTTATAGGTCACTTCCTCTGCTGTTTATTTTCCCTTTAGTTTCATTCCTCTTTTGAGAGAGTAGATTTTCTTTCCTACTAGAGATCCTTGTCTTTGATCAGACTTTAATATAAAACCCTTAGTTTTGCTTTTCAGTTTAACTTAAAGTAGTATAGGAGAAGGCAGTGCTGTGCAGGCAAGTGTTAAGAGTGCATTTTTAACAGAATACTTTACTTGTATTGGATGTATAACTGATATTAAGTTTGACAACCTGAAGATGACTAGGAGAAAAGAGTGTTTGGAGCTTGCCTGTGTTATTGAGATTAAGGCAGAGGTGACTTATGTGTTAAAAAGAAAAACAACCCAATTTCATGTTTTAGTAGTAGCAATGGCAGCTGTATATTATATTAGAGGTCTAAGAGCAAATTTTAATTTAACATGAATGCAGCAGAACTAAATACGGTGCCAGATAGTTAGCTACAGAAAAATGTGGCAAAATTAATTTCTCTTTTTTACCTCTTTTTGGATTAGTAGTCTTTTGTACATGGGATACCTTAAAAGAGGGTTTGCTTCTGCATGTCTCCCAAACTGCTAGGAGCATTTGTTGTTATGATTGTGATTGTCAGTACTACCCTGTAAATACAGTAGTACTTGTCACAGAGGAGGTACTCAATAAATATTTGTAAGATGAATTTTTATCAATTCTCCAAGCATTTAAAAATGATCTAATGCTGATACTAAAGTATCAGTATGTATTGTCACCAAGTAGAGATATACCAGTTCACCTTCAAGAAAAAGAATGACTCTCAGGCTTTACAGTAAGACTTGAATTTAATTGGTTAGAATAGATTTAGTCTACATAAAGCCCTTCCATGACTCGATCAGTTAGCTGTTGAAACAAGGAAAAAGCATGGCCAAGGGAAAGGAAGCTTTAGCCAGTGAACTTCAGATATTTTTGGCAAGACAATTCCTGTTGTAAAGATGGAGACATCAAAATGTTTTTGTTAGAAGTTGTTTTAACTAACTTCTTTTGTTTGATTCCACATTTATTCAGCAGCATTACATTTTCACTTTTTAGTGGGTCTGCTTATGGCAAGATACTGAACTTGTCATAAAGGTGTGGATAATTTGGTTCCTTTGGCAGGTAGACTTTTCAGGGAAATTAATATATTGCAGTTATGGTCCTTATGATATTTCTATATCGGTCATATTTTGTAAGTTTGAATTTGTTCCTGAACAAAGTACCACTCTATACTGACAGGATCAGGTCTCACCCAAAAGGGAGAGGATCAGACCCTAGACTGTCATAGTAACTTCGCCTAAGTAGTAACAGAATTTCTGAGGCCTATAAAGGAAGTTTATCTTGCAACCCAGATTCTTTTTCCCCTTCTGTTGGAACATGTTTATTAGTATGGTATAAGTGTATAGAGCAGCTAGATTGAATTTTGCACTTAATTTATGTAATCTTGCATCTTCACAATTGAACATTGTGTTTTAATTTGCCTGTAGAGTGGTCCGATTTGTATAGCAAGTATATGTAAACCTATATTTACTATATTTTATAAAGAAATATAAGTAAGATCAAATTTAAAGTTGCTTTATAATCACTGACTTTCTTAATTGGTGTATTTAGTCCATTTACATTTAGTATAATTATGGAAATGTTTTGCTTACCATTTTTATGTTTGTGTTTAGGTGTCCACTGTTCCTTTGTTCATTCATTCATTCTTATTCTCTCTCATTCCTCTTTTCCTGTCCTCTTTGGGATTCATAGAATAGGTATTCCATTTTAATCCTATTGACTTTTTAGCTATAAAATACATATATATATTTTTTAGAGGTTGTGCAATAAGGTTTAGAAAACACAGTTCTTAGCTTATTTTAGTCCTCTTAGAGTTAATATTGTGAGCATTAAAATGTAAGAACCTTATAAAAGCAAAATTCTATATTCCTCCATTTCTTTTATATGATTATTGTTATATATTTTATATCTACATATGTCTTAAATCCCAGAATACAGCATTATTTTATTTGCTTTAAACAGTTGTGTTTCAGAGAAAGGGAAGAAAAAAAATGTTCTTTGATATTTATTCCCATTATTCCCTTCAGCCTGAGAGCCAGGTCTGATGGCAACCAATTTTCTCATTTTTTGTTGATCATTTCTTTTTTTAAACATTTATTTATTTATTTGAGAGAGCGTGTAGGGGGAGAAGCAAAGGGAGAAGGTGAATCTTCAGGCAGACTCTGTATTGAGTGCTGTAGAGCCCAAAGGGTGGCTTTATCTCACGACCCCGAGATCATGACCAGAGCTGAATCCAAGAGTTGGATCCTTAACAGATTGAGCCACTCAAGATCCATTCATTGTCTTTCACCCTTCCTTCTGAGACTCCAGTATCATAGGTGATCAAGTACTTTGTATTGTTCCACAGGTCACTGATGAGCTGTTCATTTTTTCAATTTCTTGTTTCTGTTCTTCAGATTAGATAATTACTACTCTGTTGTTGTCAGATTCATTATTTTTGTGTTCCAGCTAATATTTATGCATAACAAACCGCCTCTACACATATATATGACCTAGTGCATTTATTTATTTTATTTGCAAATGCAGATTCAGTGAGTTAGGAATTCAGAGGAGGCCTGGTGGAATGGCTTGTCTCCGCTCCACAATATCTGGAGTCTTAGTTGGGAAGATTCGGTGACTAGAAATAAGTTGGCAAATTGTGGCCTGAATCATCATCTATAGGTGTTTTCACTCACATGTCTGGTAAATGCTGGCTGTTATCTGGATCTTCAGCCTGGCTGTTGGCCAGCCCCCCTCTGCTTGGCCTTTCCAAGTGGTCTCTTCATGTGGCTTAGTTCCTGCTTCATCATACTGTGTTTGTTACCTTGGTGCCAAGAGTGAAAATCCAGAGTCCAACGTGGAAGTGCATGACATTTTTGTCCTCAGGTCTTAGGGGTCACTTGATGTCACTTCTGCTATACTCTGTTGATTCAGACCGTCACAAAGGTGTGCCCAGGTTCTAGGGGGAAGAACCGTAGACTTTACCGGTTGATGGGAGAAGTGTTCAAGTTAGATTGAAAGGAGAGCTATGTGGGATGGGTGATGCAGTCACTCTTGAAAATGCAGTCGGCCACAGCTGTCTTCTGCAGTCTCCAGTCTTCTGTCACGAGTAGATTTTTCTTCCCAGATACTGAACTTTTGAGGCCTAGAATTTCTTTTTTTTTTTTTTTAAGAATTTTTGTCTTTTATAGTTTGTTTCTTTGTTGAGACTTTTCATTCTCTCATGTATCTATCTACCTTTATATTTGTGTATGTATTTATAGTAGCTGCTGGGAAGTACATATCTACTAATTCCAACATCTGGTTCGTCTTGGAATTGGTTTCTGTTGACTACTTTTTTCTCTTGGTCATGGGTCATATTTTTCTGCTTTGTCTAATACATTTTAATTGTTGTTAGGTCGTGAATGATATGTTGTACGTTGTGAGTGATATGTTGTAAGGAATCTGGATTGTTACTTTAAGAGAGTTGAGTTTCATTTTGGCAGGCATTTCTTCTGGTATTGTCAGGCTTGGTTTTCTTTGCTAAGGCAGGCCTGTTGTCTTAGGGTATGGTCCTCAGTTCTAAGGTGTGGCCTTTCTGGGGGCTCAGCTGAGTACCTGGTGTGCTTAAATGAAGTCTCTCCTTCGGGCTGCGCCAGAACCCCTCCTCCTGGCTGTGCCTCTCTGGTGTCCTCCCATTATACTTTCAGTGCTTTCAGAGCCCGCACGTATGTAGCCCTACCCTTGGCCAACGACCAGAGGTGAATGTCTGTACAGACTTCTGAGGCCCTCCTGGTCAATCCCTTTTCTCTGCTATTCTGTTCCACAAACTTTAGCTGCCTTAGCACCCCAAACTCAAATCTCCGCCTTTTACCTCAGTGAGACCTCTGTTCCATTTGTTCTGTTTCCTCCCGCTGTGTCAGAAGAGAGCCTCCAAGCTGAAAGTAAGACAGTCATGGGAGTTACCTCGTGTTTCATTTTTCTAAAGGATCATAAGCCTGTGCTGCCTTTTGTTTAGTGCCCAGAATGGTTACCTCATACATTTTGCCAAGTTTTACATTTGCTTCTAGCAAGAGGATAATTCCTGTACCAGATACTCCCTGATGGCCAAAAGTATATACATGCTACTGTAAGAAAACTTTTAATAGATGACCCTTTTGTATTGAATGCCAATATAAAAAGATTTTAAGAACAAACTTATTTAAGGCCTGTAATTGATTACAATAACCTTACTACTATAATTTATAATGTTCAAATTTTGCTTTTTATTGAATTTTACCCATAAATTTGTATTGATTTTTTTCCAGAAATAGCAAATGCAGTGAAAATTTTTATATTATTTTCTCTTCCTGACTGATGGTAGACATTGCTAATCATTAATGATATTCTTCCCCAGTCTCCAACTTGGCTGTTGTTTTAATAGCCTTAATATTGCACACCAGCAAGCAAGCCACCACCAGCTTGATGCCTATTTGCCATTTTAGTGTATTTCCATTTTATTGGCGAATCAGTATTATTTTGTGGGATATTTAATTTTTATGAAAGGTTACCCTAGTAAACTGTTTTATTCTCTAGAATTGAAAAACTGAAGTGATTTTTTAAAAAACTCATGTTAGGGGCGCTTGGGTGGCTCAGTGGGTTAAAGCCTCTGCCTTCAGCTCAGGTCATGATCTCAGGGTCCTGGGATCGAGCCCCGCATCGGGCTCTCTGCTCAGGAGGGAGCTTGCTTCCCCCTCTCCCTCTGCCTGCCTCTCTGCCTACTTGTGATCTCTCTCCTCTCTGTCAAATAAATAAATAAAATCTTTTTAAAAAAATGCATGTTAAAAGGAATCATTAAGCCTATTTATTTAGTAAGTTCTCAGTACTTCCCGAGTGAAATGTAAGAAAATGTAAGATTGGGAAGCAGACATTCTCAGCACTTGTGCCTCTGATAAGTAATACTTGAAATTTAAAAGAGAATCAAAAACTGGTTTTGAATATATGTTATAGACACCTAGCTAAAATAACACAGGAAGTTTCTTGGATGAAATTAAAGATTGGGTTTTCTATGGCTGTGCCTCTAGGAGGGATTTAAAGGGCAGTTACCAGCATTTTAACAAATTGTGTTTTGTTAGTTTTTTTTTTTTTTTAAAGATTTTATTTATTTATTTGACACAGAGAGAGAGATCACAAGTAGGCAGAGAGGCAGGCAGAGAGAGAGGGAGAAGCAGGCTCCCTGCTGAGCAGAGAGCCCGATGCGGGTCTCAATCCCAGGACCCTGAGATCATGACCTAAGCCGAAGGCAGAGGCTTTAACCCACTGAGCCACCCAGGTGCTCCTGTGTTTTGTTAATCATTGTTTTTCACCGAGATTAGATTTGCAATTTTGTGATAGTGTATGCTAATAACTTTTTAAAAAAATATCCTCAAGACAGGCTCAGTATGAATGAAGATAAAATTGTAAAAAGCCTCACGAGTCTTTATAAACAAGAATTGCATGAATCTCATTAAAACTGTTTCTGAGGTGGGGCACCTGGGTAGCTCCGTCATTAAGCGTCTGTCTTCGGCTCAGGTCATGATCCCAGGGTCCTGGGATCGAGCCCTGCATCGGGCTCCCTGCTCGGCGGGAAGCCTGCTTCTTCTGCTACCATTCCCTCTGCTTGTGTTCCCTCTCTCGCTGCGTTTCTCTCTGTCAAATAAATAAAATCTTTAAAAACAAAACAAAACAAACTATTTCTGAGGGTGCCTGGGTGGCTCGGTCAGTTCGGCACCTGCCTTTGGATTGAGCCCCACATCAGGCTCCTTGCTCAGAGGAGAGCCCTACTTCTCCCTCTCCTCTTCTCCCTGCTTGTGCTGTCAAATAAATAAATAAAATTAGAAAAAAAAAAACCAAACTGTTTCTCAAGGAGGACTGTTGTCACATTAAAAAAACCTGGTTTCCGTTTTTTTCTAATTCAGAAATAGTATACGAAAATATTTATTTTATGTAAACTAAAATAATACTGTTCAAAAGCAGTTGGATTTCTAAGCTCATCAAGCTAACTTTCTGGGGGTAAAATAGTGTGATATATAACTTCATCAATTCTATACTTTTTTGGAAAATACAGTAGGACAGGAAACATTTTTCCCTTTGAAAAGTAGTGTATGCTTATATTTTAACAACAGCTGCAGAAGTGTTGAAAATTAATAGTGAAAATTTCCATCTCTCCCCAAAAACTTGTGATAACTGCTATGACCATTTTGGTATTTCAGCCCCACTTCAGTGTGCGTGCAGGGCAGCCGCATGTGAATCGTGTTCCCTGGATTTGGGTTATAAGACTAGTGTTTCCTTATTTATACAGTATTGGTTTATGTATTTGGATTCAGAACTTAACAGTCGCTGACCCAGAATGAACTAAAAGTGAAATGTTAATCCCCAAAAATACCTTTTTCACTGCTCACGTTTAAATTGTAGCTTTCTGTGAGAAAATTGTATTTTGCAGATCATTTCTTGCTTATTCATTTTCTAAAAAAAAAAAAACTTGGAGGAAAAGATATGGCAGATAGCAATGAGTTGTTGTTTTCTAAATTTTATAGTCACTGTCCTTCAAATAATTTGCTTTTGTTTTGGCTATCCTTAGCATTTATCTAAATTTCTAAATTTCCAATGATATTAAAATGCCAACTGAGAAAAAGCTATAAAAGTATAAAGCTTCTGGAAGAAAGCATAGAGAATATCTTTGTGAACTCTAGGGGTAGGGTAAGATTTCTCAGAGAAGATACAAAGTTCTAAACAAAAGAAATATTTGATATATTGGATTTTTATCAGAATTTTATTTTATTTTTTTAAAGATTCTGTTTCTTATTTGCGAGAGAGGTTGAAAGAACAAGTGGGACAGGGGACAGAGAGAAGCAGACTTCTTGTGGAGCAGAGAGCCTAACAAGGGACTCGCTCCCAGGACCCTGAGATCATGACCTGAGATGAAGGCAGACACAGCCAACTGAACTACCCAGGTGCTCTTTATCAGAATTTTAAATTGTTGATTATCAAAACACATTATTAAGGAAATGAAAAGGCATGTCATAGATAAGGAGTAAATATTTATGTCAATATGTAGATCTGATAAAAGACTTTTACCCCAAATATATAAAACTTCTCTAAGTCAATAATAAAAAGTCAGTTAATTCAACTGGGGGGCTGGGGAATGAGCCAATGAGTGGAACAGATGTTTTTAAAGAAGGTATAAAAATAGCTAATAAACAAATGAAAATATGCTTAATATCATTAGTCATCAGGGAAAGGAAATTTAAAACCACAATAAGGTACCACTTTATACCTATTGGGAAAGTTGTGATTAAAATTGACAGTACCAAACGTTGATGAGACTGAAGCAAATGGAACTCTTTTGAAATGCAGATAGGATTGTAAAATGGTAAAACTGTTTTGGAAAACTGTTTAGTAGTTTCTTATAAAGTAAAACGTACACCTACCCTATCTACCTTATGACCCAGCAAGTCTACTTTTATTACTTATTTACTCAAGGAAAATAAAAGCATCTGTCTCAAAAATTCTTGCACAGGAATATGTACTTATTCATAAAAACCCCAAACTGTAAACTTTCTAAATATCCATCAAAGGAGGGTGGATAAACAAATGATGGTGTAATCGTGCAGTGGAATCATACTCCGAATAAAAGGAATGAACTATTGATACATGTAACATGGATAAATCTGTATGTAAAACATTAGATTAAATGAAAGAAGCCAGTATTACATAGTTACATTTATATGAAGTTCAAGAATAAGGACAAATTAATCTGTGGTAATATTAGCTGCCTGGGAGCTTAGTGGGGTTTGACTGCAAATGGGCATAAGGGAATTTTCTTGAGTGGTGGAAGTATTCTATATTTTGATTGAGATGGTTGTATATCTACGATCTGTTTCACCGTATGTAAATTTTATCTCACTTTGAATTGAAAATCCAAAAGTACAAATTGAGAAAGGAATAGGAATTGGGAAGATAAAGAGGGTATGAGAGACAAGTCTGAAAGGGTGTGTAACACCACTTTTTTTCTGTAGTAAAATCATAGTTGAGTAGAAGTCATTGTAGCAGAATCAGTCCTTCCTTGGTTAGTTGAAGTAGGCTAAACTGAAGAATCATAAAAAGTGACACATACCTTAAATATTTAAAGAAAAGTACACATGAAATATTAGAATGAAATATTGTTCTCTGTGGTTTATTAGCAATCACCACCAGAAACACAAAGTAGTAGTTTTCCTTTGTTTCCATTTGCCCCTTGGCAAGAGTTCTTAGTCTTTTTTTATGCCATGTACCTTTTTGGCAGTCTGGTGGAGCTTACGGACCCCTTCTTAGAGAGATTTTAAATTAGGATTACAAATATACCTGTTATATTAATATTAGTCATTTGTTTTGTTTTTGTTTTGCAGAAGGAAATAAAGATTAGAAATAATTGCAACCAGAGAATACAACAACCATAGAGAAAATCAGTGATCATCTTTACCTTTCCCTTCATTAATAGAACACTTGTTTGCTGTGTACATGTTTTCCCAGAATGCCCATGGTAATTCCAGCTTCCCTTGTGGCTAGGTTTGATAATGTGATAACTTAAGATCTGTTGTTCTTAAGTAGAAATGATGAGTTCTTAAAGGAGGGGCCTATCCTTCTTTTCCTTCTCCAGTCTGCTCTTACTACAGATATGGTGGCACACCATCTTGGACCTTGGGCTGCCCATCATATTGGCTGAGCATATGATGGAAGGGTCTTGGGCTCCAGTCCTTTATGAAACAAATCTACCCAACCAGTTGTACACTACTAATCCTGGAATTTATGTGGGAGAGTAGTGTATTTAGTATAATTAGTAGCGCATTTGTTTATGAGCCCCTCACCCCTTCTATTTCTCATAGCTAAACCTTATTCTCACTAATACAGTTACTCTGGTATTACTTTGATGTAAGAGACAATAGTTCATAAATAATTTTATCCCAGGGAAACAAGCACAGTTTCAGGTACTTTTTTTTTTTTTCCCCCAGTTTCGGGTACTTAATACACGTTCTCTCAATACATTTAAATAAAAGATAAGAGGGGCGCCTGGGTGGCTCAGTCGTTAAGCATCTGCCTTTGGCTCAGGTCATGATCCCAGAGTCCTGGGATCGAGCCCTGCATCGGGCTCCTTGCTCGGCAGGAAGCCTGCTTCTCCTGCTACCATCCCCTCTGCTTGTGTTCCCTCTCTCGCTGTGTTTCTCTTTGTCAAATAAATAAAATCTTTAAAACAAACAAACAAACAAACAAATAAATAAATAAAAGATAAGAGTGATAGGAATGGGTATCAAGGAATGAAAACATGAAAGCATACATTAAAAAAAATACTAGTGACCCAGAATCCTTAATGAAACACTGGTCGTGTGAGGAAAGAGCCTGGTCTAGAAACTGCTAACGGGTTGGTTTATGGAATGAGGCCCTGACTCTGCAGAAATAAGAGGAACCCATCTTGTCATACCAAGTCCATTAGAGAATGTTTTGCTGGCGTAGGAGAAAGTCATTATTATATTCGTTTTAATTATAATAGTTCAGAAAATATTAAAAAACCAAATATGTGCTAGGATCCTATAGATAACACATTATATAAAATCTACAGTCTAAATACTTAACTTTAACTGTTGATTATAAATAATATTTTGCTATTTACAGCAGTTTTACTGTGACATAGAAATACAGCATTTCAATTAGTGACAAAGTTATAAATAATTACTTGTGGCATGATTTTTCATATCCATATTTGTGAACTCTTTTTCCCTTCTGCCCAAACCACACACATTTTCAGCCCTCTTTGTAGTAGCTAAATTGTAATTTTGGTTATATCAATTTTGGTTCTATGTGATTATGACCAGATAAATGCAGTTTACCGTTAAGTACTGTAACTGTTTTTTCCTGAAATTTTATTTTCCCTGGAGTTAAACCCCCCCCTTAGCTTCATTAATTTTTCTATGTTCTTAACTTTAATTTTTCCCTAAACTGTATAAATCTCTTAACATGTTCAAGCGCATTTGGCATTAAATCGATTTTATCTTCTTCAGGAGCCTTCTGATCTACCCTGAGCTGGGTCAGTTGTTCACCAGGTTTGCCGTATAGCTGTCTACTTAAGATGTTTCTTCACCATCATTCTGAGGGTTCCTTCTTCCCTTTCTCATGAGTTGGAGTCTTCGGTTCCTGGAATCGTCCTCTTTCATGGTTTCCCCTTGTTTTGGTGGAACACATCTTCTAGTAACTTCCTGAGAGAGAATATGTGGACAGCAAAGTTATTTGAGATTTCTCTTGTTTAAAAAATGCCTTTATTATATATTCACACTTGATTTAATGTCTCTTTTGGTATGGAACTCTAGGCTGGGAATAGTTTTCCCTCAAAGTCAGAAGGTTCTGCCCAGTTTTCTAGCTGCTAGTGTTGCCATTAAAAAGGGTGGTATAATTCTGATTCCAGATACTTTTTATGAAACCTCTTTCCTCATAGGCAGCTTCTTGGGTCCTACGTTCATCTTTTCAGCATTCAGAAATTTCACTGAGCTATATATGCTGTATTTGGGTCTATTATCATAATTTTTGCTGAATACTCATTGTATCCTTTGATTTGGGAAACTCCTGTCCTGCAGTTTGGGGTGTTATTCTTGAATTATATCTTGGATTTCTTCTTATGTTTTCTGTTCTTTTCTCTAGAACTTATATGTTAAAACTCTTCAACTAAATCTTTTTAAGTCTTCTCATTTGTTTTCCATTTATCGTGCTATTTCTTCAGCTTATACTTTTCCAGACTCTCTCCCCTATTATCTGTCTCATAAGAATAAACAAATTTATATACATTAAGTACTTAAATGTGGTAAAAACACAAAGCAAGTGCTTTTTGTTGGCTATAATTGTTGATGTTGTTTAGTTTTGTAACTGTTTGAAGGGAGAGATCTTTGTTCTTGATTCTTTGGCTTATTAGCTGTATGACCTTGGGCAAGTTTTGTAATTTCTTTGACACCTGCTTTCCTCATCTGTAAAATGTGAATAAGTTCTATCTCTCAGATATCTGTGAGCGTCAACTGAGAATATTTATGTGAAAATACTTAATAAACTTTGTATGGAGTTAATAGTTACTACTTGCATCTTTCAAATATGGAAAGTCTCTCGTTTTAAAGAAAATGATGGCTGAATTTTCAGGGTTATTTTTAAGATTACTTGATTACACGTCCGTTTCTCACACATCTAAATGAGCTAGGTGAACTTGAGTTAAGTGCTAATGCTGCCTTTTAAATAACTTATTTAATACTCAACCTCATAATGTTAGGCTGAAGAGAGATTATGAAAATATTTATTCTGTGAAAAGCTCTGGCTTTACTTCAGATTGTATAAATCTGTGTAATGTAATAATTATTTAAGAATGACCTGATTACTAGTTTAAACCCATGAAGGGAATATTTATTGAAATTTATTTATTTATTTTTCTTAAATGGTATTTGAGATTAGGAAAAATGGAATCTGTCTTTTAGGTTTTTCTCAATAGTATGAATGTAATTTCAAATGTTAGCTCATTTTTGTTAATGGTGGCTTTTTGTTTGTTTGTTTTGTTTAAAGGTTTTTGGATTCAAAGCATAAAAACCATTACAAGATATACAATCTGTAAGTATGTTTTTTATTTGTATGCTTGCAAATATCTTCTAAAATAACTATTAAGTGAAAGTTATTTCCTTGTTAGAGTCAGGTAGAGTTAAAGATATATTTTAACAGAATTGTGTTCCTAAAACAATTAGTCTAAGACATCTGATTAAGAGCATTGTTAGGTCATTCAGAAAGCGTAGTGATGAGGTCAAAACAGTGTTGGCACACATTCACTTTACTTGATCTGGTTTAAATGACTTGGCAGCTAGCCCATCTTTGAGCCAATAGCCATGTGGTAACTTGAAGTGTAATTCACAGCAGAGCTTTTCTGTTAAAACATTAATAACATCTTCCATGGAGGTGTGCTTTGGAGTGGGTGTGGTTCTGTTTATTCTGTGTCTTTAGGTCATTTGACTGAAACAGCTTTTAGGGTATTCTCTAACTGTATATAACATAAGTAAGTTACCTAAAATTGTTGAATTGGGTGGTTTCTCTTGTTTGGGGCAGAGATGTAAGGATTGCCTGCTCGGTACAGCTAGTTTACTTTAACCTTTTGTTTTTCTTTTTGACTTTGTGAGTAGGGATGTGAAAAGGAAAAAAATAAAAGAAAAATGGGAAGAAAATATTTTGTCATTTTTGCCCTTGAAGACTATTATTCCTTCCCAAAATATTGACCCATTTTCTACCTTTTAAAAAATGGTACATAAAATGTGTTATTTTTCCACTTGGTTTTTATTTTTCCTATGTGATGTCTGTAAATTATGCAACAGAAAAAATGTTGATCTGAAGTTATGTTTCCTGATTGTCACAATTTCTGTAGAATTTACTTCTCAAATGTAAGAGCAAGAATCTTTTCTGCCTTCAGTGGGCATTTAAATTGTCACCAAAAAGTATGGAAGATCGTGTGCTCTGTTGGCTTGTGGGATGTTGCTTTTCTATCTTTAATTTAGTGATTTTTCTTTAATTGAGTGATAAGAACTCAGAAGACGCGAGAGTGAAGTAGACACCATTATTGTTTCTCCTAGTGCGTTTTCATTAATTTCCTCAGATTCACAAAGAAGCAAACATTTATGCGGCACTTGCCACATGTTAGACCTTGTAAAACTTGCTGGAGGTACGGAGGTGAATAAGATACAGTTTTAGTCTCTGGTAGTTTATAGTCTAATGTGATAGTAGACATAGTATTGCAGAAGAGGTAACTGTTGCATAGAAGAGAGCTGTGTGGAGAACAGTGGAAATAGTACGTGTATCCTCGAGGAAAGTTTTCGTTAAGACAGACATGTGTGAGCTGGGGTGAAGGAACCTGCCAAGCTCTCCTGCAGGCCTCCTCGGGGGGGAAATGGCATTGCGGGCAGAGAGGGTGCCATGGAAGAAGCTGGTTGGCCTGGTGGTATTTAGAATATGGCAGATAATCCATTAGGGTCAGATTATGGGGGTGTGTGTGGAGGGTGTGGGTTGACAAGTCACAAGGTAAGAGACAAAGGGGCTGCAGAGGCTTGCGTGTGGGTGGGCCCCAGCTTACAGATGATCTGTGTAGAGATCTTCCTCTCGTCTTGATTAACCTCCTGTGACAACAGGCCTTGTTGCAGATGCCAGAATGTTTCTGTGGAGGAAAATAAAAACCACAAAGCTTTATACTTTTTGAATAACTAGATTCAGAAGCTGAGTTTAAAAGAAGAAAAGAAAGCACAGAACAAGAAGTATCAAAAGCTGCAGTCCATTAAGTGAGTCCGTTCAGGTTTCGACTCCAAGATTAGGCGTTTAGAGTCCCAGAAGGAAGGTAGAAAGATACCAAAGACAAGATTCTGCCTTTTTCAAAATTTTATTTGAGTTTAACATTATAGCTAAAGACAAGGAAGGAAATTCTTTTCATTCCTGTGATTCAGTGGCTTCCGGTTTCCAGAATTTAGGCCCTAGGCTTACACTGTCGGTACTGTGGATCACTTAACATTATTATGGGTAAAGGTAGCATTGGGCACGAGTCGGGGAACTTGGCTGCCCTTTTGGTTTTGTGTTTCTAAACATTGGACCCCAGAGTTAACGAACTGTCTTGTTACTAGTTGAGAGTAGCTTTGGTATGTATGTTTCAGCTTCCCTTCCGCAGTCCACTTAACAGAGTCATAGCCTTTCAGAACTGGAAAGTACCTGAAAGAGATCATGTAGTCCAACCTTCTCGTTTTACAGATCGGGAATCTTAGTCCTAGAGAAGTTAAGTGAGTTAAACAAGGTCACACAGGTACATGTGGTAGCAGACCACCCACGGTTTATGCCAATCTTCCTTTCTAATTTTGTTGTCCTTTGTTTTAACCTCCTCAGATTTTACTTTAGAAGTTTCTAGAACTACCAGGTTGTAGCATGTTTTGATTTCTGATGTCAGTTTTCATTCTTCACCTCTCTTACCCCGTTTGTATTTCTGGCTCTAGGTAAGTGAGTCTGGCAAGCAGCAGATGTTTCTATTTTATTTCTTTTATTTTTGGGTTGTCAGTTACACGTAATGGATGTCTTTGCAAACATATACGCTAAAAGGTCTTAAAATAGTTACACTAGGCATACATGTATTTAATGGCATATTAAACTTTTTATGGCACTTGTGATGTGCAGATGAAGAACAGTTCTTAATATGGACTTTTTAATAATTGAATGTATCTGTTTGTATCTCTGTATTATCAAGCGTTCAGTAAGTTATTTTAAGAAAGGACAAAATTAGCTTCATATCGTTAATCAAATTGGGGTATGGTGACGCTTAGTGAATTTGTTTTGTGCAAGTACGTGTATTTCATGTTTGTATGTTCCTCTGCATACCTGTAGGCTGGCGGGGGGGGGGGGGGGGGGGGGGGGGGGGGGGGGGGGGGGGGGGGGGGGGGGGGGGGGGGGGGGGGGGGGGGGGGGGGGGGGGGGGGATGGGATAGAGGCGCAATACACTTCTTGCCTGTGAGGACCTTCATCGTTCACTGGATACTCGTTTTTAAAAGGGTCACGGTATTTCATCGTGGATTCTATTTGAATACAACTCCATCCTTTGGTGGTGAATCTTTAGCTGTTGTTAATTGTTACCTGTTAAGGTTTCTTTTGTCAGCGAGGGATAGTGATGTTGAGTAGAGTCAGAGACCTGCGTACTTTGCCAGGGCTTTGGCAAGTCTCCCTTCTCTGGAAGCTTTTCCTCCGAGTTTCATCTCTTCCTTCACGTTCTGTCTACCCTCTTTCAGTGCTTCTTCATCTCTCTTGTCTCACATAAGCCAGTACAAGGTGAAGATTTTTAAAAATGGTATCTTTTACGTTGAATTTTAATTATAAGGAAGTATAAATGGTCACGTTGACCTAGTACTTGTCCCAGTCAGATCCCATTTTCCATTTATGTATCTTCAGTTTTGGTTTGTTGAGGAACTTATCAACTAACAGACCACACAAAAGTGATAAGGAACTGGGCGTGTGCAGGTGTGCAGGGTTTTGGGAGAAGGTCCTAGTTGAGTCATCATTCTTATCCTCGCAACCCCTCCCCCAGATCACTTCCGTCACTATAGGCCCCAGGACCTGTTCTCACGTCCTCTTCATCCACCTCATCCATATCTGTACAGATTTTTGTAACTTTTTCATGTTTTCATGATCACTTTTTGTTGGTTCTATCTTTTATGCTAAATATTGCTCTTGTAGGAAGGCTGATTTTGAGTAAAATTTGTTGTTGCTTTTGTTTCTGAAGCTGTTCTCTATTTTGTATTGTAAGTGGAAGAAGTATGGAGCTGTGCTGGAAAAAGTTTGACTTTTGTAACCAGAGGTCCTGTGCTTGAGTCCTGGCTCTTCTAAATCTTAGCTTTCTTATGTATCACATGGAGATTATATTTTCTACTATTACATGGTTGTGACTATGAATTAAAAACGTGGAAACTCCTTTGTAAGGTGTGTGTATCTGATAGACATGTCATAGCTCATTATTTCCATTTTTCCTCCATTTCTGCCTCTTAACAGTAATATTTGAGAATCAGTTTGTGATGGTAGTCTTACGCAATACTTGTCCAGCCAAACATAGGAGCTCCTGAAAAAGCACGAGAATTTTAGAGGACATCAAGCCCCTGCGTGAAACTCAAAATGTTTATTTTTTGTGGTGCTGCCATGAGACCGGTTTCTTAGAACTTTGTTTCCTCGCCTGCTCCTTGTCCCTCACCTTCTAAGTCCTATCTTTACATGAGTTTTTATAAAATATCCTGTTATGGATTCTTCACTATTTACCAGATTTTTTTTTAATCTGTACTAAAGAAAGTGTAAAATGTAACTATTTTCTTGGTTAATCTTCCTCTTACCTGTCATGTTTTATATAGGAGTGAGTATGAAATTATTTAGCAAGGATGCATAAAGATGCATATAGCATTACTAAATAAATTTTTTTGAGCAAAACTCAATACATGCAAAAAAAGGGGAAAAGCTTTGTTTTAAGTGTAGTATGAAAGTCGATTTATTTCAGGTCTGACCATTTAGAAACTAGCAGATTCTAATTTGTTTATAATTAGTTCAATTTTCATGTGTATTAGAATTTAAAACTGTTTAGAGGAAGTATACAGATATCTTTAGGATTTTTTAAATGTGAAATACATGTCCACAATCACTTATTGAAACTCTTGGGGCCAGTTGTGTTTCAGCATTCAAAATTTTTCCCTTTGCAGAAAGGTAACATGAAAACGTGTACGTACTAGTATTACATAAGATCCCACTGGGGTCTGGAGCAGTCCCTAGCATGAAGTGTTTGACTCTTTAAGTGTATTAGTTAAAGAGTGCATACTGTGTCATAAACTCAGATCAGATTCTGCCACGATTGAGTTTGTCATAAGTTTAACAGAAAATGTTAGATGTTTCAAACTTTTGGAATTTCAGAATTGGAGATGAAGGGATTGTACAATGACCTTGATTTGTTTTAAAATGCTAAGTTTTTATTTTAAATAATTAAAAGAAATCTCATTTGGTTAGTAGCTGTAGTTATCATGATTCTGCTGACTACAAACTAAAGTATGGGATCCCTTTCCGAGCCTTACTAATGTTTATTAACATACCTGTTAACCATGAATAAACCAGTGCATGATGATAAACATGTCACTATTATTAAAGAGACAAATTTTAGTATGCTCTTAAGTAATGCTAAGTTAACAGTTTACTATTCTATATTTATTTTACTTATTACTCCTTCATTACTCTGAGACTTTAATTAAAACTCGTAACCTGAGAGATTATTGAAAAAGATGACCTTTGGAAGAGAGAAAGGTCTGGCTTAAAAATTTTTTATTTTTTTAAAGATTTTATTTATTTATTTGACAGAGAGAGAGATCGCCAGTAGGCAGAGAGGCAGGCAGAGAGAGAGGGAGAAGCAGGCTCCCTGCTGAGCAGAGAGCCCGATGTGGGGCTCGATCCCAGGACCCTGAGATCATGACCTGAGCCAAAGGCAGAGGCTCTAACCCACTGAGCCACCCAGGCACCCCTGGCTTAAAAATTTTTTAGTAAGTGTTGTTTTTGAGCAGTTTAGCGTCATTCACCTTTTTTTTTTTTTTTTAACTTCTTCTTTGCCCTTATAATTTTACCATTTTAAAAATACATCTTTTTAAATAATAGTTTGAGAAACCGATGTATGCTCAACTCTGGGATAAAGACAATTTATGCCATGGATCCCTTGTTAGTTGTTTGTACATACTTAGAGGAATCAAACATACACTCCCTCTGTGCAGAGTATCCGTACAGGAAGTTTGAGGGTACACGTGCAGGTGGGTGGGAGGTGTGTGCCTGGGCGGCATCACAGGTTTGGTGAGCAAGTGTGTGAGCCATAAGTGCATTACACCTAACATCAGTTTCCTTAATGGTAATGGGGATAATGCACTACCTACTTCGTAGGATTGTTAGGATTGAAAGAAATAGTTAATACAAAAGAGCATGACGCCTGGTTTAGTATAAAAGGTCAGGAAATATGTGTTACTATATATATTTTTTTTTTTTTTTTGCCAGTGCAAAAGATAACTTTAGATCACATTTAAACTTTTCTTTTAGGTGTGCTGAAAGACATTATGATACCGCCAAATTTAACTGCAGAGGTAGGTATTAACTGCCGAGTAATGTATTTCTGTCATATAACTTAAAACCGATAGACCAAATCTTACTGTCATAGCAGTAACGAATAATCTCAATTATTAAGTGAGGTAAATATTTATCTTAAAGACAGTGTTAGACAATTTGGAAAACAAATTTAATTTTGCTCTTGTGTTTTAGGGAACAATTACCATATAAACCTGCCAATACTAGTAGTAATACTAAAATGCAGGGTAGACTGTAAGATTAGGAAAAATGTCTAACAGTAAAATAAAGAGAGGGTTCTGTGCTGTTGGAGGCATTTGGTCTAACAGGAAGGGATTATAGGTAGAGCAAAGCAGAGCAACTTAGTAATTCCGGAGCCCTGACCTAAAAGGGGCGAGAGCTTATGACGCATGTGGATACAAGGAGCCTGATAGGTGGGAGCAGGAGCTGCTTTACATGAGTTCTTCCCCAAGTGCAGTGAGTTTTTCTGAGAGCCCACAGAAACCTTCCATCTGTGTTTGTGGAACCCCTTGAGCCACGGGAGCCCTGGAGAGTGAGGAAGCTTGCCAGATGCTACCAGGATAGAAAGAGAAGGTGGAGTCCATGAGCTCCATGTTGGTGTGTTTGCCATGGATCCCTTCTGCAAATCTAGAACGGGCGTGCAAACAGCTGGTTTGAGAATGCAGAAGCGCTAATGGTGAGAGCCAGTACAGATCCACTAAGAATTGTCCCTTTTTTGTGAATTTAGGCTACTTCTCACTAGGCAAAGTGTGTTTTAGTCAGGGTTTATCTAGCTTTAAATAGACGTTTAACGGTTTCCTGGCTGTTTTGTGTGCCAGTGGGGAGGCGAAGGTGGAATGCCGAGGCCCGGGTAGAAGCGTCCCGGAGCCTCCCTGCCCTGCTTGTCGTCTCCCGGGGCGACTCACCCGGCACACTGAGTCCGGTTCCACATTAGCCATACCTTGACTGAAGATAGAAGGCATACTTCTCACATATTTAGATGACACAGAAGATGATTATATACGTTAGATGTCAGTCAGGATTTTTAATAGAATGGAACTGAGGCAGGGACCAGTAAGAAAAAATTTAATAGTGATATAGCTGAACTCCTATTTCTAGGCAAGTTAAAAAAACAAAAACAAAAAACCCTCTGACTATAAGCAACAGAGAAAATTTGGGTTTTTAAAACCCATGTGAAAAGACCTGAAACTCCATTAGATACACTTTACTACAACTGCATACATTTTTATAAGTAGTTTTTTTCTTCAGTTTCTTTTGCAAATGTCTTTAAAATCATGTGTCGTATACAACACTAACATTTGCAAGACCATCTTTAAGTAATAATAGGCTTAGATTTTTATTATATGAAGTGTAAAAATCAGTCCTTTTCATTGTTGTTTTATTGGTAACTTATACTTTCTCTGGAATATATGTTTTGTGGTGATGTAATATTATAAATATGACAACTCCTTTTGTCAGAAGACGCACTGAGAGCCCTGACAGGAAATCTGCCTATGTGACATTTCACTTTGAGTTTGCCTCTCCCCCTGATACGTTGACTTATGCTACCTCTCTCTCCATAGCAGTTTTCTCTTTCATTAAGTGGGGAAAATAATGCTCAGCCTTTCTGTCTAGTGGGTAGGTTTAAGAATTGAGAGACCATTTTCTATTCAAAAATTGGGAAATTATCAGGCAGCAGATTATTTTTCTCTAGAGTTCAGTTTTTCTTTTAAACATCTGTTAAGGTTATATGCAACATTTATAAAGTTAAATAATCCAGGAAAGACTTTTTTTTCTAATTCTGGGGTTATCCTTTTACCACAGTTGCACAGTATCCTTTTGAAGACCATAATCCACCACAGCTAGAACTTATCAAACCCTTTTGTGAAGATCTTGACCAATGGCTAAGTGAAGATGACAATCATGTTGCAGCGATTCACTGTAAAGCTGGAAAGGGACGAACTGGTGTAATGATTTGTGCATATTTATTACATCGGGGCAAATTTTTAAAGGCACAAGAGGCCCTAGATTTCTATGGGGAAGTAAGGACCAGAGACAAAAAGGTAAGTTGTATTTGATGTTTTTTTTCTTCTTCCTTGATCTGAGCATTTATTAGAAAACAGTTTGTTTGTTTGTTTGTTTGTTTGTTTGTTTGTTTGTTTTAAATGGTTGGTAACCCTTATTTCTTTATTCTGAATGTTTAAGTCTGTTACTACCTTAACTATCATGAAGAAATGACTGATTCTTTGAATTTTTCTGTTCAGGCTAGCATTTTCAAATCATGCTAGTAAATCTTACTCATTAACTGTAGGGCATATTTGGTCTCATAAAATCCTGACAGAGCATTTAAAGAAGCAGTACAGTGAACGAAAGTAAACTTGATATTTCTGAACCTTGCTTGAGAATAAGATGTCTTTGGATGCCATTTCCTAGTAAAATGTGATCTTTACTTTTATAAGTATGTGAAAATTATTCTTTGATATGCGTATTCACGAATGTAGTTAGCATTAAGATTAGTCAAAGGTTCTTCTCTTATTCAGAAGACTAATAAAGACGATGTTGAAAATCAGTGACAAAGTTAATTTGTGTAGTATGTTTGAGGGGAGAACATAAACTCTTGGGAGAACTTTCACAATAATTTCTAAGGGATTTGTTTCTTTGGATGGTAAATGTAACGAAATACGTTTATGTTTCTTACAGAGAGATTTTGTGCATTTCTCTGTCCCTGAGAAGGAATAACCCAAACCACTCCAGAGAGAGGGAGAAACTCACCCAGAGAAGGAACTCTATTGAGGGAGACATCACAACTTTATGAAAAAAACTTATTCTAGTTTTAATAACATTTACAATCAGGAAGGTTCTCTTCTCCTTTAAGTTGCTTGCCTACCTGCCTGCCTGCCTTCCTTTTATTTTTTGTGTGGGCCTTGAACTCATGACCCTGAGATCAAGATCTGAACTGAGCTCAGGAGTCGGACGCTTAACCCACTGAGCCATCCAGGTGCCCCCAAGCTGATTTCTTTTTAATTAAACTTCAAAACAGAAACATTATAATTCCCACCATTTTAGCTGGGAGTTGCGTTGATTCCTGGCTCCTTTTCTCCATCCTCATTTCTTGTTTTATTTATCTTTGTGATTTTTTAAAAATTACTTTGGGGATGCCAGAGTGCTGTGTATTGGTGATAGTTTATAAAATTGAATCTTATGTTAGTGCTTGATTTTAGTGAATATTGATTGATTATAATAGATTACCTTACATTTCTTTATAAGTTGTGTATGTCCTGGGATGATGATAGGGGAGTGAATTCTAGAGTGGAGGGTCTGAGATGTTTACTTTGGTTCATTTTTTTCATCATCTAGGGGGAAACAGTTGCTTTTACTGAATAAAAATACAGAAGGTAAATTGTTCTACACGTAAGTGAGTAAGTACAGGGCAGCACAGGGGAAAGAGAATGGCTGGGAAGAAAACCATAGAGAAATGGTTGAAGTCAAAGTACAGTAGCTGGAGCAGTGGTAGAAGTTTAGAGCAAGCAGGGTTGATGAGCAGTAGACATTGTAGTTGTAGGAAAGAGATAGAATAAAAAGAATTTCAAATAAAAGTAGAGGAGCTGTGTAATATGGAGCCAGAACACGAGCTCTAAGCTTGCGGCTCTCAAAGGGTTTATGTGACATATGTTCTAAAAATATGATGAAAGCGTCTCGCACTAAAAATGTACATGATATATATGAACATGAAATTTCGCTTATAGTTTTTAATTACACAAATTTTTTTAATGTGGAAAAGTAAAAGGAGCCTTCATAAGAATGATGTCCCCTTTTTAAATGGAAAAAGAAGTGGCCTCAAACTGTTTGAGGGTAATGAATAAATCTAAATGGTTACAGATTAATCAAAATTAAGCTTTGGTTCTGCCCAGTAGTAAGTTTTAATGAAGGGGCTGCTAGTATTTAGATTATAAATTATACATTAAAACTATGCCATCGTCTTTGACGTGACAACTTTTATGTCATCTTTGATATCCAATCAATTTTGACTTTGTTTTTGGTGAAAACAAGTGCTTAAAACACTATCTCATGAAAGAATGAAAGAGCAAATGAAATCTGTAGATTGTTTTGTCAGGTGAAAGGAAGCTTGTGTCAAAAAATAAGAATTCTCTAAGATTCTTCAGAAAAATTCATGTTGCATCATTTTCTTTGCCTTGGTTAATGAGATCATTTTTGGCAAGATCCTGGTATAACACTGTGTTAGGAAGGGAAGGATTATGACTTCACATTTTAGTTTTAAGGTTAAAGAGTTAAACTGTGTAAACGGGTTTATATTTTATCCAGTTGACAGCATTTAATATCCTGGCTGTAGAATTTGCCTTCTGAAACCAGTGGACTTATCGGTAGCAAAGCATTTCATAATTGCTCCCACTTCTTGACAAAACCTCTTGAGAAGCCCTTGATTGAAAGTCTTGGCTTTCCTGAATTTGGCAGTTTTCATAGCAGTAGATTTTTCATGACAAATCCACTTGTACAGGCTGTGATTCGAGGTTTGGCCCTGCTGGAGCAGCAGGCTACTTCCCCAACAATGGCTGGGATTTCTCTCAGGATGGAGCTAGAGTCTTGCACCCCATGCACGGTGATGAACCCAGCAGTGAGTCAGAGTGACGTGGAGAGCTCTCTTTACCAAAGCAACAGAGCCAGATGTTTTGCCAGGCGTTAAGGTGTACTGTATGCCTTCAAAATACTGAGACTTCTTCAGAGGAAGGTTTTTTGGGGGCATTTTGAAAATGTTAACGTTTCCTGAAGTTTCCAAAGAGGACTCCAAGATAAGTATTATTCTTTGATTGTCTTACCATGCATGTATTTAATGAAAACCAGTAATGGCCAAACTGAAAAGTCGTCATCATATACTGAAGGGAAGTGGTATTTCCAGTCCTCTCGTGACCTGCTTCATAGTTTTAGAAAAAGAGGTCAGTTTTTCTGGAATGGACAGAATTGTTTGCTAGAGATACTGCACCAGTCTTAACTTCTCTGTTGCAAGCTACAGACACATGTGACCATTTCTAAAGTATTTGCCTTCACCACATTGAACTGCAACTTTTTTGTTTGTTTGGTGTTACAACCAACAGACTTGTAGAGTACTTTACTCAGGATTTTGAGTTGGGGGTAATTAAAGGTTTTTGTAGTAGTCTAACCTTTCCCAACCAAGCTGTGCTCTCACACATGCTCTCTTTCCCACACTCACCCACACACATATCTACCTCATGTTAGAGTCGGCTAAATGCTTCTGTTCGTGAGAACCAGCCATGTAGGAAGCACTTGGGATAGTCTTTCACATCATATTCAGGGATACAAGTAAAACCCAAGGGTGCTTAAACAGTTTAAGTTAGATCCAGGAGAAGTCTTCATAATGAAACAGTGAAGACATGTTTCAATTTGTCGTTGGGAAGACGCTGTATTCCTTACAGTCTGAAAGTGTTGTCAGGTCTCTTGCTCCGTAAAGGTGAAGAAAGACTTGGTAAACTGGCAAGGCCCAGGGGATAGTGCTCTGAAATAGGGGCCAGAGTGAAAAGATAGCCATAGAAGTGTTTATGAAAATAAAATGCAGTATATTGTAGAATGTGGGTATCCCTCTGTCATCAGCAGAAATGCTCCAGGCACACTGCTCTCTTCTTATCTCCCCCAAGTGGAAGGTAACAGGTTAACAGAGGATGGAGTTCGGTGTGTACTGTTAAGGGTATACTCAGTAAAATTGTTATGTTTAGCTGTTACATTATATCCAGATTCAGAGTTAAGTAATTTAGCCAAAATTGATCACTTTTAGCATCTTGGAGTCAAAATAAATCATTGAGATCTGTCGTGCTTAATCTGTGATTACTATGCCCAGACCATTTTTGGATGAATTATTCACAGCTGTGGTCTAAAGCAGTATCCTAAAGATGTGCTCCTATCTTTACTTCTGTGTGTATTTCAAAAGGTAAAAAGAAATTTATGAGCAGATGCTGCTGATAAAGCTCTATTTTACTACTGTTTCCATTTGCATTTTATGTTGAAACAGCTAGATTAAAGAGATACAGATCATGGGCATAAGATTATGAGCCTTTTTTGGCAGGAATTTTTCTTACTTTAAAAATGATAAATTGGAGGCCCAGAAAGGTGAAGTGCTTTGATTAAGATGATTCAAACAGTTAATGATAGCATTCAGAGTAAAATTTGAGTCCCCTGAACATTGTTGAACTTTTTTCTTAACGATCCTGGAACCGCAAAAGGACTTTGAGACTGTTAAGAATTAATCTCTGTATAGGGACAGGCTCTCCCGAAATGGACCTATTTTGACAAGGCTCCTCAGTGTATACCCTTTTTTACTGATGCTTAGGAATTTAGTGGCTCCTGACCTAAGTACAAATAAAGGCAGCTTAAAGTTGTTAGTCTTATAAATTTAATGCTGAAGCCTTCTTTAAATCTTTGAAATTTAATTGTCTAACAGTTTTCAAATATATCACACGTTTACCTAATGATTAGGGTGCTAGTGAAATAATATGTTTTTAGCCTTTAATAAGTATAATTTCATCATGAGAAATGAGCTAAGCTGAACATGGTAAAGCTGTTGTTACAGACTGGAATTCTTCCAGAGAAGTAAGTTTTCTAGAGTAAATATAATTGATTATCCAAAGTAGTTTTATTCTTGAAACACTTGCTAAGAATTTATCCTCTTGCCAGTATTTCCTTTTAGGTTGAATCTATAGATTTGTATTTTTGTAACTGTGAACCATTATTACAGGAGATATATCTAGTTTACCAGTTTTCAGTTTATCTAGCATTAACTTTATTAAAACTGTCTTCAGTGTGACTTTGCCTGTGTCCTTAATTTCAGTTGTAGGGAAACATTAAGAAGAAAGTTGTGTTCCGGTGACATTTCTAGGAGAGGATATTGTTTCTTCTCCTCTTCCCTCCTTCCTCCCCTCTCTCCCCCTCTACCCCTACCCCCCTTTGTTTTGGAGAAAGAAGAGCTAGTTGTCATGTTTTAGTGCAGAATTTGTCGACTTGGCAGGGACTCTCCTCAACCGAATCTGGTGCGGTCTTGCCATCCCCTCAGCAGACTCGGTGCGAGTTAAATGGCAGAGCGCTGGGGGCCCGCTGACCGCACGGTGCGCTCTTGTGTTAGTGGTGCCCAAATAACGCTCGAGGCTTTGAGTGTTGCCGAGAAGTCAGAGTACGACTGATACCTCCTCTAAAGAAACATATTTCTGAGAGCAGGATAACTGCTTGACGGAAAGAGGAGTCCTCCTTTTATTCAACAATTGAAAAGAAAACTATCCCTAAGAGTCGTACCTTTGCTTCATGGCTGAAACAAGCTGCCCGCAGTTCCCTGTCCTGCCCCCAGGAGAGCCCAGCACAGGTTAGCTCCCAGGGCAGGTTCCTGTCCCGTCCTGTGCTTCACACTGTCTGCACTTAACACTTACGTATCAGAATGAGAATTAACTCAAAGCATTTATTATAAACTGTGAATAAAGAGTTAAAGCATCCTACTAATGCTGGTAAGTATATATTTTGGGAAGATTCCCCAAATTTCTGAATTCAGAGGCAAACTTTTGTTACATGACAAATCTACCCAGAATTTCTGCTACTCCTCTCTCTTTCCATTGCCTTCCCCCTTCTAGAATGGGGAAGTGAGCATTAATCTTTATTTTAAACTTTTAGGAAAAAAAATTTGAGCTTTTGATTTCTTTTTTGTTTTGCTTTCAAAGCAATTATTAGAGACAAAATTCATATATATTATCATCTCTGTACATGAGGTCATTAGCTTATCTGTAATGAAGACTTAAACCTTCTAGAAATAATAAATATTAACTATATTCTAAGTGATCCCAAGAAGAGGAGATTTTCTAGTTTCTCTGAGGAATGAATTTTTATGTCCTAATCATATAGTCAGGTTACTTTTTTCTAGTTACTTACTAAATTTCCCCATATGGTAGCCTAATAAAATTTTCTTATTTTTCTCCTCACCTAAACTGTAATTGTTCTCATTTTCAGTAAAAACAAAAAGGACTCCTAATACAACATTCTAATTTTTTCTAACACATTAATTCTTCTGGGCTAAGTTGCGTTCCTCTAATACATGGTATTTAAGCCTTTTATACGATCTATATATTCATACAGTTACAAGGTTTTAATAACTTGAAGGATTTTAGCAATGATTTAGTTCTAATATAAATGATCAAATAAATCTGTAAAGATTAGTCTCTCCTAGGTCATTTCATCTGTCTGTGTAATGTTACTCAAAACTGTCTCCTAGCCTCAAATCTAGTATTCTTTCTACAGTACTGTGTTCTCCTGTTCAAATTATACGTCTGTATTATTTTGATTCCCAAAGTAGAAATAGAAACTTAAAAAAGAAAAAAAGAAGTAGCTATATTATATTAGAACTCAGTTTCCACTCACAGGAGCCCAGCTCAAAAGAGTGTAAACCCAAGGAGTCCTTTATATTGGCTTATCTAACCTTAAAAGCTCTGGCCTGGACTTAGATGCATAATAGGTGTCAGGAATCTCTCTCCTTTGCTCTGTATGTGCTTTCTTTTCAGGCAGGCTCCTTGCAAATAATAGCAAGGGATGACTCCAAGCAACTCCAGGGTTACATTCTGGCTACTTTAGCAACTGCAGGAGGAAGAGTGCTACAGTTTGAGCAGACGTTCCTAGATTAGGTTCTGATTTACCTGGATTAGGGCATGTACCCATCCCTGAACCTAACATTCTGGCCAGAGGCTTGGGACATGTGTCTGAGGCAGAATAGAGCCCATCCCACCTCCATAAAACCGTAGGGGCAATGCTCTCCCAACGGGGAAAGGACGCTGTGCAGAGAGAACCGTGCCACTTGTCTGCTTTGTATTATTCTGAGGGAATCTGTGACTCATGCAGCACTACCGTTGATACATGACTTAACAGTTAGTTTCATGGAACTGAAGCACTATAATACTCCAAACTGGGGCTTCTTCATAGATGGGAAAAGTAGTGCTCAAACAGGTCATGACTTCTTTCATATTACCTTGTTAGTAAAACCCAGGACATCGGAAGATAAAGTTCTACAATCAGAGTCCTATTTAGGTTCAGGTCCAGGTTTTGAACAGGATAATTATGTGCACCACGACTGTTTTCTTATCGTTGAAATCGAGGTGATGGTATCTGTCTTATAGAGTTGTGGTAGTAGGGGGGATATCTGTGAAATGTCGGGCCCTTAGCTGAATATACAAAATCTACTGCGGTAGGTCATCAATGTAATAATAACCATTCCTAAAGCGCTGTATCTCTTCCTTTGTTGAATTACTTTCCTGTAATAATCTTGTTGTGAGGATTCTGAAACAGGTTTTCAAGCTTCAAGTAAACACTATTATTTTAAAACATCGACATTATTTCTGAGTTTAAAAGTGCCAGTGAAAAGTTTACTGAAGTAGAAAATTACTTTTTTAACTGAGGAATCTAGATTGTGACTTCATCGTAGAGAAGATGATCTGAGGGTACTGATGCACAGATTGTGAGCAAAACATTACATATCTTGTGTTGTGGTATCCAGGTGGAGTTCTGGCCTGCAAGTACGTGATAGCATCCTAGATTGGAAAGATGTGTATAATGTATACTTCTAGGTTTCTGTTCTTTAAAAGATTAATCATATACAAGAGACTTACGTAAAGCAGCTCAGGTTAGAAAAATAAGCGGTTCATTAAAGATACATCAGGCAAATGTAAATTTCAAGAGCAGATGACAGGGTATCATTATTAGAGTGCATTTACAACAAAATGTGTAAAACTAGATTAAGAATGTCATTTTATATTAACACGGTACACTCCACAATGAAGAGTTAGCAGGTATGAACTCTTACGTGCTAAATGTAACATCAAATGCAGTAAGAAAAGCTGGAAGAAATGAATAAAATTGATAGCAAAGCAACAATAATAGGAATCTTTAATATACTTAAAGATCAAGAAGGTACAAAATAAGAAGATATATAGATGGCTTGAATAATATAGTAAAAAATGGCCCGTAAGATATATCTTTTTTCTTTTTCTGTCACCCACAAAATAGTAACCAAGATTGATAATTCATTAGGCCAACTACAAAGAAAATCTCATCTCCAAGTAGAAATATGTAAACCCCATTCCTTGATTATAATTCAGTACAACTAGAGCTTTTCTTCAATGTATAATTTTGGTTTTTTCCCTATTTTTTAAAGATTTTATTTATTTGTGTGAGAGAGAGTGTGTGTGCAAGAGGGAGAGGCACAGAGGGAGTCTCAAGCAAACTCTGCACTGAGCCTGGAGCCCCACGTGGGGCTCGATCTCATGACCCTGAGAGCATGACCCAAGCTGAAACCAAGAGTGGGAGGCTTAACTGACTGACTGAGCCACATAGGCACCTCCCACTGGAGATTTTTAAAAAATATTTAATCAAATCAAATCATCTATTTGGAAATTTACAACCAGTTACTGAAATAATTTGGGGTCAGTGGAGAAATACAAATATATTTTAGAGATTATTAAGATAATAACCAGTAGGAGAGAGGGATTAATAAAGATGAAAATATAATTGTGAATTAGCAAACAGTAAACCTTTTGAACTAATAATTTCAAACACGGATTGTATGAAATTGCCAATGAAACCAATACATCTCTTTTAAAGTTCTTTCCGAGGAAGAAGGAAAGGGGAAATACAAATTGTACATTAAGTTTGAGAAAGGTGATAGAACTACACTGTGGAGGTGACTAAAAATTATATTTAGGTCCGTGCTAATGAATTTGAAAATTTCAGTGGGAAATAAGCAATTTTCAATGAACATCATTGCTTCAAGGTAAAACCCAAAATTTGAATAGACTATCCAAGAACGAAAATATGTAGCAGCCCTCAACATGTACCTAATCTGAATTCTATTTCAGGTGGTACTATCAAACCTGGAAATAGCAAATAATTCTGTTATCTGAGTTGGTCTAGGTGTTAGAAGATATGTAAAACTTTCCAGATGACTGCTTGCAGATTAATGTCCTTATAATCTGATAAAGATAGCATACTTTAAAAAGCAGCCGGGATGGGAGAAATTAAGTACTTCAATTTGGCCAAAAGTAAAAGCACATTCAGGGGAGTTGTGTGAGGTAAGAGTGGAAAAGAGGTTGGGCTGTATTTTTATGGTGTTAGGGAATTACGGTGTGTGATAAGTTTTCTTGTTTGGGTAGTCACTGGGAAACCGTTTAGCGTTTTGAATTTTTAGTGTGATTAATCTGACCCTTTTATAAAGTTAATCAAAGAATGGGTGTAAAAATAGATTGGAGAATAGATAAATCAGAGGCTGGTATTCATTTGGCTGTTGCAGAATTGCAGGAGATGACTGAACTAGGATGGCCACGGAAAGTTAGAGAGGTGTGTCACAGTCTGGATTTTGGTATCTGAATAGATGTGTAGAAGTCTACTAAGGGTATCCTACAGGAACTGAACCACTGGTGTGCTCCCCATGTTGTGTGGACAGTGTGTGTGCGTGTGTACTGTGTGTAGGTGCTGGCTAGTTGGTCTGCTGATCAATCCTTGCCTTTACTCTGCAGCCTGGGCCTTTGCTGTAGTGCTGGGATTCCCTTACTCCACTCTTCTGTAGCCCTGTGTCGATGACTACTCCCCCTCAGATTGTTTCCTTAACTCTAGCAGGACGAAGATGGCAGCATCCGCGGTTGGAGTACGAGGGTGAAACTTAGTTCCATTACTTACAAGAGATGTGACCTTACCTCATCTATCAAATGGTGTTAGCAAGAACACCCACTTCATGAGTACTAAATTATACTTAGGAAAGTAATTAGAACAATGCAAAGAACATGATAACAGTTCAATAAGCAGTAGCACTGGTGATATTAGAAGTTTTTGGGCTTGAGTGCCCAGGAAAATAGTGAACATCATTAATAGGAGTAACAGAGGTTGGTCCATGCAAAAATAGGAAAGTTTCAGTTTTGGGATACGTTGTGCTAAGTGCTTCTGAAATTTCTGGGTAGAAATGTCTAGCCAAGTATTAGAAATTCTGGAGTGGGAGTTGGGAATAAAGTTGTATTGAGAGAGACACAGGTTTTGGAGTTAATGTATAAGATTGATGATTAAACTACTAAAACAGAGAGGATTGACAAAGAGGGGCTCGCTCAGATCAGATTTTCAAGGTATGCTTACTTTAGGGGAAGAAATCAGGTAGTTTTCTCTTACCCAGTAAGGGAAAGAGAAAACTTTCAAGAGCGTGTTCTAGGATAGAGGCAGAGAATTTTCAGAATAGCAATGAAAAATGATATAGGATGGGTCTAAGAAAATAGTAGGAAATAATTGTTAGTGGCCATTAAGAAATCAGCCTCATGATGACAGTTTCCTATGGCGTAAGGAGCAGAGGCCTTAACCTTTGAGAGTTTATATAGAGAAAGAGGGTGACAATCTGAGAGAGATACAAGATTTGAGGAGAGTGTGCGTTTTCAGTCCTTGAATTGTTTTGGATATAGGACAGGAGTTGCCTGAGTTGATTATTAGGAGGAGACAGGTAAAACAAGGACAAATGCCAGAGAGGGAATAATTAATAGAGCACTTATCAAAATGGAACCTAGGTGAATATGTAGAGTCACTTTTATAAAATACCAAGAGTGAAAAAATTTTAGGATGGGTCAAGGGGGTTTTGAGAGTGCTACACTGGATGACCTCAAGGTTCCCAGTAAACTAGGAACTCCATTCATTGAGGGTGACATCTGGGACAGGATAGAAAGAGGTGGGTTGAGCAGAGTGCTAAAATCATCACTCAGTTTACTAAGTGTGTTTCAGAAGAATGAGGTATGGAATGATAGAGATTCGGAGTCGTAGGTGAGACTGAGTAAAAGGCCATAGACCTTGGGAGGAACACAACACATCATCATGGGCCCTCCTCTGGGTCTGTGAACATCACGGAATCGAAGAAGCAATGGTGGCCTTTTGCGATGATGGCCAGGAATGTGGTATAAAGATGACCCCGAAGGATGCCAAGTTTAGCCAAGGTTAGAATGTTTGAAAGTTACCTTTGGGGACAAAAAGGTTAAGAATGGGGGCGCCTGGGTGGCTCAGTGGGTTAAAGCCTCTGCCTTCGGCTCAGGTCATGGTCTCAGGGTCCTGGGATCGAGCCCGACATCTCTCTGCTGAGCAGAGAGCCTGCTTCCCCTCTCTCTCTGCCTGCCTCTCTGCCTACTTGTAATCTCTCTCCTCTCTGTCAATTAAATAAATAAAATCTTAAAAAAAAAACAATAAATTGCTTAAGAGGTTAAGAATGTAAGTAATTTTCTTCACATTTAGAGTAGAGAAGAAGAGTCGTTAGTGGCAGAGGGCGGATACTTTGGGGATATAGTTATAGACCATTTAACTTAAATGTTCTTGGTTAATTTAAATGAAAAATGAAAATTTTGAAAACATGTAGTTACTTTTTAAGCTCCAAGAACTTTGAGGTTCAGTCCTCTTTTCATATGTATAAAATAAATTTTTGAAGATTGTTAAAATGTTCATTTCTTAGATTTTAAAAGAGATTTTAGTCTTTATAGTCAAAATGCTATAGGTAAAGCATGCACATAAGCCATTGTGTTCAGCATATGCATTCGGGAAATAAAATATTTGAAGTGTTAGAAATTGCGTTATCAATTTATTATGGAAGTTGTATTCATCTTATTTCAAAATCTAGATTACAGTATGGTTCATTGTACCATTAATTAAATTTGAGTGAGTGTGCATCGTGCCCGTGAGAGATGTGACCAGAGAGAAGGACACAGTAATGCCCACGGTCGGTACATATTTGAGCCTTTCTGCTAATATGAATGCCTTGAATTTGAGGGTGCTGCTAGGTAGGAATTGCAAAGTTAAGCTACAGAAGCCCAATTATGCATAATTTGATAGTAAAAGAATTAAGTTAAATTGTGCTTTTCAGTGTTTTTCTTTGAATTGTGTCAGTAATTTTGTTCAGCTTATATTTACACACGTTATTCATCCATTGTTGACATCTAATAGATTCATACATTCTTTCTCTATACATTTGCTTGCTCTTTTGGTAAGGGTTAACTCAGTGTATAAAAAGCTGCATTATACATGTGCTACCAACTACTTGCTACTTGAGAAAAATTAAAGCTCTGAAAACCTTTTAATTATTCATACAAACTTATACCAAGAAGATAAAGAGGAAGAAATCATCTACCATTGCACTGAACCCCAACAAACAAGTTGACAGCTTGGTCTTCTGCACTCCCGTTGATTTAATTTTTTGAATTTTTACTTAATTTTTAGACTAAATCGTAAATTCACATAGTTCAAAAAAGATTCCTTCCTGCCCAGCCACAGTCCATCTGCTACTCTCCCCCCACCTGCTTTGCAATTCTGTGTTTTGTCTTGATAAATACGAATGATAAATTGTTTACTGAAGTAGCATTATGTAATATAGTAAACCATTTTAAGTTTAAACACTTTTTATTGATGATTTTTTAACATTAGTTTTTTGCAGGAGCTTTTCACAGTAAGAGTATTTTACTACTGTTTCTTTAAGAAAATACTGTACACAAAACCAAAATTCCAGTTCTTCCAAAATTATACTTCAAATGTAGATAGGATTTCTAAAACTGCTAATTAGGATTTGTATAACATTTTGTAGGTTTAGCATGCTTTTGTGTAACTTCATTTAGTGTTTACTCCTCGTGAGAATTCTGTGAAGGTAGGTATTAATTGTCTTCATTTTCCTGAGGAAACCAATCAGAGTTGGTGTTTTGACCATCAGCTTTCACATCCGAGTCTTTTGATTGCCTGGTCTTTGCACGATAGCCAGAATCTTAAATCATTTGTCCTTGTTTGAAATGGCTTTTATCCATTTTTTGACATTTTGTGTATTTTTTAATTGTAATAAAAACATGCTGAGCTTTTTTTTTTTTTTTTTTTAATCTGAGACTACTAGAGTGATTACCTGTTTACTGCCATTCTGTATATCTGTCTTTAAATTCACGTTAATGTACTTTATACTTTCCATCAGAGGGAAGAAAAGCATTTATGTCTGGAGTGTTTAACACATGGGGAGATTCAGATGCCAATAATAACTTAAAAATACTGCAAATTCTTTTTTCTGTTGAATATACTTTTTAAGTTTTCTGCAAGTCTCTTAACTGTCAGATGTCTTCATGATACTATTTGCCTTCTATTTCTAAGTTAAATGCCTGAATTTTCCTGGAGTTACACACGTCCTAGTAAAGGAGACCTCAGCCCTCATTTATTCAGCAGCACTAATGAATTGCATGGCTGCATACACTAGATTTTTTTCTTTAGATAACTTTTTTTTTTTTTTTTTTTAAGATTTTATTTATTTGACAGAGAGAAACACAGCTAGAGAGGGAACACAAGCAGAGGGAATGGTAGCGGGTGAAGCAGGTTCCCTGCTGAGCAGAGAGCCCGATGCGGGGCTCGATCCCAGGTCCCTGGGATCTGACCTGGGCCGAAGGCAGACGCTTAACGACTGAGCCACCCAGGCGCCCCTTTAGATAACTTTTTTTTTTTTAAAGTAGCACATGAATTACATATGTACATATATTTAGCATTTGTAATATTTAAAATTTTCTCAAACATTATGTATGTCCCTGGTTTCTTCTGCAAAGAGATACATGTAGCTCAGAGACATCTCTTGAGTCCCTCTGTTGTAGAATTCTGGCAGACATTTATTCCAGCCTCATATTCCTGTTTTTATTGGGGGTCTGAGGCCATCATTTTTTGCTGCTGCTATTTCTGTCTCTTAAAGGCACTTTGTATGCCTTTATGTGTTCTGCTGATTCTGATATACTTTTGCCTGAAAAATAAGTAACCAAGCTTTCGAGGAGTCATGTGTTCAATAAAAGTCCATAAATTGCCTACGTACCAGGAGCACAGCTATAGTGCGGATGCCTTTGACAGGTATTTTGGAACTGCAGAGGCCTTTGCTCGTTGGGTTCATGGGTTGGAGCATTGTGGTGACCGTTGAATAAATGAGGGGATTTTGATGATTTTTTAAGGGAGAAAAGTTATTCTGATATTTCCTTTGTACCGATGTTGCTCTAATTTACTCTGTTGTTGAACTGGATTTAAATATTAATCATTGAAGGTCAAATTTCTAATGTATGTATGTTCTTCAGTGGGCACAACCCAGTTACCGTAACAATTTACTAAAATAACTATGATGGAATTTTTCTTTTGAATTTGGCTTTTCTTTTTCTTTTTTTCTTTTTTTTTCTGTCCACCAGGGAGTAACTATTCCCAGTCAGAGGCGCTATGTGTATTATTATAGCTACCTGTTAAAGAATCATCTGGATTATAGACCAGTGGCACTGTTGTTTCACAAGATGATGTTTGAAACTATTCCAATGTTCAGTGGCGGAACTTGCAGTAAGTGCTCTAAATTCTCATCCCTCCATGTATTGGAACACTTTTCTGGACATATCTAGACATTTACATAAAAATCTAGAAGAAGTTTACCACACTTAAAATGTACACGGAGATAATATATTTCTGAAGTTTCCAAGCTAAGTAAGTGGCTCTGTTGTTCAGCACAACGGGCTAAGGAAGCCAAGAGCAATGGGTTTTAATGTCTTAGAAGCCAAATTATATTTATGAAGGAAACATTCTTTGCTGCATCTACCAAATGCAGGCTAAATTGTGACCAGATGACTAAACTGGTCACCAGATGTGATCAGTAGAGATCCAGCATCAGAGTAGCGGTGGGATTCATTAGTTTCCTGGCATGGGGCAGGGACCAATTCCTTCCTGTCTTAGGAAGACTAGATATTGGTAGTAATGGTGACAGGGACAATAGAAAGGAAAGGAAAAAATTATAAGACATGCTTGACCCGCTAAAATATGTTGAGTGAACAGGGTTGAGTCAAAGTGTGTGGAGCATTAGGGACAACCTGGATTTAGATCCAAGATCCAGTGACAGTTAGCTAGCTCTGTCATTGCTGGACTGTGTGAGCCCGGGCACACTCTACCTGTCTTTATGTTTATAGCTTGTCAACAAAATGAAGATATTTTGAAGTCTGAAACTTTCTAGATACCTACTGAATAGAGATCATGTCAGTGACGTTTGCCTCGCATTGATTTCTCTCTTACTCTGACCTCTCTGAGCCTCCCTCAGTCATCCCGATCCCGGTCTGCTTCTCTGCTAGTCTTGGCTGGACTTCTTAGCTAGACCGATAGGAGCCTTAACTCTGAATACCCAGACCCAAAGCGCAGTTAGTCAAGAGAGATACGTGGGAGGAAGTAAAAGACCAGACTATTGCTGCTTTTTTCTGTGATGTAATTTCACATTAGCTTCTGCCACGGCAGTGATCAGTCATGTTTTCATGTTTAAGAAATGTGTTTCATTTATTTAGAGTGCAGTTTTGTAGTTTGTAGATAAGAGACTACTACAATATATCTTCAGATACCTCTAATAATATTTCAGTGAGATTTTGTAATTTGTTAGTGATTTTAGTTTTCGGTTTTAAGTTTTGCTTCTTGAAAATACTTACATAATTAAATTTCTATCCCTAAATTAACCTATACCGAGGAAATTAATTTCTTGGTAGTGTTTGTCTTTCTCAGGTGTTATCACCTTCGACATATCTTTCCTGTATTCTCAGAGCTGGACACCTTTATCATAGGCCACAGATTTATCAGTAGAGCGTGATACAGGCTTCTCAGAGACCTCATTGATGCTGTCGCCATCTCAGTACAATTTTTAAAAGTGCTGGGGAAAGGCCGAGCACAGGCTGTGCGGTCGCGGGCACTGCAGCAGTGCTCCGTGGGGACAGGCGGTGGCTCCGCTGGTGGGGAGCACAGCACGGTGTGTAAACTTGTGCGATCACTGTGTTGTACACCTGGAACTGATGGCACGTTGCGTGTCACCTCTACATCAACACAAATAATAAAGTCTGTGATAAACAAAAAGCTTCTAAATGCAAGGTATTTATTTTCTAAATGCAATTTATTTTCTAAATGCAAGGTGTCTGTCAGAGGTGATTGACGTAGGAACTGCTCACGTTCATAGAGGAGAAGGAAAAAGGAAGAAAACATTCCTGCTCTTCCTGTAGGATAAATATCAGGTGTAAGGGCCAAAAGGAAGGTATAATGTATTAGGGAGAGAATAAGGGAAAGAGAATATTCAGTTCAATAATCTACCTATCTAGTGTAATTTTTTTTCACATTGGCTTCTCTAGCAAAAATCTTATCAGTTCTGCTCTGCCTGCCTACACTTAAACGTTCTGGTAGATTTTTGTTTTGTTCTTGTTTCTTTTCAGTGTTAACATTTAAACTTTAAAAATTGTTGACTGCTGAAAACTTTTCCTCTTTACTAATTTTCTCCATTTATGCCCTGTGATTTCATACTGTGTAATGAAGCTGTATTAAAAGTAAACATAATTGAATGGGAGGTTATATGTATAAATTATAAATGGTGTATTCAGAAAAATGAAAGTTTTGGGGGTTGTCAGATGGTTTCACGGTGGAAGTCCAGCGCTTCCTTGAACAGTGGAGAAAGTATACCGTTTAGATTGGCATTAAAACGGAAGTATTGCAGGTGTGACTTGAAGTGCAGTAGTAGGACATGAGCTGGGCACAGAGGCCTGTAGGGCATGTAGGGGGCCTTGTGTGGCCGACTGTCGGAGGACCCTGAATGGGGATGTCAGGCTTGATTTGATAGGCGCTGTTGCATCAGTGACGTCTCGAGAGGCTTAGGCTCTCTTTTAAGTCTGGCTGGGTAGGAAGTGATTCCACGATGGGGAACCAGTGGTGGAAAGGAATCCAGTTCCGGGACCTGCTGTAAGCCAGATGTGCTTTGCTAAGGCAATCAAATCTCCTTTGCCTTTTATATCTAAATATTTTGTCAGTTGTGATTCTGGCCACGCGAGTAATTCACAGCAAAGGGAAGAAGGAAAAATGAATCTCAATGAGACTTGGAGACATGAATATTTTTGGTTTTAAACATATTTTGGTCAGGTTAAGGTGAGCTGTTTCTATGAAGATCCTCAGTGGGCTCTTGAAAGTGTGGGTTTGAATCTTAGACAAGAGCTAGATCTGGTATATTGGGAAGCACCAGGCAGCAGACTTAGTAGTTAATTGGCCTTCTTGTAAATATGGTGTGGGGCTCGAGGTTGGGAAGGCTTAGGGAAACCGAGCTGGCAGGACTGAGACGCCTGGTGAGTTGTGAGCTTGGGCTCGGGAGGGAGGTCGGGACCCGTGAGGTAAGCGAGGTAACTTCTGCAAAGTTGTCGGGGGTCAGCAGCTGTTTTCTTACTGGGTTATTGTCCCAATACTCCTAAACAAAGGAAAAGTTACCATACTCTTCACATCTGAGAGGGCTGAAATGTTAGTGGAAGATGATCAGTGTGATTTTCTCTCGATATGTGTGTGTCAAAACAATTTAATCCTGATTTTTGTTGACCAGGTATTGACTTGTCATTTCTTTAGAACACACTCAGTCTTATCAGAGAGAAAATACCTGACTTGTGTTTAAGAAGTCAGCAGAACTGTACTGATGTTGGACTTCTGAGAAGTTAGCTCTTAGAGATCTAAGATGGGGAATTCATATTGTAAAGGAAATGATTTTCTTTAGTGATTTGAGGAAATCTTTTCCACTTAAACTTTTATTAAAACTTTTAAACTTAGTTTTTGGGGTAAATTTGGAGTAATGCTGATTTGTAATTAGTTTTTGAATTAATTAGACAGTTCTAGAATTCCGAAGATGCACATTTTAGATGTAGTTTAATTGAAATCTGGCTTATGCTGTTAATATGCTTTTTAAAGTCCTAAAAGGAGGCTTATCAGATTCTGAACTAGTGGAGTCTTAATAAGATTACAAGGCATTTTTATCCTGGCTGATTTTTATCATAGCTTTGGAATCATACCTTTTTGTTTGCTTTTTCAAGCTAGACTTTGTAGTGAAGTTTTCAGAATCACATAGTCTTGTAAAATGACTTGCTGTACTTTGAACCTTTAGTCCAGGAAGTGAAAATTATGGACAGATTGTTGGTGTAATGTTTCCCCTTTTTGGAGTGCCCTTTTTCTCCTGATAAATGCCTCACAGATTCCTATTAGAAAAGCCCAACAGGCTGTTATCAACCCTTCTGTTTATTCTGGGAGTGCTGATGCTACCGGTGTGTTTACCGACTGGGATGGACATCTAGCTGGGATACGCCTTTTCCCCTTTTCTCACTTGTTGATCACATTGATAAAAAACAACGGGATACTTCTTTTTGCATCTCTAAGGATGATCCCTTTTAGTGTTAAGGATTTTATGCCAGTTTTTATATATGTGCGCATCTTAGATATAAATATATATGAAATACACATGAAATTTTTCATGTACTTTTTGCAAGCCTAGGATTTTATTTCTTGATGGTCTTGGCGTATTTCCTTCAAGACCCACTTACTCATAAGGTTAATCACTAAAATGTATAATCTTTTCCCTTATTTTAAAACAGACAGGGTCCAAAGCCAAAATACTTGTTAATGAAAGTGGAGTGTGTTCTGGGGGGAGGGGGATTTTGCTACAGTTCCTGCTTGAGTCTTGTATTTCTTTGCCAACATTTCCAATCTCTTTCTTCCTGTTTCTCATGATGATGGCTTTATATCCCTTTAAGAAATAAAATGTGAGCTATAGGTAAAATAAATAATGGTTAATATTTTTATAAATAATTTGAGTCTTGTGTTTATGGAATTTATTATAACTTTGTTATAGATTATGTTCTCATGTGTCTTGGGAACATGTAATGATTTGTGTTTTTGGGGGGGTTTTACATGGTAGAGACATTAAAATACTGCAGCAAATATCTGTTTTTAAAGTTACTTTTGGCGCAGTTCATAGATGTGCCAAAAAATTATTTTAGCACTTTAATTATAAATCTAATTTTATTAGATTTTTAACATTTTAATTTTGAAGTTTTGCTGTTACTGTAGTTGTCTACTGTTGGGATTTAGTATTTGTGAAATAGAACCAGTGAATAGAACCTCATGCTGAAGATTAAAATTAGGGAAGCTTTTGTGCTGACTATGTTTTCTGACGTTTTTAAAAAATACTGATGTGTTTTAGATCTGGGCTACAGATGCCAAATTACTATTTTGTGTGTATTGTATTGCGTGTATAATATTAACCATTAAAATGGTTTTTGACAGTTAGACATTTGAAGGCATTTCCTGTGAAATGATGCTAACGTGTATTTAACCGTGCAGATCCTCAGTTTGTGGTCTGCCAGCTAAAGGTGAAGATCTATTCCTCCAATTCAGGACCCACACGGCGGGAAGACAAGTTCATGTACTTTGAGTTCCCTCAGCCGTTGCCTGTGTGTGGTGACATCAAAGTAGAGTTCTTCCACAAACAGAACAAGATGCTAAAAAAGGTTTGCACTTTACTTTTATTGGGAAGAATATCCAAAATCGCCTTACTTTGAACAGTAACCTCAGATCTTTTGCAGGATAATATTTTGTGACTGACCGTCCAATGAATTATAGTTGGTGTTCTTTTGGGTCCGCGCATGCTCTGCTTACTATAGTGCTGATGAGCCATTATAATAGTAAAAAAGATTATCTGAGGAAAAGTCCTGATGTCATTGTAATTTGAAATGAATTTTCCTTAAGTTGGGTTATGCAGAGAAATTTTGTAAAAATATTAAAGGTTGCATACCCCATTAAATCAGTTATGGTCTTTTTAGACCGGGTGATCAATTACCAAGAAAAAGTTAGCAAGGGGCCAAGGGTTTGTAAAAAAAAAATTTGTGCGTATAAATAAGATCTGTTTTATGGTCATGTGTAATGACACAAACCACTTTTTCCCCATTTTGGTTTATTTTTCGTGAGACTACATCATTTTGTGTTTGGCTCTCTCAAATTTATTGAATATTTCAAATTTTAGTTAGAGTGTTAAGTATGCAAAAGAAGTAATGATGAATGAAAAAAATGTATTAAATATGCAGGTTTAGGAAGTTAGTGAGGTTTGCATCTTACTGAGCTGTAGTTAGGAAATTCAAGAGCTCATTCTTTTTTTTTTGTAAAGATTTTATTTATTTATTTGACAGAGAGAGATCACAAGTAGGCAGAGAGGCAGGCAGAGAGAGAGAGAGGGGGAAGCAGGCTCCCTGCTGAGCAGAGCCCGATCCTGGCCCCATCCTGGCCCGAAGGCAGAGGCTTTAACCCACTGAGCCGCCCAGGCGCACCTCAGGAGCTCATTCTTAAACTGTCTTGGTTTAAAATGTTAAGTGTGAACATTTAAGATGAGTATGCCTAAGGTGCAAAATTTTGGGGTATAATGAACAAAAATACTAACTTTGTGTATTATTATTGCCTCATTAAATGGACCACATAGTGTACTGCCAATCTTTAGACAGTCTCAGTAATACTGATTTAGTTTTCCTGATAGTTAGCTTTAAAAAAAGAAAGAAAAAAGAAAAAGTTTCATTTGTATAAACATTTTAAACTCTACCTTGACTTATCTGACGAAATGCAGTTTCCTCTACTCAGAATCCACGTAGCTGGGAATTACAAAATGTTAAACTGTTTTTTTTCTCCAGAAACCCATTTCCTACCTATTCTGTAAAGATGAAAGTTAAATATATCTTGATAACTGGAAAGTAACTTTTCAGTAGCCCAGGAAGCGTTAGCAAGTGTTTAAAGTATTTTTTCCCTTCTGCTCATTGTAATACTGGTACATGTAAAATTTTATTTATTTAAAAAAAAAAACCATTCATTCACTCACTCACTCATTCATTCATTCATTTAAAGTAGGCTCCACACGGAACATGGGGCTTGAACTCATGACCCTGACTGAGATCAAGAGTCACAGGCTCTAGCGATTGAGACATCCAGGTGCCCCTGAAATTTTATATTTTACTTTTAAAAATAGGCACCTGCATCACTGTCTCCTTTAGGAATGCATAAGTTCTTATTTTCAGTTATCTGTATGTTACTTTAATACATATAAAACTGAAGATTAATATTTGTAGTATATCTGGGGTTCCTTTACATATATTTATTTGCATTTTGTGTGATTTTGCTTTCCTGTTATAAATGTTGCTTGTGATTTAAACAAAAACAGATTTAATATAGTCAGTACCTATGCAGAATCCACATTTTTGGAGATTTAAATATTACTAGCTTGTGTTTTTCTGACTCTAAGTAAAATATGCATACAATTACCAACTCAATGACTTTGCTAAAATAACTGAGATTAACAAATACATTTTTTTAAAGACTTACATATGAAATTGCTAGATATTATTAAAAGATAAAAAGAATGATAAACGTAAGATACTTAAAGGTCTTACATTTTTCTGGGAAAATAGCAAAACTCGAAGGTAAATTAGAGTAAAAGATTTAATGGCAGTTAAAGGCACCAGATAAGATGTCACAAAGCTGCACATCATTAACTGTCCATGTGGGCCAAATTCCAGTCATTAAGAGAGAGAGAGAGAGAGAGAGAGAGAACATTTTCTGTGGTGGTCATGAAAGGTTTGATGTGATGAACTTCTGATGTGTTTTTTTGATTAACAGGACCTTGTATTATTCATGAGAAGTAATTTTTTAAAAATGGGCATTTTATAACCTAAAAGGGTCAGAATTGCTTGTCTTCCTTCCCCCATATTCTGAAGGTTTTCAGTCATACACATTGTAGAGTAAGAAACTGGAGCCACTTAGTGTTTGTATTGCTTCTGAAGTAGAAATATATATTATGTGCCTTGCTTCATTGGGAGGTTGGGCTGACATTTTAAGAACTTTTGTTAAAGTAAATTTTCTAATGGATAACTTTTTTTTTTTTTAAGATTTTAAAAATTTATTTATTTATTTATTTGAGAGAGAGAGAGAGAGAGAGAGAGAGAGAGAAGGATTCGGGGTGGGAGTTGCGGAGGGAGAAGCAGACTCCTGCTGAGCAGAGAGCCTGATGCGGGGCTGGATCCCAGGACCCTGAGATCATGACCTGAGCCGAGGGCAGAGGCTTGAACCCACTGAGCCACCCAGGCGCCCCTGTAATGGATAACTTGTTGAAATAGAACCATAAAACCCATTTCTAGTTATTAAATACACACATACATACAAACTCAAGCTTTTTTTAAAGCTAAGGAAAGGAAATATTTTACCTAAGGTTTTAAAACAAAAGTTATCTTAGAACCTATGGAATTACATTTGTGTTCTAAAATTTGAACAAAAGAATAAACACTTATGAAGTAGAGCAACAGATAAGCCACAGCTTGCCAAATATTAGCCTGTACGTTTGTCTTTATTCAGACTATCAAATGACATGTCACTTATTTTATTGACTTCTTGAGACAAATGTTAAATATAGGTGATATATTTTCTTCTTTAAAAAAAACTTAAAATTTGTCTTTTTTTTTCTTTAAAGGACAAAATGTTTCACTTTTGGGTAAACACATTCTTCATACCAGGACCAGAGGAAACCTCAGAAAAAGTAGAAAATGGAAGTCTCTGTGATCAAGAAATTGATAGTATTTGCAGTATAGAGCGTGCAGATAATGACAAGGAATATCTAGTACTCACTCTAACAAAAAATGATCTTGACAAAGCAAATAAAGACAAGGCCAACCGATACTTTTCTCCAAATTTTAAGGTCAGTTAAAAACATTTTGAGGAATTAGTGGGTAGCTCTGTGTGTGCATGCGTGTGTTAAGTGTGTAGCTTGTGAAGGAGTTGTATGACTAAGGTTTACATTCAATTAAGTGTTGTTTAGAAGCAATATTGAGGTATCAGTAATGTGAGTTTCTAACATGGATGCACACAGAATCCAAAAAAACTGCCTCCCCCCCCCCCCCCCCCCCGCCTCTTCTTTGTTGTTCGGTGAAATCTGGGGCAGGGGTTGGGAAGGGGAATTCAGTTCGTGGGACATGAAGGAAGAAAGAAGGAAGAAAGAAGTGAAAGAGAACTCCATCATTTGGGCACGATTCCTATGGAATGTTCTTAACTCTTCCTGCTTTTGTCCCTTCCAGTTTCTTCTCAACTCCTCAGAGTGATCTTAAAATAGATGTGACTGTGTCAGTCCTGTTTATACCTTTTAAAGACCTTGTGGTGTGTTGATACAAGCCACAGGGCCCTACACTGTTCAGCCCAGGCCTACCTCCTCCATGAGCTCCGGCCACCCTGTGCTCCTGCTCCGAGATGCCCCCGTCCTGGTCCCTCTTCGGCTCTTCCAAATGCTAAGCCCCTCCTGCCTCTGGTGTTTTCAGTTCTTTGTTCCCTCCTGTAGACCTCTCCTGCTCCCATCTGTCCCCTGCCCTTCCCTCATCTGGCTGCCGTCCCGTGTGGTGGCCTTCGCCTCGGTCTTGGTGCTCTGAAGGGCCTTCTCCAATCAAGCTCTTGTGTTACTCCCTTTCTAAAGCTCTTTCTGCTTCCTCATATTTTGGAATTATTTGGGTCATCACTTAAATCTATATGTGATGTGTGTGTGTATTTTTAGTTCTCTGCATTGATAAGAATTTTCCAAGTTAAAAAATCTAATTTGTTAATATTCCCAGATGGTGGTTTGCCCTTTTTTTCCTTCCCCTTTCCTGTTTCTCCTTCTCCATGATTTTCCCTCTTTCTTTCACCATCCTCTCCTTTCTCTTTCCAAAAATTCTCTTACTTGTTTTGTCTCATTCCATTTTTATAATATGCAGCAAGCCTACCCATAGTTGATAAGTATAAGGGTATTGCGAGTAATCCTAAAAACAAGGGGGAGGCTACATATTTTAAGTGAAAATAAATCGAATATTAAGTGCCTTTAGATCTTACATTTCTTTTAAGTGGCTAGAAGTGTCGTTTAGAATTCTTGGGTTTCCATTGACTAAGTCTGCGTTTTCCTTAATTCTTAGCTTTTATGGTATGACTTCCTCTAGCGATAATGTTTTCTGTTTTAATGTTGTAAGGCTCTATATTTACGATGACAAATAAACACTTTAGTTATCAGTAAACAGACATAATGGTGTCAGTGCTTACTAACAAATGAGGCAGAGATGGGATAGCGGCCAATCTTGGCGTGTTTTGTAGCTGAGTAGTGAAGAGACGGCCTCCGTAGCAGGTGCCGTGTAACCAGAGGCCCAAATGAAATGAGCGAGCTGTACAAGTATCTGGGCCAGGAGGGCAGACACAAAAGCCCTGAGACAGGAATGCGTCTCCCGCGTTTGAGGAGCAGTAGACAAGCAGTCAGTTTGACTTTTAACGCCCGTCAGTCCGAGTGTGAAGACATTGGTGTGTTTTCAGCACGGGAAGGATGTCATCTGAGTTTCGTCTTTAAAATGTAGACTGGAGAGGAGGCAAGGACGGAGCTGGGAGGTGAGGTGAGAAGCTGCCACCGCGGTTTCATGCAGACTGGCTGCTGGGACGCATGTGGTGGCCGTGGGCACAGTGAGAAGCTGTCAGAGGAGGGAGAGATGGCGTCGCGCAGGTGGACCCGGAAGGGTTTGCTCACGGAGCGGGTGTCGGATGTAAGAGGAGAAGTGAGGACGGCCCTTGGGTAGTGGGGGCGGGGGCGGGGTTGTAGCCAGAGCACAAGGAGCAAGGGCCTTCACGGCAGCGCGCACGGAAGCCCCACACCCACTGCCCGCGTGCCCTTCTGGGCCTCAGCCTCCGCTCCGGGGAGACAGAGATCCCCGTCTCGCCGACTTGGAGTTGTAGACGGCTCTCTCTGCCTGGGACGGCCCTCTGTCCCCTGCCGAGTCACTGCCCGATGTTCCCGACCTTCAGGGCTGACGAGATCGCAAACATCACGGATAGTGAGTGTTTTTATAATGTGGTACTTGTGCTTGTTTACTCTTATTTGTATCAGAAAATAAACTGAGGCTCAGAGTGGTAGTAAGTACAACGTTCTTTGGGAACTCAGCTATTTGCATGTTGGATTTTATGATTGAAAATACATTTTGTAAATGATCAGTGAACTTCAGTCTCAGATTCAGTTAATGCTTGCAGCACGTGCCTATTAGAGACTAGTATATTAACGTCCCAGTGTATCTTTTCAGTGCATAACGACAAAACATGGGAAATCTGGAGCAGAGGGTCATTTAAAAGATAGCTGCCTTTTCAAGGTCCTACTTGTCATTGCATTTTTAAAAAACGAAGCTGTTAAAATATGTATCTTTACTAAGTCATCTAAGATGAGCCAGTTTTATGGATTTTCCACTTAAACTCGTGTCTTTCTTCCTCTAGGTGAAGCTGTATTTCACGAAAACAGTAGAGGAGCCATCAAATCCCGAGGCTAGCAGTTCGACTTCTGTAACACCAGATGTTAGTGACAATGAACCTGATCATTATAGATATTCTGACACCACTGACTCTGATCCAGAGAATGAACCTTTTGATGAAGATCAGCATACACAAATTACAAAAGTCTGAATTTTTTTTTTTAATCAAGAGGGATAAAACACCATGAAAACAAACTTGAATAAACTGAAATTGGACCTTTTTTTTTTAATGGCAATAGGACATTGTGTCAGATTACCAGTTATAGGAACAATTCTCTTTCCTGACCAATCTTGTTTTACCCTATACATCCACAGGGTTTGACACTTGTTGTCCAGTTGAAAAAAGGTTGTGTAGCTGTGTCATGTATATACCTTTTTGTGTCAAAAGGACATTTAAAATTCAATTAGGATAAATAAAGATGGCACTTTCCCATTTTATTCCAGTTTTATAAAAAGTGGAGACAGACTGATGTGTATACGTAGGAATTTCTCATTTTGTGTTCTGTCACCAACTGAAGTGGCTCAAGAGTTTTGTGATACACAGGTTCACATCCTACCCCTTTGCACTTGTGGCAACAGATAAGTTTGCAGTTGGCTAAGAGGAGTTTCTCCAGGGTTCTGCTACCTTCTCATGCATGTATTTGGGTTAGGGGAATGGAGGGAGTGCTCAGAAAGGGATCCCTGTTAGCTGGGCTCTGGACCACACACTGCCTCCAGCTACTTCACGCACCTTTCTTTAGCTACAGTTACTAATCTGGACGTTTGAGGAACCGGCCGCTGTCACTGCTTGTTGTTTTGTGCATTTTATTTTTTTTTTTAAAGCATATTGGTGCTAGAAAAGGCAGCTAGAGGGAGTGACTTTGTATTGGGGTACAGGAACGAACCTTCCACAACCTGTTAAGAATCCACAAATGAAGGGATATAAAAATAATGTTGTCACAGATAAGAAACACAGCAACAATGACTTAACCATATAAATGTGGAGGCTGTCAACAAAGAATGGGCTTGAAACATTATAGAAATCGACAATGATCTATTAAAATACATTTTCTCAATTGTAACGACTGCTCCATCTCCTGTGTAATCAAGGCCAGTGCGAAAAGTCAGATGCTACTAGTACCTACATCAGTCAACCACGTACACTTACGTTAGTAGTTTGCAATCACATACCTGCTGTGGATGCCTCATGTGCTGCCTGCAAGCTTCTGTTTTCTCATTGAATAGAAAATATTTTGTAATGCTGCACAGGAAATTTCAATTTGAGATTCTACAGTAAGCGTTTTTTTCTTTAAAGATTTATGATGCACTTATTCAATCCAATAGCCATCAGCCGTTCCGCCCTTTTGACCTTACACATTCTATCACAATGAGTTTTGCAGTTTTGCACATTTTTTAAATGTCATTAACTGTTAGGGAATTTTACTTGAATACTGAATACATATAATGTTTATATTTAAAAGAACATTATTTGTGTTAAAAAGGAAATTAGAGTTGCAGTAAATTTTCAACACTGCACAAATAATAAGGCATTTACTTTTTCAGTAGAAATTGTCCCACATAACGCTTTTATCGATTTTTATTGAAAGAATAGTTTTTTGTTTTGTTTTTAATGTGCAGTGTTGAGTCATTTCTTCATAGTGCTAGACTTAGGACTAGGGCTTCAGTTTCACTTCTTAAATATCATATATTTGATATGCCCAGACTGCATATGATTCTAAGCAGAGTACAACTACTATTGTAAAGCTAATGTGAAGATTCTATTTAAAAAGAAGTTTGTTTTTTTTTTCCCCCAGAAATTTGGTGTCTTTCAAATTATACCTTAACCTTGAAACATTTAAATATCCAGCCAGTTTATTTCTTAATGGTGTAAAATCTCATTCTCAATAACTTATTGGTGCTGAAATTGTTCACTAGCTGTGGTCTGACCTAGTTAATTTACAAAGACAGATTGCATAGGACCTACTAGAGCAGCGTTTGTAGAGTTTGATGGTTAAATAGATTAGGCAGAACTTCATCTGAAATATTCTTAGTAAATAATGTTGACATGTTTTCCATACCTCATCAGTTTCATTCAACAAATAAAATTTTTAAATTTTTAACAAAGCTCGTAGGATTTACACGTTTGTATTGAAACATTGATATATAGAGAATTGATTGACTGCTCATAAGTTAAATTGGTAAAGTTAGAGACAACTATTCCTAAGATCTCAGCATTGAAATTTATATGCCACCTTATCTTTCATAAAAGCTGAAGATTACCGACTAAAATGAAAATCCACTCTTCATGTTTTGACGATAGTTATTTAATACTGTTATTTGTTACAGTTTTGGGCACAGTATATTAAAACATAACGTGTTGTTCCAATATGTAACATGGAGGGCCAGGTCATAAGTAATGACATTATAATGGGCTTTTGCACTGTTATTATTTTTCCTTTGGAATGTGAAGGTCTGAATGAGGGTTTTGATTTTGAATGTTTCAATGTTTTTGAGAAGCCTTGCTTACATTTTATGGTGTAGTCATTGGAAATGGAAAAATGGCATTATATATATATATTATATATATATAAATATATATTATACATACTACTCTCCTTTATTTCAGTTACCATCCCCATAGAATTTGACAAGAATTGCTATGACTGAAAGGTTTTTGAGTCCTAATTAAAACTTTATTTATGACAGTATTCATAATTAGCCTGAAATGCATTCTGTAGGTAATCTCTTTGAGTTTCTGGAATGTTTTCTTACTTAGACTTTTTGGATGTGCAGCCGCTTACATGTCTGAAGTTACTTGAAGGCATCACTTTTAAGAAAGCTTACAGTTGGGCCCTGTGCCATCCCAAGTCCTCTGTAGCTCCTCGCGAACATTGGGTCTTTTTTTTTTTTTTTTTTTTTTTTTTGGGCCATAATTATTACAGGGCAGTTGGATACCTAGCATCCCCGTTCTTTGCTGTGGCACAGGTTATAAACTTAAGTGGAGTTTACCGGCAGCATCAAATGTTTCAGCTTTAAAAAAATAAAAAGTAGGGTACAAGTTCCATGTTTAGTTCTAGAAAATGTGTGCAATATGTTCATAACGATGGCTGTGGTCGCCACAAAGTGCCTCGTGTACCTTTACATACTGTTCCTGTGTCATGCATGCAGACGGAGGGGTGGGACTGTGCACGGAAGTGGGGGCTCTAACCGCGGTGTCCGGCAGAGCCGCCTTCCACCCTGCCGGTTCAGCAGTTCAATCTGTTCTCCTAGAGCATATATATACTCAACATTTCAGTCTGTTCAACAGCCTTACTCCGATTCAGCCTCTTCAGATACTCTCGTGCTGTGCAGCCGTGGTTCTGTGTGTAAATGCTATGCACTGAGGATACACAAACACATATGATGTGTACAGGATAATGCCTCATACCAATCAGATGTCCATTTGTTATTGTGTTTGTTAACAACCCTTTATCTCTTAGTGTTATAAACTCCACTTAAAACTGATTAAAGTCTCATTCTTGTCATTGTGTGGGTGTTTTATTAAATGAGAGCATTGATCCTTTGAATTGTTTAAATTTATTGACCTTTAAAATGGGCAGCCAGATGTGACTCTGTAAACCGCCCCCCCACCACCACCACCACCGTGTGTCCTTCAAAGCCTGCGGTTATAAAAACATGGACCTTGGTCAGCTTGGGGGTAGAGTGTCCCGACTACTCATGTTTAAGAGAGACGCTTTTTTAGGGCTTTAGCCAACACTTAATAAATTGTTTCAGGCACATTACATAACATTCTAGTCCGGAAAAAGTGTAAGATTCTTGAAAAATTGGGTTTGTTTGTTTTTCCCACTAAGCCAGATGTCTGAAATATAATTTCTCCGCGTGGATTTGATACTTCGGATTTCAGCCTGGTGACTTTTCCATCCTTTGTGATTCCGTGGACTGCCATCAACATATGGGAAGCCTCATCTACTCATTGTGACTTGTGCCATTTAAAAATTGATAGTTCTGAGTAGTCTAAAACACTCTGTGTACTTGAATTAATCTTGTGATTTCTGATTTTCGTAAAAGTTTAAAGACTAAGGCGTATCCTTTCAACACCACAGCAAGATCTAGTAGGTGACCGTGTTGCTTGTAGGGGTGTTTGGAGAAGTAAAGCAGACCGCGTATGGAACAGTGAGATACAATGTCATTTCAGCTTTACATTTGGTCGTGTGACTCTTTAAAAACAGTAAGTGTGAATAATGTATAATCATCTGAAAGTATGCAAAGTGTGTGGGAGTGCATGCACTTCTATTTTGTATGGTGAGGTTTACCATCCTGGAGTTTTAAGTACTGGGTTTCATAAGAGGATCTCGATGTCTGAGAGGTAAGAGCTTTGTTGTTCTTGCGTGTTTTCAGCTCTCTGACTTTTGAGCTAGTGGGATTCAGTGAATGTCACCACCACTTCCACTGAGAAGTAAAAATCGCCCGTGTTTAACCTGCAGGCCTCCAGAGACAGACAAAACATCAAAGCCTTAAATGTCAGGAATTTGCTGCTAGCGTCCAACTCTTCTTGTTCTTTTATTCCTGCGAGGTAACTAGCCACACATCTCAATGACTGAGGTCTAAGTTTTGATTGGCAGTGCTGTTAACTAGCACAGAGAGAGAAGTTTCTGAATGGAGACAGAAATCGTCAGTCCAAACTGGTATGAGGACAGTATTTGAAAACTTTTCAAGGTGAAATGTTAGAGACTGCTTCTTCTATAGAATTGTATGGCCCTAGGAAGCCTAATGGTGAAGTTGCTTATCAGCTTTTTGTTTTGGTTTTTGGTTTTGGTTTTGGAGCGAGTCTATTCCCTTACAACCATGATCTTGTCATTTTTTTTCCCCATCCTTCAAGGGAGCTTCCTTCTTACAAGTGTATCAGAATGTAGGTAGCCACTCTTGGCAAATTCCCATTGGTTGGTGGTGACTTTTAAAGAAGGTAACGCGGAAGACAGGAAAGGACAAATAATCTCATGGGTGGTAACACCCAGTTAGCTCTTTTGAGAATCCTTTCCCATAACAACAATAATAAAATACTCATAACTCCACCCCATGGAGCCATGGCCATCCATCGTGGATACTTTCTGTGACTCTGCCATCATTTATTCTGTATATTCATGTATATATTTTCTTTAAGAAATTTGTACTCTGCGTCCTCTCAAAGCCTCTAAGTTTAGTATATGCCACGTGGACTTGCAGAGCGTTGAGTCGCATCAGACAATGAACAGCGACTTGATCGTTTCTCGTGCTGTAGGTGCAGATGGTGTGCAGTTACTGAGAGCCCTCTCCCAGACCCTGGGTTCCTTATGGTGTGTACCTACTGTTAGCATCAGGATGGAAAGTGTCTGATAAGAGAGTTAACATTTATTTAGCACGGACAAGCTTAACATTGTAGGTCTGTCTCCTCAAAAACCATTTTAAACCTGTGTTTTTTTGGGGAATTGCGTGTTAGGGGATTAAACAGAAGCCGTGAGACCCCATGCAGTAGGAGTTCACCTCACTCTTGCCTTTCCACCTCCTCGGAGGTGGGAGGAGAAGGACGAGCTGCTCCGATTTTATAGTTCCCAAACAGGTGTTCAATTCGGACTGAAGTGATTCGACACCTGCAAGAAAGGGAAAAGCTACTGCTTGTTTATCAGTCAATTGTCTTGAAATCTGTGCTCGTGTGACTTCCAGCATCTCAAAGAGACCGTATTTCACGACTGGTTCACCTTCAGCTCTGGAATTTACCCTGTTCAGTACAGCGGGGAGCCTATAACAAAACACGCAACTCTTCTTTGAGAGTTACTTGAGGGTTTTGGTGAAAAAAATTCAGCGACAGGGCAACACTTAACTTACAAGTATATTGACTGACATCTAAAGAAAGAACATTCTTGCATCTACGAGTGAAGTCGACTGCCATCTATGAGCACTACCAGGTTTTAAAATAAAGCTGCGTATTTTTAAATGAAGTGTTTAACAAGGATTTATATTTTTTCATTTTTTAAATTAAAAATAATTTATATCTCTTGTTGCATGTGGCTCCTCATCTGTTCTTGAAATGGTTGGAGGTTTTGTTTGGAATGGAGCAAGGCTCTAGTGTTGCAGATTTCAACTGTCTACCGCAGTGAAATTCTGAAGATGTTCAGGTGTGGCTTCCTATACAGCCTGTCAATCAACCTGGCATCAGTTGACGTGCACCTTTAGGATTTTCTGCCCCCTCTATACAGCTGTCCAAACGATATCTTAGGTTTACAAATGCTTTTCAGTTTTTACTTTCCTCTCTCACTAAATTGCCCCACTGGGCAGTTCATAAATGTGCATTGGATGAGTGGTTGGATGCATTAAATTTGTGAGTGCTAGAGCCCAACTTCAGAGATTCAACAATTTGATTCCGGCAAACAGTTCTCCCTGAAATCTCACAGTTCACCGTAATGAATGTCAACTAATGTCAACCTTGGATGACTTTGACATAGAGGAATGACCCTTGGATATTAATGAGTTTGTTAGTAGCATCTTGATGTGTGCATTAATGAGTTATTTTCGAATTTGTGCACTTAACCAAAGCTGCTGTATTGGAAATGTTTATATCGAGTTCCATTTGGCTCCTGATGGACATAAAAACAGAACTGCTTTCCTGTGGAGAGCATTTTTTTTTCTTTAAACAATTAAAAAGTTATTTTGAGTATTTGGTTTAAAATTTTTTATTCAATAAGAACTTACCAAGTCCCTGTTATGTGTAACAGATATTTGGAATATATTAGTGATCAAAACAGACATACCTTCTGTTGCTCTTGAGGAGTTCTCACTCCAGGAGAGGAAATTTATTAAACTGTGACCGGTGCTGTGAAATGAGAGGCACGTGATCCGGTAATGATCCCCCAAAACTGCATATGCTCCCCTAGACTTCCACCCCCTTGAGGTTAGATGGGCCACTGTAACTAGAGCCAGCAGTGAAAGGGTTGTGACCCTCCCAAGGAAGGGCACTAAAAATTAAATCCCTTGTACAATCCTTTAGGCTTCCCTCTTCCCCGAGGCAGTGACCAGGACTAGACGTGTTTCGGGTGGTGCAGCTCTGTCAGCCTGGGTCTTGAGTGACTTTATGGAGCAGGAATTCCTCAGATTGAACATATTGGATATTACCATGAGCAAGAAACAAGTATTAAATTAGACCGAGATTCTGGGACAATTGGTTACCATCACACAACTAATTGCATTCTGACTGATGGTTTGGAAGGGTCAGAGAACAAAGCAGGAAAGAGGGGATTTAAAATGAAGCGAGACGAAGTGACCTCTTAAAACCAACAACGGGATGCCACCGAGAAACTAAATTGCAAGTCAGTTGTTACTGATTACCTATCAGGCACCGTTCTAGATCCTCGAGCTAGAAACGGGCGAACGACAGATCCCAGCTCCAGTGGGGCTCGCGTTCCGTATGATAAACAGCAAACATAGCACCTGCAAGGTAAGAAGGGCTCTGGCGGGGGTGATGGGGGCAGAGAGGTCGGGTGTGGAGAGGTGAGATCGCGGTCTGGAATCGTCCATCGTCCTCTCTGGTGAGACCTGAGGTGACAACTGAGCAGAACCCCGAATCAGTGGCGTCAGAATGTTCTCTCATCCTATCGGACAGCAAGAGGCACTCGTTATCCGTTATAAAACTTCATTCTCACTTTTTACAACTCTCTTAGATTCGGTTCCTGAGTTTTTAAGAGTTTTATTGGTCTATCTAGAGACCGTCTTGAGAACGCCACCCAAAGTAGTCATTGTGTTCTAAATCATTTTGTTTTCTAGACTGGTTTGGCGAAATCTATGTCAGCGGTATGTTCCTCTTCGTTCCCAGAGTCGAGTCCATTTTAAAATTTTTCATACAAAATGTGTGTTGAAAATACATGATAATGGTTTTTCAGTAGAAGTTAAAGTTGTGGTATGGCCTTAAACATTTCTATAAAGCTGAAAGGAAATATCATTTATGAATTATCGATGGGAAACAAGTTATAAATTTTGAGCTACTTGAGAAACAAAAGGGGTGAAATTTATGGTCTAGTGCCATATACTTTATTTATTTATAAAGATTTTATGTACTTATTTGACAGAGAAAGAGGGGGAACACAAGCAGGGGGAGCAGAGGGAGAGAGGGAAGCAGGCTCCTTGCTGAGCAGAGCCTGATGCGGGGCTCGATCCCAGGACCCTGAGATCATGACCTGAGCCGAAGGCAGAGGCTTGAACCCACTGAGACACCCAGGCACCCTGGTGCTGTATACTTTAATTCTTAACTCACGTAAGAAAAGACTTCTTGAAAAACACCAATATCTAAATAGTAAAAGAAAATTTTTTTCACAAAGGAGGATTCCCCCCTTCTCCTACCACATTTCAAGATCCAAGAAATTTAACTTTGTGGTAAAGGGCAAATAGTATAATTGAGTTAATCTGATACAGTAGAAACTTGCAAATTTTTATTTATTGTGGCATTATTATCTGGCATTTGCTATTAGTCACTCTCTTCCTCCCATCAGGAGGAAATTTTGAAAGAAAATATCAATGAATAGCTTTTGCTAATAATTTTAATTAATTTTATATTTTAACTTTAAAATATGATTACAAGTGATCTTAGACACTTTGGCAATTTTGCGTTTTGTTTTTATTCTGAATCTGATGAGGTTTTTTTTGTTTTGTTTTTTACATTTTGTTTTGCTTTCGAAAAAGTAGTGGACTAGGTTTCCCCAATGAGAAAAATTGTCATGTAAATTTAGAAAAAATTTTGTGTCCATCCTTTATTCTTGATCTAAACATTACTTACTGGGCATGTCTCCCAAACCTACCTCCTTGGAATTTGAAAGTACATCCCAATAGTAATGATAAATATGCCTCTAACTTAACTTTCAAGGAAATAAGCAATGTTTTTACCCTTTCGAAATACCTGAGACTTGGAAAAAATTTAGTGATGTCTTTCTATTTAATAATATTCAGTTAAATGTGACGTATAGAGATCGTGAAGCTTCTCAAAAATATAATCTGTAAAAATACTCTGACAGTACTCTCTGTGTATTAAAAGTTAGCTAACGTAGTCCAAGTAACTGGTATCAGAACACACCGTGACATATAAACTAGAGAAAATAACAAATCAGAGTCATGTTTACGCTTCTCTTTTCAGTTGAAATCCCGTCTTTGAAATTACAGGTCTTGTAATTTTACGACCCTCACTATCTGTGAGGAAGAGAGATAGATGTATTTAAACTTTAGAGGTGGATGTGAAAGTTAGCCAGCTTCTTCGTTTTATTCGGTATTTCCGTGATTGGCAGGGAAACCCAACATTTTACACGGTTCTCTTCAACAAGGGAGCTACGAGGGTCTTTAATTACTCAGCTAATACTCAGGATTGTTAGAACTGGGGAGCAGATGAATGTTCAAAAATGTTTAGTCTTCGGTCAAAGAGTAGGCGTGAATTACATTTGCCTTTTGCCAGACTCAGCAAACACCACTGAATGTGTCTTGTTGTCCTTGGAGAAGACAGGAGGCCGTTGTTTCCACGGAAAAATCCAAGAAAGTTAGAACAAATACCACGATGAACACGATCTACTGAGGTAAAATCGTGGTGAGGAGGTACTTGAAAACCTCAGGCAGCTCGAATCTTCCCGAAGGAAGTTTCTACACCAGTTCTACCTCAGAAAACCTGAAGACACAGATTCGGAATCCATAGGGGTTCTGCGAGGAGTCACCTACCCGGAGCCCAAAACACAGAGCAGAGAGGCGGGAAGCTGGAGTGAGAGGAGAAGGGAAAGGGAAGACGAGAGGCCTCGGGGAGCCCTGCCTCCCTCTCAGTACCAGAGGGCAGCTCGGGCGCCCCTCTGCCGGCCCTGAGGGCCAGACACGGTGACAGGTGACAGAGGCTTTACCCACCCTTCAAGGTGGGTGGTCTCACCTCAGTTTATGCACGAAACCTGGAAGTATTCGAATCGCCCGGGCCTCACGACTGGGAAGTAGGGAACTGAACTGGAGCCCATCTGAACCAACACTTGGCCCACACTGTGACTCGGGGCCCCTCGTGCGCGTCACCAAGGGTACGAAGCAAACAACGAAAGCACAACCAGCCGGTGATGGGATCATGCCCACATCCTTCATCACCGACAGAAGAAAAGCACGTTTTAGGGCAGGGTTTAAGTCCTGCAAAATGAACGAAGAAGAGAAATATTTAACAGGCGTTCACGCCATGGAAGAGAACTCCGCATCTTGCAAAGTTCTCGAGAGGTACCGTGGTGAGCTGGCGGCACGTGTTTTTACAGCAAGACCCAGAAGGAGAGCAACATGTGTCCGCGTGCCCTTAAATGTGCTGAATACACTTGTGCCGTACTTGTGGTCGAACCCAAAAATGCGCCGTTGCTCCGAGTACTTGGTTCTCCCCGAGGCAGGCCAACCAGCCGCCTGGCAGGTGTGTGCCGCACGCTGACCGTGTCCACCTGGGATTCTCGTGCTAAGTGGGCCACTGGCCTTTAGAGTGGGGAACAGAGTTTACGCAGAGGGAGGAGCAAGTGCGATGGCTTGTGGTGCCAACGACCGTGGCCGTTCGGAGAGCAGGGGAGGATGAAATTTGGAGAAGCAGGCGGGGGAACTTCTGATGCCAGCCGGGCTGGAGTAGAACCACTCGAGGCCATTTCTCCTGTGGGTGACAAAGACCTAGGGACCAAATGCAAAGAAGCAAATACCTAGGAGCTCCGAAAAGGAAACACAGGCAGACAGATTGTGAAGGAGACTCAAGCCTGGGAGAGGCACCCTTCGTGAGGATGCTTTCCTTTCTCTTTTCTTTCTTCTGTCGTACAGGTTTGCGCCAGGGAGTCTGTCCCACTGAGGGCTGTGCAGCCGTGGAGACACACGTGGCTGAAACCCTAGAAGTCCAGCTGCTGCTGGAGGAAACCAGGAACAGCGTCTCCTGTTGGCCAGAGAGTGTGGGTTGAGGGGAGCAGGAAAATCCTGAAGAGGGGAGAGCTGGGAGGCAACCCTCTCACCGTGTGTGTGTGTGAACTTCTCCAAGTCCTGAGCTCGGTCTGGAACCGGCATGCCCAAGCCACACCTAGAGAACCATAGCGGAGTCTACAGAAAATGAAAATGAGATGAGAACTCATCTCACTCACTCGCAGGAGGTGACAGAGAATTTGCAGACTGAGCCTGACTGTGTTGATTACCTGCTTAAACAAACAAACAAACAAAACCAAAATATTTTTCAGAAAATTTTAATAAGACCCAAAGTGGTTATAACCCAGTATCCAAAATTGCTTAAGAAGGAAGAATCAGGATAATGTGACCAATTTCCAAGGAAAAAGTCCATCAAGAGATGCCAGTCACGAGATAACCCAGATGCTGGAATTATCAGACATAAAAACAACTATATAATTATGCTCCGTGAGATGAAGATAAGCATAACTTGAACAGAAAGATAGAAGTTCTCGACCGGGAGCTAAATGATAAAAAGAACCACATGGAATTTTTAGGGCCAAAGATACAATATCTGAAATCAGAAATATCAACCACTAGATGGGCAATAGAAAAATGGAAATGCAGGAAAGAGTCAGCACACTTGAAAGTAAATGAATAATGTCCAATTTTAATGATGACTCTAAGGTCTTAAAGGTGGATGAGGCTTTGAAAAGCAAACTGTATCTCATTGTAATTAGCTACAGGGAACCTTGATAAGATATTAATCCAAGTACATTCGTGTGGCTCCTTGAGATACATATGAAGAAGTTCCTGCTGTTTGTCAATTATGTTGAATAAGGAATTAGCATTATCATAGGTCCAATCGTGGTGGTTATGCAAATTTTCTGTGGCAGTGTTTTATTCGGGCTTAATACGTAAAAACGTGTCACCTACATTCTGCAACTTACAATGTCCAAGGTGAGGCATGCATTGACAAAGAAAAGTTCCTGAATTGGATCCATTAAGTTGTGTACCTGCAGTAAAAGCAATTTTGAAACCTAAGAGAGTCATCACTAGATAATTGCCAAGCTCATCATCAGAGTCAGTGCCTGGTAAATTGCTTTGCTCGTCTGCTCACGTTAACTCTTTGAATCAGCCTTTGTAATAGGGCCTTTTCCCAAATATGGATGTGATTACAGAGATGTCACATGAAAATCGACCTCTCTTGTAGGCACAATACATGCTTTCCAATCTCATAACAAAAAAAATGCAATGTTTAATGCTGCTAGTACTTAGAAATCTGTTACGAGACATCATTAAGGTGAGTCTGGAGAAAAATGGAACTGGTATTATGTTTGGAAAAATGACTTCCTGATGAAGGAAGACAATTTCAAGCCTTTAAAATTATGTCCCATCACCCTCTTACACTGTTGGTGGGATTGCAAGTTGGTGCAGCCCCTTTGGAAAACAGTATGGAGATTCCTTAAGGAATTAAAAATAGAGCTACCCTATGACCCTGCAATTGCACTACTGGGTACTTACCCCAAAGATACAGAAGCAGTGAAAAGAAGGGCCACGTGTACCCCGATGTTCATAGCAGCAATGGCCACAATCGCCAAACTGTGAAAAGAGCCAAGATGCCTTTCAACAGATGAATGGATAAAGAAGATATGGCCCATATATACAGTGGAATATCATGCCTCCATCAGAAAGGATGAATATCCAACTTTTGTATCAACATGGACGGGACTGGAAGAGATCATGCGGAGTGAAATAAGTCAAGCAGAGAGAGTCAGTTATCATATGGTTTCACTAACGGGTGGAGCATAAGGAAAAACATGGAGGACATTGTGAGAAGGAAGGGAAAGGTGAATGGGGGGAAAGCAGAGGGGGAGACGAACCATGAGAGACTCTGAGCAACAAACTGAGCGTTTAGGAGGGGAGGGGGTGCGGGGTTGGGCGAGCCTGGTGGTGGGTATTGAGGAGGGCACGGATTGCATGGAGCGCTGGGTGTGGTGCCTGAACAATGAATCTTGGAGCACTGAAAAAATAAAATTAAAAAAAAATAAAAAAGAATACCTCCCATCATTATATTAGCACCGTAACACTCTTACAAGGCAGTTTGAATTCTTGTAATAGTGATGATAATTCTGGATTTAAGAGTTTAACAAGTGTTGCCATTTAATTCCTATAAGATGGGAATCACAATTATATCCCTCTTACGCACAAGGAATCAAGGGAGACGCATTCGGTAACCGGTCAGCACAGAAAAACTAGTAAGTGGTGGAACCAGGATTTAAGTTCCCCTCTATCCGGTTGCGGAGCCTAGACCACTAGCTCCTGGGTTACATAGTTACTTCCTATAACAACTAAATGAGAACTTTCTTTCTTTTTTTCTTTAAAGGGCATCGTCTTCAAGTTGCAATGGGTAGAACAGCCGTGTAAGCAGTGGTTCTCACGTCTTTTGGTCTCAGGATTCTTTCAGACTCTTAAATTGAGGACCTCAAAGAGCTTCTGTGCATGTAGGTTATTTATACCTATGGATATTTTACCCTATTGGAAATTAAATCTGAGACATTATTACCTGAGAAATATTTACTAATTAAAAATAACAATAAACTCATTACTTGTTAACATAAATAATGTTTTTAATGAAGATGATTATGCTTTCCAAAACAAAACGTTAGCAATCAAGGGTGGCTTTAAAAAAAAATCTTTTCAAATATCTATTAATACTTGGCTAAATAGAAAACAGCTGGATTTTCATAGATGCTTCTGCATTTAATCAGTTGTGAGATGTTGTTTTGGTTGTAGTATAGGAAGAAAATATGCCTCGGTACACAGATATGTGGTTAGAAAGGGAGAAGTTTTAAAGAGCCTTTTTAGATAATTGTAGGTATTCTTGATACTACCAAACTCAAGTTGTACTTTTTTAAAAGTTTACTGCACTGTGGGATTGGGATCCCTCCAGGAACCTTTTGTACTGTGTTTGATTCAAATCTGTTAGTTTATCTTGTTCTTTTTTTTTTTTTTTTTTAAGATTTCATTTATTTATTTGACAGAGACAGAGAGTGAGCATGAGCACAAGCAAGGGGAGAGGGAGTCAGAGAGAGAAGGAGAAGCAGGCTCTTTGTAGAGCAGGGAGCCCAGCGGCCTCTCTGTGGGGTTTGATGCCGGGCTGGATCCCAGGACCCTGAGATCATGGCCCGAGCTGAAGGCAGATGCTTAATAGACTGAACCACCCAGGTGCCCTGTCTTATTCTCTGAATGATCTTTTATTCACGTATAATTCTGTAACATTATGAATGGTTATGTGGAACATACTGGCTCACTGATTTGTGTAGTCTTCCAAATATTGACACACTTCATTGTAAACATTAAAAAAAAATCCCATTTGCGAATATCACCCTGAGCTCATCAGAAGAGTCTTTAAATACTGGGAAGCGAGCTCTCAAGTCCAAAGTGGCAGATACAAGTTTTTTAAAATATTAATTTTTGCTTAAAAGCTTGAATTTTATCCCTGTCAACAAATACTCTTAGTTGTTCTCCTGAAAGGGTCTCGATATCCCACTGGGGCCATCGGCCACGCTTTGAGGGTCATAGGTGAAGAGCTTTGACTGGGGAGAAGCAAATAACAGAACATTTATCTAAAGGTCCAAGCAAATTAATTTCCAGGGTGCGGAAGGAACTTGAAAATGGTCTCAGAATCACCAGCCGTAATCCGATAAATTAGGAGAAGTGGGAGAGAGTTCAGACAAGCAGGAATGAGAAAAGATTGCCTTCACTCTCCAGGGGGATGTATTCTGGCCAACTCTGATTCCCAGAAAAAGGCTACATGATATTCCATAGTAGGGACCTTTAGAACATTACAGAATAATTCGGCGATGGCCGGATGTGGTGAGGGCTAGGAGGTCATCTTAAATTTCGTTTTCCTGCATAATCACCTGACAAGTGCTGCACGCGGCGTATACCCTGAAGTATTTGAATAACTACAAAGAGAGAGTTGGAGGATGCTTTGTATGGATACTGCTTGTACAAACTGCATGAATCGCATTTGATTAGAAACTGTTTATAGAGTTTGCCGCCATATGCAAAATGCCTTGGGAGGAGAATAGCAGATGGGAAGGGCACACAGGAGGAAAACGAAAAGACTTTGCCTTGAGGGCGCCTGGGTGGCTCAGTGGGTTCAAGCCTCTGCCTTCGGCTCGGGTCATGATCTCAGGGTCCTGGGATCGAGCCCCGCATCGGGCTCTCTGCTCAGCGGGGAGCCTGCCTCCCCCCTCTCTCTGCCTACTTGTGATCTCTCTCTCTGTCAAATAAATGAATAAAATCTTAAAAAAAATTAATTTGCCTTGAGAACGGAAGATACCGAGGGCATTATCAAATGTAAAATCTGTGAAGTCCACCTAATGAGAGGAAATAGCATGGCCTTATGGGAAGATCATCGCATTAGGAGTTAGAATATTTGAAAATGTCCTCCTGCTGGTTCTCTGCCAACTCAGCGGACACCCCTGGGCAAGTGACTTCAGGTCTTGAGCCATGTTCCGCATCTGTGATATTAGAGGTTCAGGCCCCTAGAAGGGATGGAGTTGTGCTCTCTCAGTCCGCGGAGCATAACCAAGAGGGATTTTGGAGAGGATGGTCTGCCTTCCTAGCTCGGTGCTGTTACTGAAGCCACTCCCCACCTTGTGGCTATCCAGCACTCGAAATGGGATGAGTCCAAACAGATCTGCTCTAAGTGTAAGTTACACACCAGAGTTTGAAGACTTAGTATGAAACCTAGAATGTAAAAATGTCTCCTCAGTAGTTTTTTATATGAGTTGCATGTTAAAAAGATAAGTTTTGGATACCTGGGTTTATTTTCATGTACTTTCATATATTAATTTCATCTGTATTTTTAAAAATATATGGTTCCTAGAGAATTTAAAGTTGCATACATGGCTTGGATTCTATTTCTAGTGGACAGTGCCGTCCTAGCTAACGGTTTCCAACCAAAGAAGAGTAACTTGAAGAAGAACTTAAATTTAGTTTTAATTTTTCTTTCCGAGGTTTGCAAGCAGAGCGTGGGTCACAGTTTTGACCAGAGAGCCTCCCAGAAGACTCCATCTGGTGTATATTGGGTTCTCAGTCTGCACTTTGATGAATGCGAGGGCCCCACGAGCTCTGCTTCCAGGATTTGTCAGCGGTAGGCGAGGGTAAGGTCCCCCAGGGAGGCCCGCTATGGGACACGGGGACTTTCTCTCCCCTTCCTTTCTTCAAGCAGAAGACCGTTGAGCGTGGACCTGCCGAGTGAAGGAACATGCATACAAAATCTGCGTGTGTGTTTGTTTGCGGTTCAGGCTCTGGACGGGCTCAGGCCACCGGGCGGATCCTCAGTGCCACCATTCCCCAGCTCTGTCACCTGCCTCACCCTCTCGGGGCCTCGGGTTCTTCAGCCTGTACAGTGGGAGAGCTGCGGGGGCTGCACGTTTTGAAGAGGCTCCCTGCGGCTTGTGGCTGAAGCGGGTCTGGACCCTGCCCGGATCCCTGGAACAAGCGATCGCGTGGGGGGCGAGCCCCCGTGGGATGCAGACTGGTCACGCTCGGTCAAGGCCTGCCCGGTGCAAGGCAGTAGAGTCCTGGCAGCGTGGGACGGGGGACGTGTGTGTCTGCTCCCTGACTCTGCCGCTGAGGGCTGGGCGATGGGCAGAGGTGCTTTTCCTCACCCAGACCTCCCCAGGCAAGCCCGGCCTCCCCCTGGGTCCCGTTCTCTCCCGCCGCACAAACCTTCTCCGCCCGCATGTTCCGTCCCTCCCACTTCCTCTGTTCCCGAGCACAGACCTACCCTGGCCTTTTCCTGAATAAATACAGGCTCTCAACTTCCTGTCCTATCATCAGCCCACACTCTCCCTCCTTCAGGCTGCCTCCCTGTGATGTAAAAGGACAAATCGCCTTCCTCCTGTTCAAAGCCAGCTTCTAACTGTGCTCCTCGTCCTCCCTTTCCCGCGACTAAGATCATGTCTTGTTGAATTATCTCTTTTTCATCTCATTTTTGACATTTTAATCTCCTTTGGGTCATTTCTTAGAGCCTCTTAAATATCCTTAAATCCCTCTTTTTTTTTTTTTTTTAAATTTTTTTAGTAAAGGGAGAAAAAGGAAACTTCTTTATCTTGCTTTATCTTGCATTCTGTTTAGGTATCACTCCCCTTATTTTGTATTAATTTTTTTTATCTTTTTAAATCTATTTTTTATTGAAGTAGAGCTGACATAACAATGTGCCGTTACTTTCAAGCATACAACACAGTGATTTGACATCTCTATACTGATGCTGTGCTCACCACACGTGTCACTACCTTCTGTCACCACGAAATGCTATTACAATATCACTGGCTGTATTCCCTCTGCTCTGCCTCGTATTCCCGTGACTTATTCATTCCAAAACCTGAAACCTGTGTCTCCCACTCCCCTTCACCCATTTTGCTCCCCCCTCCCCTTTTCTCTCTTTTCTTAAAAATCAAGTGAAGAAAGAGAATCTACCCTTGTCTCGACTTCCTCACATCTCAGTCACTCATCTTTCTGCTTCCACTGTTTACCATATTAATTTAGTTACAAATGCACATTCGAGAATCACCTGTAGCCCAATACACCAATTTAGAACCGGTCTGGACCTCACCAGATGATCAGTCGTGTAAAAGGTAAGCCTATACGGATGTTCAGATATTTAGGGATTCCGAGTCTTTCTCACCTATGCAACCTTTTGACAAGGTGTGGGAGAACGCGTTCTATGAAAATGCGGAAGTAAACCAAGAAGGAGGAAGGCATGGGATCTGAGAAAGGGGAGGGAGAACAGCAAAAGGAAGTCCTAAAAATAAAACTCCATAGCAGGCCTAGAGAAAAACCAGTCCTCCTCGGGTCCTCAGGGACGACTCAGGTCTCCAGGAGGGAGAATGGAGCCGGCGTGTTTGGAGTGCAGGCAAAAAGTTGCCAGCACGTAGGTGACACAGATGCTGGAGAATCTTGGGGAAAAATATGGTAGAGCATTAGAGGTGCACCGAAAATCGGACAAATGAAAATACACATCTCCTGGTAACCGCTGATCCCCTCTATGTCTCGATAGATTTGTCTAGTGGACAGTTCTTACTAAAGAAACCATATAATGCGTGGTTTTTTGTGTGTGTCCGGCTTCTTTCACTTAGTGCAATGTTGCAAGACTCATTCCTTTCTGGGGCTGAGTACTACTCCACGGCGTGGACATACCACTTTCATTTCCATCAGCACCCTAAGCATCCTTGTTGACAACGTGTAATTGAATGAACACGCGACCAAGTGGTGTGATACGTGAAAACACAAGTCCTTTTTAGGTTGTGAATTTGAAAAGGTCTATTTTTAACACGTTTTCTGAGAAGATTTAGATATGAATTAAGCACATGTAGGAAACCATGCCCGTTGCCATGGGCTTCTGGCCATGATGATGGCTTATGTATACATTTCTGAAGCTTTTCTCAGAATTGGAAATGGCCAAAAGACATTAAAGAAACAAAACAAAATAGCCCCGACGAATTTGTTTTGAAACCGGGAAAGGATGCCGACCACATCTCAAAGATTTTCAAAATTCAAAGGATTTCTGTTAAGTAAGTGCAGTGGGACCAGAGGGAAGTGTCGGAGAAGGAGGGAAATCCTAAAGCCCTATCAGCACCCCTTAAGTTAAAGTGATCAAGGCTGAGAGAGAGGAGGGGAGATGTGGCTAAAATAAGAACACGGCACATGGCTTACAGCAGTGAAAAGCAAATTGGGGATTTTCTCGGATCCATCTTCTCAACAACTCGGGGTTTCACCGGGAGGCAGAGGAGGACTTTCCCCAACAGAGTGGTATTAATGTCTACTTTCTCATCCAGAGGATGGGAGGCTCTTTCATGGGAGCAGATGCATCGAGAGTGGTTACCAAGCCAACAGTAAACTGATGTGGAAAATCGCCTTCCTATGACAGAGAATGAAATATGGAAGTCAACCAACAAAGAAAAATTAGCCCAGGGCAATAGGACCCGGGGGCAGACTCTGGGCTCAGTTCTTTCCAGGCTTCTGTAGACTTCTTTTGGAATGGTTTTGAGAACACAAATCATCAGCCCACCAGCTGGATCTGCTCATCTCTCTCCATGGTTTTACCCGTGGTGCCCTCATCCATTCACGTGATGTGAGACACCTTCTGTAACCCGAGGACTACTCCCAAATTTGTATTTCCATCCGAGATTTCCCTTCAAAGTCCCGATCTTGTCTATTTTTCAAATGCATCACAAACTTATCGTGTCCCAAACCGAACTCCTGATTCTCAGCCCTAAACCTGTTTCTGTGCTGAGCTTTCACATCACCGTGAGTGTGGCATTATCCACCCCGTTGCTTGAACCTAAGGCCTAGCAATTTCTTCCTCTTATTTAACGAACCCCTCTGTGTCACATTTAATCCGGTTCACTTCATCCAAAATTCCAATTCCAAAAATACATCTTGAATCCTCTTGCCAATATCGGAACGACTATGACTTCTAGTTCGGATCACTGACTTCGCATCCCAACAGACCTGCTTTCTACCTCGTGCTTCCCAGGAGCAGCCACAGCACATCTAAAGCATCAGCCTGACCATGCACTCCTTTCCTTGAAGATCTCAGTAACTTCTGGTAGCATCTCCAAGAACATCCAAGCCTGGGAGTGACCTGGTTTTGTCCACCTCTTTCACTTTAGATCCTGCAGAGTGATTAGGACAGAGAAGAGCAAGAGTGTGTCGGCCTCAGGGCATTTGCACGTGCTCTGCTTCATAACCACCTAGTTCACGTCTACCCTCTCTCTTCATCTGGATTGCTCATTTTCATCTTCCAAATCTCATCTTAACTGTCACTTCCTAGGAGGTCTAGAGGGTCACCCAGTCGAAGGCAGACTCCTCCCCCCTCCGATAGTCTCTCTCATAGGATTCCCTTCTTTTTCTTTAATAGCTTGCCCCAGTTCATACCGGATATTTGTTTTCTTACTTGTTTATACTCTCTTTCACAGCAGGGAATGGGATTGTAAGCCAGTGCTAGGATTTTTTTTTTTCTTTCAACATTATCCTTCCGGTGCCTGCCCTGTGGAGATCCTCAACTAATATATTTTTCAATTAAACGAATGACTTAAAAGTAAGCAAACAGCAAGAGAGCAGGACAGAAATGAGACAGATGAAAAAATTCTGTCACATAGAATTAGAGGATGGCCATGGCTTTCCAAACCAGAGGATGAAAGCATTTCAGGAAAGACAATGAAATCTCAGGGAGCATTCGCTTAGCACTCTCAGGACACTGGGAGAAATTGTGAATTCTTTACAGAAGAGATAAAAGACATTGTGGTAAGACAACCAAATGAGAGAGAAAGGGAACCACAGACCAAAACGCAAGGGGATGGTAGGACCATGGCAGAAATTACAACAGCATTGGAAGCAACAAGGAGCGGAGTTGCCCCTGCGGACGATGAGGTCAGTTCAGTGAGAGGCGAGTACAAGGTGGTCTGAGAACACAGAGGAAAAGGGCAGCGAGATCAGAGAACTGGAAGGAACATCCCACACCTGCAACGGGTGGACACATAAGAAGGGGGTGGTGTGGATAAATGGCCATCTCACAGGGAGAGAAGGTAGCCTAAAAATGAGGTTTTTTTTTTTTTTTTTTGACACAGAGAGAGAGAAATCACAAGTAGGCAGAGAGACAGGCAGAGAGAGGGGGGGAAGCAGGCTCCCCGCTGAGCAAAGAGCCCGATGTGGGGCTCGATCCCAGGACCCTGAGATCATGACCTGAGCCGAAGGCAGAGGCTTTAACCCACTGAGCCCCCCAGGCGGGCCTAGAATTAGGCATTCTTGAATTTGAGGGCAAAGTCTGCCTCTCAGCCGGCTTGTAACCTGGTTACTGAGAAGTGTCTGATGCTCAGTTTTCTCATCTATAAAGTGGGGATAAGGTTGCTTGCTTCGGATGCTTGGCATAGTGAATCATCCCAAGAAAGTCTGCGAACAAGTGTGGATAAACATAGATGTGTGCGTGTGTGAACACGTGTATATATACACATATGTATGTCGTACCAAGCATAAGTGAACCTGGGGTTGGTTAGGAAAAGCTCTGGAAACAAATGGGGCTGGGTCTTGAAGAATTAATTCGGCATCTACGAGTGGATCACAGGGGCACAGAGAACTCGTGTCTGCCCTCACGAAGCTTCCAGGGAAGCCGAGATCTGAACCACAGATCCACAGGCAGGAAGGAGACGGATAAAAACTCCCTCCTGCTTTACGAAGAAGCCTGGAAAAAGCCAGAGGAGTAAAAGAACAAGTCGTCCACAGAGAATTATTTGATTTCATTCGATCATCAAAGATCACAGTCTCCACTTTTTTTTCTCCCAATCTTCAAAGCTCATCACTCGGGAGGGCAGTGCGGAATCGAGAAGGAGGGGCTAGGAAGCTGGTAGAAAAAAAAAAAAAACAAGACAAAAAAACCAAACGCTCCGGTATTTATTTCTGCCTCCTTGCCTGGGACCAGTGTTTCACAAAAGGAGTGAGAAATTAGTAACCACATGCTGGGCAAGATGTTCCCGAGAATGTCAGGAAGCTTGTTTGTCAACCTTAATTGACAACCGATGTTTCCAGACAAGCGTAATTCTCCTAATTTAATGGGAGAGGATTGCTACTCAGGGCCAGAGCGGGCAAGAGCCTGTAGAAAGGAGAAATATGGACAAAATAATCCCCTTTTTGTTTTAGGAAAATGTAAAGTGGTGCCCCAGGGATTGTTGGCAAATATTATCATCCTTGAAAGCTACTACTTAACACAAATTCCGGGAAACCGGAGACTTCTGGGTAATGTGAATCACAAGGAAAGAATGCCCCATTTTGTGGCTGCAACTTTTTAATGGACTCCGCTTGATTTTTCGTGAAGAAGGCCAGGGGTCAGGGTCAGTTTGGGAGAATTTCCTGCCCGTTCCTGTCGAGGTCCCTCCACAAGACGCTCCTTTCTGGGCCGTCTTGCGAGGTTTCCCGGGGCCCCCAACCTCTCTAGAGGCAGGGCTCCCCTTTTTCTCTACATTGTTTAACTGAAGGTAGAGCTTGATAGCTCTGTGTGGACCTTGGGGTGCTGGGACGGCTTCCGAGGTAGGTATTTTCTGAGCCGCTTCCTAATGCGGAGTTCTATGGTCGGAAAGGGCAAGGGTGGGCGTTGGGGCGAAAGGATGCTTTGAAAGGCAGGGTCAGTCTTGGAGGGAACCAAACTTCTGTTAGAGTCAAGGAATGATAAAGAGCAATTTGGGGTTGGAGCGTCGGAGGAGGAGGGCAGGGGTGCAGGGGATGAAGGTGGGAAGAGCTCGGGGCCTCTGAGCGCGTAGGGCTAGGATGGGAAGTGTCCCCGGACGCTCCCTTCTGGACTGCCCCCGCTGGGGGGGGCGAATGGGGGGGAGCCCAGGAGAGGGAGGACAGGTAGGAGGAGAAGGCAGGACTTGCCAGGGCGAAGCACGCAGAGAGGAGGGGGACCCAGCGACGTCAAGAATGTGGAATGGACAGGATTCGGTGATTTCAGTGTCAATGATGAGGGGAGATGAGCCGAGCCCCCCATTGGATGCCGGGGGTGGCCCTGTGTCCTTACTCCAGTCTACGCTGTGTGCACAAGGGAGTCGTGCTACATCCTGGGGAGGGCCTCTGGGACCCCCCTGTGCTGGGCTTTATGCTCTTCCTCCCACTGGCCAGCTGCGTGGAGACCTTGCAAACCAAGTCAGGAAGATCCTGGTGCATCCACAAGCACAGGCCTCCCTCCTCTCCGGAAACGTACCCTGGACTGTTACGTGAGCCAGAAATAAACATTTATTATGCTGAGTCATTGTGTATTTGGATCTATTCCCATAGCTTCGCTACCCTAAGCCTACACAGTTGGTGTGAAGAAAATGAAGGTCTCAGCTGGGGCCATGATGGTTTTCGGATTAGAGGGTGGCCCCACAACTTCCGGTTGTCCTTTCTGTGGTTTGGAAGGAAGCTCTGGGCTTACGCAGGTGGGACCCCGAGATAGACCCGGGAGCTGGAGGCCTTCTCCTGCCACGGCTCGTGCAAGTTACTAAGTGCCGTGTGTGCCGCTGTTTCTTATTAGCGAGAAGGGGAGGAGAGCGTGTTGCTGAAGTCACTTCGGTGGTGTCTAAGGCAACCCCCTGCAGGACTCGCTCCCCATGAGCTCTGGCGCGTTCCAGGAACCTTTTGGCTCTACCTCGCCTCGCCCCCGACCCCTGAGCTCTTAGTGACTCTCCTTGTCCTTCCAGGTGTTGAGACTCATTTGCACCATCCACGTGATGCACTCGAGCCTTTCCCGGCTTAAAAGAAAAAATCCCTGGTTGCACAAAGCTACAGTGCTTTCTCCTGCGCTGGACGGCCAAGCTTCTAAATGAATCCCACGGTGTAGTCTGTTCTTCTCCCGTGCATGGCTGAGCCTGGGGAGCCCAGTCTCCACCCCAGCAAGCCCCCCTAGAGCTGTTCGCACGAGCCTACCAGCTCAGCTCTTTCCTTGCCGATCCCAGTGGACATTACCTAGTACTTATCGCCGGTGACCTTGAAGGTCTCCCCTCAGTTTCCCTGGCTGCAATCTATAGACCTTAGTAGGAGCGTGACTCAAATACCCCAATAACAAAATACATAAATATACGTGTATATGTATGCACATTTACACGGGAATATACAAAACGGTCAAGGAAATGTTAATACCGCTTGTGAACTATTAAGCACATATTGATGAAGCCAAGGCCCCCTTCCCGCTCTTTGTATTTCTCCAATCTGCGTGGAGGTTCTTGTGCTCTGTTCTACTCTTCCCAATGTTTCGCTCTTGTGTATGTTTCTTTCTCCTGTGTTTCAGTCCTTTTGGGTTTATCCTTGTTGTCCTAAAAATCTGGCAGTCATCTGTGTTCGGTCTATCCCCTTGATCCAATTTCAATACCACTGCTGCTGTACCTAGGAAAAATTTTATGATGATTTTGTGTGTTTCTGCCCTATCCCAGTCTCTTTTTCAGACCGATAGTTTTTTATTAATTGCTTTGGATTTTTTTAGACCAACAGCGATATTAGATTCAGACCACAATTTTATCTCTTTCCCCAAAACTCCCTCCTGCTTTTCTTTTCATTGTCTCGTTTCATTGACTAGAAACTCCAGACCACATTAGACACGGTGAGAGAGGACATCTTTATCTTATTTTTGATGTTAATGGGACTCACTTTTTCGCCACGTATATCCTATTAGCTGCTGGTGGTATACAGGCATTCTTTATTTTGTTTGAGTTCTACCTCTTTGTTCCCTCTCTTTCTAGGTTACTGGGCAACTTCTTAAAAAAAATTGAGTGTTGATGTCGAGTTTTTATCCAATTTCTTTTGACCTTCATGCAGAAGTCAGTTTCTCTCCGTTTAACTTAGTGAAATAAGTACATTTCCTAATGGAGAGAGGTCATCTGTTACCCCTCGTCTTCTTACGTTGTGTCCAACTGTCACTGCAGAGTAGGATGAAAACAAGGCCCTGAGTGACAAGTGACAGGATGTCCCCTGCCCCTGGAGAGGGCAAGATGGACTGCCGTCCAATTTTCTACTTGTCATTGTTGCGGTTTTTTCCAGTCATGGTGAGAAGTTTTCCTCACCCTCTAAGACCCTAATCCCGCCCCACAGAGAACAAGGGTCTGCACAGGCAGCTCCCCGGCCAGGGCCCCAGGCCCCCGTTGCAGCCACGGAACAAGATAGAGCCACCTGGGGAACAGGAGAGAAAGAGTCTCTCTGGCTCTTCACCAGCTACATAACCAGGTGTAGACACTGCACATTTTCTCCTCATCCGCTCAACACGCCAGGAAGGGATGTGGGGGCCGAGGTAACAAAGACTCTCTACTAACGCTTCTCGCCCTCCCCCCCCTTTTCTGAGTAGGGCCTTTGATTCTGCACCAGCTCATATCTGGCAACGGTCCTCAATCCTAAGCCTCAGGACTAAGCCTCAGGAGTCCCAACAGCGATGGGCAAATCCTTCTCTTGTGAGTGCTGTTTGGCAAATGTGGCCAATTATCTCCTTTGTTCACAATTATTTCCACGAGGTGCATCCTGGCCTTTCCCATGGAATAGAGCCTAACGAGTGATGTGGGGGGGAGACCTTTCTTCTTTTTTAAAAAAAATTCAGCGGTCTTGGAAGTTGAGCCATCTTTGCACGAGTGTGTGATCCTAAGGGCCTTTCTTAGTATTGAACTGCAAGGTAAGGCAACAGCTTAAAACACTTTAAGGTCTTAGTGGGGGGCCCAGTAGGCTAGGTGAGCCAACTGTGGAGGAGGCTTCCCGGTGTGCTCGCTTCCCCAAAACACACTCGGCCAGGGGAGATGTGGGGACTCTGGTCTGCCACCCTCAGCACCTCGGCACCTTCCCCAGTTGGACCCTGAAGGGGCTCCTGGTGGGCTCCAATCCCAGCCCCACCAAGAGGAGCGGTCACACTCATCACTCATGGCCGCGAAGGCCTCCCCCTCCCACTAAGCTGGAATACGCTGCGGGGGAGCCTCGCTTAGCCCCTCAGGGACCTCGTGCTGAGTTTTTGGGCAGCCACACTGCTCTCTCAGCAAGGGAGAATTGGGCCCGAGAGGTCCAGCCAGTCAGGAAATGGACACGAAGACCCCAGGCCAAGTGGGATCAAGGAGGGGGCAAGAGAGGACTTAAGAAGCCAAGGGCAGGTGAACATTATGAGGGAAAAAGACTATGAGGGAACAGGCCAAACAGCGGAGGGCAAAAGAAGGAAGGAACAGCGGTGCTGAGTAATGTGGGTGAGGAAGGAAATAATGGCCTCGGTTCTAGGTGTTTCCGGGCTGTGGTTCTCGGGAGGCACCCAGGTGTGCTTTTGTTTCCTCTCCTTGGGTTTCTGTGACAGTCCTATGGATTCTCGAATTACCCACCTGTGAGTACACGTGAGCTTGGTGTTCTCGCCGTCAAAAGACCCAGCTCCAGACGCTGACCATAGGAGAACCTCCTTTTGTAGGTGGTGGAAACTTGAAAACCCCATCTTGCCCCTCATCCTGTTTTTCTTAATCCTCCCACCTCTCAGGAATCCCGAGGGGACAGAGCGTGGCTGGGGATGTCCAGGGCCTGAGGATTTGGGGTTCGCCAGCAGGCTGAGAACCCTGCACACACATACCCACGAGGCTGGAGATCCTGTGTCCCCGCTGGGAGGACTCGTCGAATGTTCTCAAGTCACGAATGGTCATCGACCAACAGTGCCGAGTAGGCAGTCTCCTTCCCGTCTACTTACGCCCCCAAAACTGGCCAGGACAGCAATGCCTCCTGATTCTCAGGCCCATTCCTTGGAAATAAAAGAGCAAAAGAACAAAAGGTGAGAATCAACTGTAGGGGGGCAGCTATCCGGAGATTTCTGATTGTGACTCAGTGGAGAAAAGACGGCCTGAATGTGATCCGAGTAAGCGTGGGGAATTTTCCGAACGTCCTAGGATTGCCACAGAGCCCCCGCCGACCTTCGGGGCGCATTTCCCGGAGCAGTTCCCTCATACTGGGACTCAAGGGTGGAGAGAAATTGGACGGGCAGTCCCTGTGGAAAGAGTAGCAGGATGGAGGGTGTGGGGAGGGTCAGCGTGCTGTCCAGACGGAGAACTGAGGACAAGAAGGTAAACTGAGGCTCAGTCCTGCCGTGCCTTGTGGGTGGGCAAAGTGGGCATCAGAGTTACAGGAACAGGAAAGGGATTCACCAGAGGCCCTGGGGAAGGGCTCAGCTTTGTAAGGACGGCGGTGAGGCAGTCAGAGGCCTGGTGAAAGATGTCATTTGAATAAAAGGACCCCAAGACCCGGGCAGATGAGTGACTGAAATAGGCC
>CM053617.1:4440694-4452258 GCA_028646535.1 Procyon lotor | reverse complement strand
AAAAAAAAAAAAAACCCAAACACCAAAAAACCCCCCAAAACCACCAAAAATCAAAAAACAACAAAACCAACCCAGTTTCCCTTTCTTCCTCGAGAGAGTTTAAACTATCCTATGGTCTCTAGCCTCGGATTTTTAATTCATGGCGATGATTTTCAAATCAGTGAAAAATTTCCTGTGTATTATCAATTTCTGACTACAAATTAGAAAAATCCAAGCCCTCTGCCTTAGCGCCTGGTGTCTCTGAGAAGACATTCTTTTCACAAAGACATTTGAAGGCTCTCCGGAGGTGACCTATGGGACAGTAATTCTGAGTGAATTTAGAGATTTTAATTACTGTTGTATTTAATTGCAAGTGGGTGCTGTGGAAAAAAAAAAAGCTGTCAACAAAGGAAGTAATTATTCCAAAGAATTACATCTGCTCCCCGCTCTCTGTCAGAAACTTCTCACTGAAAATGTGTTTCTTTAAAAGTAACTCAAAGCAGCTGATGAAATGTAAGACCATGGAAAGTTTCAAATCCCAGAGCAAATACTGGGGACTTGACTCAGGGGCAAAAGACCTCCTCACCGTCCCTCGTATCCCTTCCCCGGGCTTCCTACGTAAGTAAGTTCGGATGCCTGCACTTTTGTTTCCAAAGCTCAGTATTTTCCACTTAAACACTTCCTTTTCATAATACTTCTGGTGTCTCTGGAGTGTTATTACTGTTTGATTTTTCCCTTTTAATAATGACTCTGATTGTGGGTTTTTTTTTTAAGAGAGTGGATACACAACACTAAAGCTACAAACACTCTCCGAGACAGGAGGCAATCCCGTAAACCTTCCCAGGACGTCTGCGTCACTGACCAGGGCTGGTGTAATTCCTGAGATTTTTTTCCCCAGCATCCTCTAGCTCGCTGGGAACTACAAAGATGCAACCCGCCCGAGGCCACCGGTACCCAAAAGATGGGCAGAAGATGAGGTCAAAACCCAGAGTTAGGCTGACCCTCTTTGGGAGACGAAGAGGCAGCCGCCTTATCAGTAAATTTAATGAGCACCTATTGTGTGGCGGTGTGGAGTTCAGTTTTAAGTAGTTAATTCAAACCGTAAGTTAGTTTAGATCAAGTACATTTTGGAGTTAAGACTTAATAGTGTGTAGTATGTTAAGATTAAGTGCTATAAGATATGGGGCAACATATTAAAGTCAAGCTGAATCTTGGCCTAAGGAGCTTTTAGGACCTGTTGTGAGGACCGCCGTTCCTCCATGACAGGCTTCATTTTAAGCCAGAAAAAGACAGGCCTAAGGGTACGGACGTGAAACTATTCCTGGAATTTAGGCTCTTCCGCTTTCCTGTGTGATGCCTAGCCCCTGAGTTGCTCAAGTGCACCAATGAAATGCATAGATTTAGGTAATTGCCATATAAAGAATAAGGAACTCGCCTACGTGTGTAGTGACGTATGTACTTGTTTACTTGAGTGTATAAAAATGCTGGGAAGGGGAGAGGCGGGGCTTCCCACCTTAGCACTGCGCTGCGTCGTGTGTGCCGGTGGGAGCCCCAGCCAGCTGGAAATAAACCCTTTTGCTGTTGCATCCAGCCTGCCTTTTGTGGGTTGTTTTGGGGAGGGTCTCGATCCGGACACAACAGGGGGACATTGCCAAATGCTGCAGAAATCTCTGTCTCTGGGGTGTTCATCGCAGATGGATGAGACAAGGTGCATATAGACCAAACTGATTTAATTATCATATCCCTAGGCAGGGGTTCCTAGATGATCTCACTCAGTGGAGTGCCTCTTGTTCTAACCCATTGGAGAACATCATGATTTTCTTTCTTTTCTTTCTTTTTTCTCCCCACATCCGGAACCCTTTGTCTGCAGATGTAATCGTGCATTTATCGGCTTACCTGGTTCTTGTCTGTCTCCCCACGCTGAGCTGCAAGAACAACAAGGCAGGGGTCCTGTTCGTTTTGTTGTTGCTTATGTCCAGTGGCTAATATGGTGCCTGGTGCATAGTAGTTGCTCAATAAATGCTTCCTGAGGGAGTGAACGAATGAATGAGTCAGTGAACGAAGGAAGGAGATGCTTGGCTGGGGAAAGTCTCCGAAGCCGGGAGAACACCTGTAAGCACAGCTAGAAAGAAAGCTGGTTGAAGCCACTTTTGACAAAGATAAGCCGCCTTCCTCCCCACACGGCAGGTGGGTGGGTGTCCCCTTTCCTAGAGGGGTCTCCTAACTGAGAACCTCGTGGAGACAATAAAGGAATCCAATGAGGGTGACAGAGACACCATCGAGAAAGAACCACATATTTTATGCTATATTAACACAATCATTCTATAGCCAGGGGTAGATTTTTTTTTTTTTTTAAGATTTTATTTATTTATTTGACAGAGAGAGAGATCAAGAGCAGGCAGAGAGGCAGGCAGAGAGAGGGGGAAGCAGGCTCCCCTGAGAGCAGAGAGCCGGATGTGGGGCTCAATCCCAGGACCCTGAGATCATGACCCGAGCCGAAGGCAGAGGCTTTAACCCACTGAACCACCCAGGCGCCCCAAGGGGTAGAATTTTGATGACAGCCACTGCCCCTTCCTCCCTGAGGGACTGCGTGGAGCCATTGCCCAGAGTGGCTTGGGGAGCCGTTTCTGCTCTGGCTTGATACAGATTTCTCTTCTCCCAGCTTCTGCTGACCTCCTTCTGGGTCCGACATGGGTCCTTAACCTACTCTGCCTGCTTGGGAATCTGTGACTTCCTTGTTTCGGGGTCTTTATTACTATTTGCAAAATGTTCTCAGTCTCTGAAAATGTGATTGCTCAAATTTCACTTTAAAGACGGTGGGTATCAGCTGAGACTTATAGGAGTTTTACTTCCCTCTGCTCTAGGCTGCAGAAAGCCTCCTGCTGGCTAGAATTCTCTCTCTGAGTTCTTTGCCTCAGCGAGAGCAATGACAGGCTCAGCAACAATGGTAACATATAGCCACTATTTACCTATATTTCCCGTGGGGCCGGCTGGTGCTGACTCCTCCAAGTAACTAATTTCCCCTGCATGAGGAATCTGAGGTGGAGGATGTATTAAATGGAGCAGGGTAACCGTAGACCACGCAAAGCCTTATTTTTTGCTGCTGTTACTATCCCTGCACTGTGTTGGTCAAGGTTATCCCCTGGACCCTGTTTTTTGGGGACCTCCCTCCTCTAGGGCAAGAGAATCCCCTCTTCGGTCCCCTGAATCTGGTGGCAGTTGATAAGAGAAAGGAGAGAGGATCAAGCAGAAGGGTTTAGATTCCTAGGCTAGACGTGGGATATCCCAACCCTCTGCTCAAATTCCGCTGGCCCCAGAAGTCAATTCCGTGGCCCCATCTAAATGCAAGAGGGCTGGGACACACACGGTCCTGTTTTATGCGCTGGAAGAAGAGGAAATGGTGTTACTGAGTAACTAGTTTCTGCCTCCCAAAGGTGCAGTGAGTCATAATACAATAAATAACTCAGATCTGGGACTCAACCTAGGTGTCAGTTGCAAGGTGCTAACCACAGGTCTGGACTCCCTTGCCTCCTCCCTTCATCCACCAGTTCGTTGTGGCTGTTGTTTATTTCATTTCGTTTGTGCCCTGCCCCCACGAAGGGAAGGTTATAATCTGCTCTTTGTCAGGAAGACACTCCACCTGATCGAGGGCCGGGGGGTTGGGGGGGGCGGGCGGGGGAATAGATTATTGGAGGGGACGGGAACATGAATGCTGAGACCCTTCGTCGGAGGAACAATGCAACCTCCCTCTGTCCCGCTAGCTCCGGGGCACTGCTCCTGCTGCCACTTCGGGCTGACTCCATGAGGCCACGTCCAAGCAAGGACGCCGGACCCCTCTGTGGCCCGCTTGCTACCGTACCCTTTGCTGAACGCCTGCAAGTTGCAAGCACAGTCTCCCCTGGCGACACCTGCGTAATGGGTACAACTTTATTTTACCAGCTCAGCTGTGCAAGATATGTACCTTTAAATGTTTCTTGTACTCAAGTGCTCATACCTCATTAATTGGAATGCATGCCTTTTCGTGTGTGGACATCTCTGAAATCCAGCTCTTACTATTTTTTTTTTTTTTTAAGATTTTATTTATTTATTTGACAGAGAGGGATCACAAGTAGGCAGAGAGGCAGGCAGAGAGAGAGGAAAGCAGGCTTCCTGCTGAGCAGAGAGCCCGATGCGGGGCTCGATCCCAGAACGCTGAAATCATGACCTGAGCCGAAGGCAGAGGCTTTAACCCACTGAGCCACCCAGGCGCCCCCAGCTCTTACTATTGACGCCATCTCTGAATCTCGATTACTGACGTGACGGCCTGTGAGGGTTTGAACTGGCATTTATATTCTTGTCCCTTCTGTTGAGCTCTATGTGTTGTCGGGAGCACCCAAATTGAGTTTAGTTGCGGTTTGAAACGTCTTCAAAACGGTCATCCCTGGTTTCAGGATTGAAATGAAACGGTAGAGCTGATGGAAAGGTTGGGAAGCAGAGCGATGGGGTGTAAAGTTGGTATTAGTAAGCACACAGTTGTGTTTTGGGGAGTCATTGCAAAGCTACCCCCTCACACAAGGTATGAGAGATAGATTGCTGCAAGTATTGGAAACATGGATACATTTTGTTACTGAGTGAGGTAAAAAGACATTGCCTGTTTGTGCACGTCCAACAAGAATGCACCCGCATTCAGCCTCTTAGAATGGGTGGCGCCATCTTGGAAGGAAGCCCGGAGCCAATTGTGGGGACACTTGTGAGAAATGTTTTATCATCAACACAGAAGACAATACGGTCCATAAAAGTATGAACATTGGTTCGTCATGGTGAGACTCTGAATGCAAAGATAGCTTCTGGAATTTCTTAATTCATTTATTTTCTTTTTTAGGCGTACACAAGAGTGACAGCTAATAAGAGTCTTTGTCTAGACTAAGTCTAGAAAAGCTTCTTCAGCAAGCGTGAAATACAAATTCTAAGTGACGAGAAAGCATTGTTTCATAGACTAATTGACATCTTTCTTAGCGGTACATAAATTAATGATGCATTTTATAATCGATAGCTTCTTAGTATCAATGAAATGGCAGCTTTCCTATTTGAGTTCCTGTTCCCTGGGGTATTAGAAGTTAAATTTCTGTTAGTTCAGCAACCCCCCTCCCCATGATTACCCTGCATTTCCTGGGGCCTCGAACGCAGCTACCATTGAAACTGAGGCCCGCGCATTTGCTAAACTTGATTTTCCATCCATGCCGGGAGCCATCGAGATGGCCAAGTCTGGTGCCGGACATGACACGGGTCACTACTGGCTCCTTTCTGTTCTCATCTCAGGGTTCTCTCAGGGCTGGCTGGATCTCTCTGCTGGTTCGGAGGGCTTGGGGTCCACCTCCATGGGTGCAGAGACTCTGAGCCGGGGTGGGGGGCCCTGGGCCCCAGGGGAGGCTCTCTGGAGCTCAAGGGAGTATTTCCCTCTGCACATCCCGCCCGTGGCTGGGCGCTGGGTAGAAGTCACTCCTCCCTACTGGGGGGAGTCCAGCTTCTTGGCTGCACCACATGGGGTTGGGAAGCCCCAGTAGCTGCCTTGACTGCTTCCATCGACCACCTTCCATCGACCACCTCTGCTCTGGCGTCTTGCTGCCCAGCTATCCCCGGACAAGGGGCACAGGTACCCTCCAGCCAGTGTGGGGACTGTGCTTTCTCCTCTCCTGTCCCCACATGACAAAGGGAGGCGGCGGGGCGGCAGGACTGACTATTGAAGACCCCCCTGGCCCCCGTCCACCTCTCCCCGTCCTCCTGGTCCGGGCAACGCCTTCTAATCTGGACACCCAGCAAGGCTGGCTCCCATGTCACATCCCCAATTTTTTGCCGCTCCTCAGAGGCTCTGGTTTTAAAACCCAAGCCAAGGACAGACTCGTGGTTCTCACGACTGTGTGAACAAGGGCGCTGGAGCACACAGCAGACTGAACAGGGGGGCGATCTGCTGGAAAGAAACCCAAGAAAATCACCTTGGCTAACCTGTGACAACTATTACCCGATTGCCAGTTCTCGCTGTTGTGACCCTTTCGCCTTTTTTTTACCGTGTTCATGGGGGTCCATTTCTCACGCTGTTGATTTTCTGCCCTTCGTCTCAGGAGCCTGGCGCGCCTTTCCGACATGCCTCAGATTTGTTGTTTCTAATTGCCTCGGAAACCAGGGTGAGGGGACAGCCACTGTCTTTCTTCTCTTCTTCCTCCTCCTTCAGTCATTATTAAGTTTATAACCTTCGTTCCATTCAAGACAGTCGGTAACAGGCAGACGAGTTAGAAGGAAGGAAAGAAAATCATGCAGAACCTCACTGTTCTAAGACCTAAGCCACCCACTGGTTGGTGACATTTTTTCATTTCTCCCTCTAGTCGGTTTTCAGCGATTGCGTAGCTTGTGGATATGTCTGTGGAGCTGACCTCACATCAGGCGTAAAACCCTAGATCCTGCTTAGTTCACTCCACTATGGCTGAGTCTTTTCCCTCATGATCCTAAAGTCTTCAGAAACATTACATGTATCAGTTTACGCAACCGTATCCCTCGTGCTGAGCACTTAGCCCATCGCCTTCGTCATTATAAACAACCGACATCGCTGTGCTGACCTCTTTGTGCACAGAAGTCTCCCCACAGTTGTGATTGTTTTCTTGAGATAGACTCCCAGAGTTGGGCTCACTTGTAAGACTACCATTCCAGAAACAAGGATTTCCCTAAGTCAATCGGTTGTTAGACTCACACCCATCGTTAGGTAGTACATACTGTTTGCCCCGGAGTTTTCTACAAGTTGCTTTTTTTTTTTTTCCACTCTCCCTCTGTAGTTTCTATGGATCCTGACGGCTTTTTCTGGCATTGTCACAGTGATTTGGCATTTATCCACAGAAGGAGACGTACCACGCCTACAAGGACAAGTCTGACTCAAACAGCTCCTTCTCAAGTTTTATTGTCTCTCAGCTGAAGCTGTTCACAGGCAGCCTGTGGCTTTAGATCCAGAGGATTATGGGGAACATAAAAGTGACTCCAAAAGTTACGCTGCGGATTTTGTTTTAAATCCACCCTGGGCGCCGATATGTAAAAAGCATTGTCCCCTCCAGGGAGCCCCTCTGGGTGGTTGGGGACTTATCCTAGAGATGTGTCACCGCTCAAGATGTTCTCAGGCGTCCTCTTCTTGAAACTGCTGTCAGAGTGTTTTGACTATCCTCAAGGAAGAAAAAAATTGCTCAATCCTTTGAGAACTGGATACAAGAACTGTATCTCTTGAGCCTCTCTGTGGTTTTTGGAGTAAAGTCCGAGTGGATGGTGGGGTAGGTGAGAAGATGGGCAAGATCAATAAAATGCCCAAGTCCTGTTATCAAGCAATGAGGCTGATCTTTTGGGGGGGGGTTGGTTGGCTAGTAAGTGGCGCAGCATATGAATATTCCAAGAGAAAAGAATTACGTTATAAACCGCATCCTTGGGAATACGGTGAAGGCGCGATCTATACTCCCAAGTGTGTGCATTTGTGTTTAACCTCAGCTCATTATTTACCAGTGATATCGTTGCAATGAAAATATTTACATTTTTTTTAAAGCCTGAGATCAAGAAGAAAAAATAAAGTGTGTGTATTGAAATGCATGGGCTTGATCCATTTAAAACAATGCCATTTTATTCATTTAAAATAATACAGACTCATCCCAGAGAATTTGGAAAACGCGGGAATTTTGTGTCTTGGAGAAATTCCCTGATAGTATCTTGATTGGGTTCCTTGGACACAGATCCCCACCCCCTCAAAACAACAACTGCTTGCTGAATGTTTCCTGGGGAGATTCCCGGGTAAGAAAGGGAGGGAGACTTCTGCAGAGGGAGAATCTGATCCCAAATGGGGTTGAGATGCGGCTCATCTGTGGGGGAGCCTGAGGGGATGGGCTTTTCACCCTTGTTCCAAAGCAAGGGAAGTGGGCAGGCTTTTGTATCCCTGCTCAGCAAGTCTTTGGCCCCCTGGAGGGGCTAATTGTGGATGAGTCTAGGGCCCAGAACAATTCCCAGTGAGGGGTGCAGCTGTGAGCTATCAGAGGGGGACAGCCCAGCAGCTGGGGAGGGATTTGGGTGAAGCCGGCCTCACCCACTCCATTATGTCAACATTGGGATCCGCGCGGCACATACAACCTCACAGCCGATTTGCCCACTTAACTTTCTTTGCTGAACTTTCCCCCTTTCCTGGACTTCTTTTTGAAAACATTTTAAGTAACTGCCTATTTTACCGTGCGAAAATATCACTCACTTAACCGTTCTCTCCTTGTCGAAGAGTTAATTTTGAACAAATTTTCACCGTGAAGAATCACGCTGCGGAGCCCGCGTCTGTGTCTCTGTGATGTACACGGTAATGAGAAAAGAGGCTGCGGATCATTGACTGCTTCTTACTGACCAGGTCAGGCTCCTATTTTTCTTGCTTTCCTCGTGTGGAGTTTTTATCAAAAATAAATGAGCAAGTGTACATAAAAATACTACATTTAGTAACTCGTTTAGTCCACGTCGCACGTCTGGGATGTGGAGACGGTCATCATCCCCATTTTGCCGGTGAGGAAGCCAAGGCACAGAGAGGTTGAGTACTTCTTGCAAAGTTGCCCAGCTGCCGAGATGATAGACACTGGGAATCCAGGGGTGGAACAATATTACACTGGACTGGGGCACCTGGGTGGCTCAGTCGTTAAGCGTTAAGCGTCTGCCTTCGGCTCAGGTCATGATCCCAGAGTCCTGGGATCGAGCCCCGCATAGGGCTCCTTGCTCAGCAGGAAGCCTGCTTCTCCCGCTACCATTCCCTCTGCTTCTGTTTCCTCTCTCGCTGTGTTTCTCTCTGTCAAATAAATAAAATCTTTAAAAAAAAAATATTACACTGGACTGCTTCTCTTAGCCTGCTTTATTCTGGTGACTTTCCTAAGCTCACATCCCTAGAAGGAAAATCCCAAGGTCAAAGGGCATGATTTATTTTAAAGCTCAGGATGATCTTCCAGAAGTACTTCCCGCTGGCGGCGAAGGGTATGAGGGCTTATGTCCCCGGGATCAAGCCTGAAGAACCCAAGTCTTTAGAATCATGATGTGGAACTCATAGTCTGTCTCCTTGTTCCCGCAACACACGTTGTTCCTAAGCAGAAGGCTTGCTTTCTGTTTTTTTATTAGCAGGCACGATTATCTCAGGATCTTCCTGTGAGCATCGACTGAGCTGTGCCACCTACATTTCAAAGGAGACTTTTTCATGTGTGGAATGAACGTGGAATGAGGGCAGGGGGGATTGATCGTTGGGAGCTGTGAGCGTGAAGCCTGGGAGGGCCAACCTTGGAGAGGCAAGTCCTCCCCGAAACAGCGCAGGGTTTTTGGACGACTGAAGGGCTTTCCAAAAATCCTTCAGTAGGGTCTTTCTTCGTCTCAGTTGGACGGCCTACTTTTACAAACACTGGACACCCTTTACAGCTGGACTCTACCACGTGCTTGGAAACATCAACTTTTCTTGCTGGAAAATAACTTTGGGGTCACCTAGCCCCACCCCCTTATTTCAAGGAGGAGGCGCCCTCACCAGCCCTCTGAGGGCATTTCCCTCTTCCGGAGACAGGACTGTGGGAGCTGGGGTTCTCTCATCCTTCGTTCATGGTCAGAAGAGCCCTTCACAAACGTCTTAAATATCAGCAGAGTTATTTTCCCTTATTTTAGCGGCGACTTAGACTGATAGCCTCAAATACCTTGCTACGTAGTTTATGTCTGAATCCTGAAGGATTTCTCTGGAAAACCGAGATGTTTTCCCCTCACCATTTGACCTCCGGCACCGTATTGAACGTCTCCAAGTTTATTTCCCGACCATCTCCTCTTCTACCTCAGTTCTTGCGAGGCTTCAAGGAGCCAAAGGATGTCAAATTCTTTATAAAATACTTCCACGGAGTGTGTGCTCAATAAATACTGGCTTCAGCCCCCTTTCCTAGCCCCACGTCCCCTGCGTTGGCTTCTCCCTGGGATGGTGTATAATTGTGGGACCTTCTTGAGCCTCAGGAGCCTTATCTGAAAAAAATACAGATTATGCGTTTCTATATATTCACGACACAGGGTTTCAGTGGGGATCAAGTGAGGAGGGGTGTGAAGAAACTCACACACAGCCCCCGGCAGACTCAGTCAGGAATCGGTAGTTGTGATGACCCCGACGCCTTAGTTCCTTGGCCCTTGAGACCAGTAGGCTAGTATGTGGGTGGTTTGATGGGATGGACAGCTTACGGATCCTGTGCCTTTTATTAGTTTTCGGTCCTGCTGCATTTAGATAAGGGATGGAGTCTGTATAGAATCTACATAGAAAGAGAATGATGTGTGGATTTTCCATTTCAGCCCGTCTATCTACAACTTCTGAGTTTCTCTCACCCATTTCTTCCTTCCCTTTCTCACACCCTTCCTCTTTTCTCCTCTTCCTCGACGATACCCGAAGTACGCTTTTCCTGGTGATTGAGTGTGAAGGATGGTTTGTGACGAGCAATTGAAATGACTGTCCCCACGCCATGTGGTCCGTCAGTTGCTAAGTCTGAGGGATCAGTCCTCCCGGCCTGGGGCAGCCTTTAGTAGACCCCCCCCCCCCACCCGCGCTTCCCAGGGTCTCAGGGACGTGACTTCCTCCTTTCTTCCTGTTTTGCCTGTCCTCCAATCCCTGACGGTTTCTTCCTCTTCTTCCTCCTGCCACAGAAGTTCTGAAGTTCCCCTGAGTTTCACGTGCAACTTTCTTCTTTACTCATTTCCCACTTTTTTCCTGAGTGATCTTTATTGTATTGATTCCTAAGTCTGTGCCTCTGACCTTGACGGCTCAGGGTCCGTGGTTGGGCACCTCCCCTCGGCTATGCCTCTCGAAAGTCAAGCTCAATGCGTAGAGAACACAACCACCATCACTTTCCCCCCAACCAGCTCCAACTCCAACTCTTAACACTATGCAGTAATGAGGACAAAAATGCTCGGTCTGGGTGGCACAGTAGAGTGAATAAATTAAATATTTTGTCATTTCTGAGTAAAATCTCTCACTTTTCAAATGTCACCTTCCCTATGAAGAATTTAATTTGACCCATCATTCTCTAGTCTGCACTATGTACATTCCTGGAGCATTTATTTTATTCTATTGCTAGACTCCATTTATGTTTCTTTTCTAGAATTTCTTATATATGAGAAAAGAAATATATATATATAAAAATATATAATATATATCTCATATATAACATATATTCTTATAATATAAGAAATATATATAATATATATCTTATATAAGATATATATAAGAAAAGAAATATGCTTTTCTTCAGGACCAGGCAGGCGTTAGTAAACTTTTTTGATAAAGGGCCGGAGAGTAAATACATTAGGTTCTGTGGACCATCCGATTTCTGCTACAACTATTCAACTCTGCAGTTAGTGTGTGAAATTGGCCATAGACAAAATGTCAATGAATTGAGTGTGGCTGTGCTCCAATAAAACTTTATTTACCAAGACAAGCAGCGTGGACTGGATATGACCCGAGTGCTGCCCCGTGCTGCCTGTGTTCTAGACTTCAAATTCTCAAAGGGTTGCTTCATAGGAATTTGAAGTTTAGAGATCCTTCCACGAGGCAGAAT
>CM053617.1:4420647-4440594 GCA_028646535.1 Procyon lotor | reverse complement strand
TTTAGCCGTCCCCCATTGTGGACGCATCCCTCTGGCCTCCAGGGTCACATGCCGTTCTGCCTGCGTCTCTCATACAGTCTTCCTTCCGTTTAAGCCTGCCTCTAGGGCCTGGGCTTCAGTCTTCCACAGATCACCTTTGGAGGCCACAGTTCCAACCACGACAAGGTGTATGTGTCTCCTGTGTGTAGGCCAAGGGCACGGGGTGAGGGGGAGTCACAGTGGGAGAGCAAGAGAGAGAGGGTGCACAAAACCCCAGGGCGTTCGGCCGGAAGGCTGCCTGGAGTTTTGCTCGATGGAGAAAAAGGGAAGAGAAATCCAGGCTGAAGAGCCTGAGCAGACAAGTGAGGGCAGGACTGGAAGGAGCGCCTACTGAATACTAATCCTGGGGCAACTACTCAGTGGTGAGGTGGGGGGCCGGAGCTCCCGCGGACGACGGGAGGAGGGGCTGGAGCAGTCCTCACCGTGTGCAACTTTGGGCCACGTTCGCCGAGTGAAGGAGCTAATGAAGTCCCAATGAATGACTGTGGCTCATTGGCAGCTGGGAGCCCCTTCCTCTGGGGGGGGGAGGCGCTCACCTGGTGCTCCAAGGGCTCGCTAGTGTCTGGGCTGTGACCCCGAAACTCCTTTCACCGACGCTGGCTGGACTGCAGCTCATCTTTGGGCCTGCGTGTGCTAGAAACCAAAGGGTGACAGAGTGGGAGGTCTAACTCACAAGCCACTGTCCTCTGAGGGAAACAGGCTGCATGTTTATCGCTCAGGAATAACAGCGGCTGCACTCGTGGGATGTTTACTCAGCCCCCGGCATTGTTGTAAGATCTCTGTACTAACGCCTTGAATCTGCACGTGCCTCCCTGAGATGCTCTGAGTGCCGTGACCACAGGAAGAAACGGAGGCTCAGAGCGGCGAACTGGCCCAGCGCAACCTGGCCGGTGAGTGACTGGCCCGCAGCCCCCCGGCAGCACCCCCCCATAGCCTGCTCTGTCTCCCCTCCTCTTGTCTGGCCACGCGTGTCTGTCTGGGGCCTATCTTGGGTCCTTCGACCTGCTTCTGGGGGCCTCCGCTCTCCATCCATTGATGTCTCCCATTCTGCTTCTCCTCCGGCTCCCTCTTCCTCTTTCCTCTCTGATTCTCATGCGTCCGCACCCCCAACACACACAGTCTGGGGTCCCTCCTTCCCTCTCTCTACGTTGGTTTTCTGGTGGGTGCTTTTGTTGTGAGCCGTAGTTGGTCATGTAAAGGACTCTTCATTTTTCTCAGCAGTACCCCCGTGCTTACCAGATGCACATAAAACTCAGCCCCTGCTGGTCTTACAGCAAACCCCCTCCCTCTTCGGGGTGGGGGCCCAAGGATGGACAAACGGGTCCCACGTTCAAGTCCAAAACCGTGCAAGGCGCTCTAGCCACGCCTAGCCCACTAAGGAGGACTACAGATGTGCTCAGAATAATCAGCTTCTAGAACAGATTTTACAACACGATCCCGGGGCTTGTGCCGGGAGCATAATTTTCTGGATTACTGTTATTCTGACATTTTACCCTTGTCTGACTTTACCAGGACACATCGTTCGGGATTGGAGCTCGAACACAGTTTCCTAGGGGCGCGATTTCGGATTCTACCCCGGGAATGAGTTTAGAGACAGCTTGCGGCAAACGCCCAGCCCACTGCCCGCTGGAGGAAAGGCCGTGAACTTTGGACCGAGGGGAGCTTTGGAATTTTAGGGGAGTGAGTCTGGAGAGGAATTCTGGGACGGGGGTGGGCGGGCGGAGCAGCGACAATGGAGCTATTTTCACAGTCATTACACCAGATTAACTTAGCTTTTTCCTATAAAGCGTCCTTGAGGTGCCCCAGTGCTCTTTTTGGGTAACTTTCTTGGGTAGAAAATAAACAGAGGGCCTTTGGCTCCCCATCACCACTGTACCTAGAGGCCGCTTCTTAGAAGTCTCGGGCTGCCTCTGTGTGCCTGCGTGTGCGTGTTTGGCAGGAATTTTCTGGAGCCGCACGAAGCACTACTTTTAATTCCCATGGATGCTGCCTGTTCCTCAGAATGGAAAATGTTCTATTTTTGGCCACAAGAATATTTCTGAGGGAGAAAAAAAAATTTAAACAAAGCACGGCAACAAGTTCATGGGTGTCGTTTTGCGAGCCTGAAGACGTTTTCAGTCTCCTGTGCCTGGGGGAAGGCGAGCGGCCCCTTGGATGTGCAGGTCTAGGGGTGGTGATAAGAGGGACCGGTCACCGGGGGTTGCCCGGGGCCGATGGGAGGCACGGGCGGCCTGGGCAGGAGGGCCCGGCCCCGTGGAAGCTGCAGCACTCTGACGCGGGCATCCTTTGCCGGTCCCAAACCTGTCTTGGGTGGTAAGGCGATCTCCCCCCAAAGCCAGGCGGCCCTCTCGGCACCCCAGCCTCGGTGTTAGGGTTGGCCTTTGAGGGGAAGGACGTCCAGGGGCAGACTTCCAGCAGAATCTGATCTCAAGGCCGATCTGCGGGGCCGGCTGCGTGGTGAACACAACCTTTTTTGGCCCTTCCGTCCACCTGACACCTTCCCAGGAAACGGGTCGGTGTCGCCGTGACCTTGCTGGTTGCTGCCTGATAGCCTTGCTGGGAAAAACAGACAAGCCTGCACTTCTGGGGGAGCATCGCCTGTCCGGGCATTTTTTCTCCGGAGGCTGGAGTCCAGCCAGCGTGGCCCAGCGGCCCAGGGGAGCTACCTTGGAGGGGATGGGGTGTTTTGCAGACACGATTGAGGTGCCTGCGACCAGGGACCACAGGCATGGAAATGGGGCTGGGCTCTGTTGGCTCTGATTGAGAAGCCCAGGCTGGGTGGGAGGGGGCCCTGGGATCTGACGCCCGGAGTGAGCGGGGTGGGGTTCCTCGAAGGGGCCTGGGACCCTCTCTCCCCATCCCGCTGCTTAAATCATCGGGAACTCCTGCCGTCTGCCTCGAACCCAGCCGTCAGCTACAGATGCGGCCGTGCGTCTGACTAACATTCGCTCCTCGGTGGGAAGGGCTTCTGTCCTCTCAGGAAGGGGGTCCCCACCTTCCAGTGACGAAACGCTGGTCGAGGCACCCGCTGCTACTCCTTCTCGAAGTCACGCCCTCCCGAGGAGCCCTGCTCCTGACAGCAGCTCCGAGGCCACGGCTGTGAGCTTGCAAAGTTGTCTTCTCGGCTACGGTCTTTAGCAGTCTGGGTTCAGGATGGAGGAACTTGGGTCACACTGAGTCAGAAATAGACGCAGACGCTGCAGGGCACCTTTACTGGGATTTCTCCTGCCCGTACGCTCATTTAGTCAGTGTGGATGTACCGAGCGTCCGGGATGTGCCGGGCAGGAGGGTGAACATGAGAGACAGTCTCTGCTGATGTGGGGCTTACAGTTGGTGGAGGAGACAGACGACACAGAAACCTAGTCCCATCCTGGCAGTGCCGGGCAGGCAAAGACCAGGGTCCCGAGAGACAGAATAATGGTAGGTATGCTTTAGAAAGGGTGGATAGGGATGACCATTGCGGGAGGGTGAAACTTAAGTTAAAATCAAAGGAAGAAGCCAGTCATGTGAAGAAAGGGGCAGACGGATGAGATTTTCTGGCAGGAGGAACAGCGAGTGCAAAGGTCCTGTGGTGAGAACGCTGAGCACGTCTGAAGAAACTCATAACACCTGAGATGAGCCAGGGCAAAATGAGCGAGGGTGGGAAAGACTCGAGATGGACTTGGGGAGTTACCCATTGGGCTGGATCACGGAGCACCTTGTAGGTGAGAAAAGGAACTTCAGTTTTATCCGGGAACCGTTGGAAAGGCTCTGGAGAGCTTGGACCAAGGGCGTGACGTGATCTCTCCTCAGTTTTGAAAGACCGTCAGCTGCTATGAGAGGAATGGATGGGGACATCCAGCTGCTGTCCACGCAAGAGGTGACAGTGGCTTCACCTGGGGGTGACAGCAGCTCCTTTCCATCTGTGTTCATCCCAGTGTCCTTCCGTGTCTCGCCTTCCCCACCGCTGAACTGGTTGAGACGTTTACCCCGTTCTTTAAAGTCAACCATCCCACCAGTGCAGGACGCAGGGAGCTCAGGATGTTGTCCCCATCTGACAGGTGACACAGAGCTTCGAGAGGTTCCAGCAAGTTCCTAGCGGGGCCAGGTTCGTGCATCCCTCTGCTTCTCCACGCTCCCTGCTCCCGTTTCGTTTTTCACTGTCACTCGGGCTTACACGTGCTACTGGAAAATAATGTTCAAAGGGGAAATTTTGACTTTCCCCTTTTTGCCCAAGAGACTTTTGCCCCAAAATTTTGACTTCAAAGGAACACAACCAAAGATTTTTATGGAACTCATTAATTAATGAAGGGATCGCGTGATCCCTTGCTCAAAAAGTATCTAAGAAGCAAAGGTCTTTACAGGCAATTGAATACAGAAATGTAGGGATAGGATCACTGAGTTACATATAAACCAGTTAATATCCAAAGGGTCATAAACCTCTGGGGTTTCTGTTCCACTGGACAGAATTATCTGCATCCCTTCCAGACACAAATCTATAAGAGAACAGGTAACTTCACTAAGTCAGTTAAGTCAATGGAAACAATGAAGGAGCTAAGTTCATTCCCCTGGAAAAGGGGTCCTGTGTGGTCTTGGGAAGATATACAACTCCCCCTTTCTTTTGGTTTTATTTCTAAGTTTTGGCTATTTTTTCAAGATTTTATTTATTCATTTATTCTAGAGAGAGAGAGCGATTGGGTGCACAAGCAGGGGGAAGGACAGAGGGAGAGAATCTCAAGCAGACTCCCTGCTGGGCGTGGAACCCGACATTGGCATCCATACCAGGCCCCCAAGTTCATGACCTGAGCCGAGACCAAGAGTCAGACGCTCAACCTATGGAGCCATCCAGGTGCCCCAAGCTTTGGCGATTTTTATGAGACTGTTTCTTAGAGCAGTGATGGCTAAGTACTAAGTCACTAAGTGACTGTGGCATGAAGTTCATGGAAAGCCAAGAGAGTGAGCTCAAAATGAGTAAGAAATGGGTCTGTTGAAAAGCAACCCTACCTCTCCCAGAATGAGTTTGCATCCAGTCATGTATCAAACACCTGCTGGGCCCTGACCGCGAATGTGCAGAAGCCTGTTGGAGCCTATGGGAGCACCACCCTTCCTGTGGAAGAGCTCCTGCCCTTGGACCGCACGGTCTAGCTGGAGACTGACATGAAAATGGCCATGTTCCACTTCATCCCAGTCAGGCCCCGGGCAGAGGTGTGGGGGTTGTGCAGGTGGGGGTGGTCAGGGGCACTTCCCAGAGAAGGTGCATTTGAGCTTGGTCTTGAAGGGTGAGAAAGGATTGCCAGGTTGAGAAGGGCAGAGGGGAAGAGAGAGCCATTCGGGCAACGCGTCGCCACGGACCAGATATATAGCCCGGGAGGCGCGGACAGACTCCCCTTTTTGGTTATGGCAGATTAAAATTTTTCTCCTCGATTCTCCCCACTAGTTCCAGAATTCTAAGGGTAGGGAGGGGAGGGTGGTGGAAAAGGGAAGAAGTTGGAGACTCTTGGGCACGCCTGCAAAATTTTCTTTAAATATTAGGTCAAACTCTCTATCAAAACCCTATTTAAAACTTTTTGAAAGACTTTGAAGTCCCAGAGAAGCAGGAAGTTAATTAGAGAGGCTTTGATATCTTCGGGTATGTTTTAACAGCTGCTTAGGACAGTTGAAACAGTAAGAACTTATGTGGTTTGGGATGTGTCTGTGATAGTCAGCTCTGGTCAGAGTGAAATATCCCCGCGTTGGAGAGCAAGAGAGCAGTTGGCTTTAATTTTAGAACGAGTTCAAGCCAAAATGTTCTCTAAAACCCAAGAGAGGAACTTCTAAAGAGGAAGATTGCTCCAAGAGAATGTGTTTGGGGGTAAAAGATGAATCGAGTAGGAAACAAATGATCCTTGGAAGCGCACAGGACGTGTCTGTTTCTGAAGAATTCAGGTGAAATCCTGAAGGTGGATTTCACCAAGGATGTGTGTTGGCAGCCGCCATTTGTAAAGGGGTCCCAATGGGATGGATTAGCACCGGTGAGGAGCAACCGAATAACACAAGGGGTGTCCGACCCATTTACATTTTCTGGGAGTTGTCATTGTGCTCGAACTGACCCTTAATTTGTTTCCCCGGTCAACACTCCGGGCCTTCTTAATTATTTCCTCAGATCCTGGCCCTGATCAGATCTTCTCCAAGCTGGAGGAAGAGAACATGGAGGAATCCTCTGGAGGGTGACAGGAGCTGCCTGGGGAGAGGATCTCAGGAGACTGTGGGAAGCCCTGTGTGCCGCTACTGGTGATGATGATGGTGGTGGTGCTGGAGAACAAGAATTCGGTGGCGATGACGAGGAGGAGGGTGCTAGCGAGCACGGGGAAAGCCAACTGGCTGGGCGTTCGACACCCATGCCCAAGCGGTAGGATGCTCATGCTCATTTCACAGAGGGAGTAAAATGGCCCCTTCACCCATCCTGCCATGGAGCCTTGGCTTCTCTCAAATCCTCTACTTCCTAGCAATTTACATGATGGTGCTACAGCCTTTTTCCCATACACACACAAATACTCTGTAGAGAGGTACTTTTGGTCACGGGCCAACCGCTGGCTGACAGATGCCTGTATTATCCCATTCAAGAGACCGATTTATCTTGCAAAAATATTGCCTTGGGCATGTGAGGCCATTCTTCCAAGGATGGTCCATTCTTCACAGAATGAAGACCAGATTCCTCGGCCTCGATCTCACACGCCAGGTCGCTCTGTGTGTCCCTTGGGTTTGGGGCCTCACCCGGCCTTTGCTTGCTGCTGCGGTCAGGGAGTGTCTTGTGAAGCCTGTTGTTTATTCCTTAAAAAAAGTGCCACCGCCACATCTTTTCTGGAGAAATGCTTGGATTTCTCACAACAACGCAGTAAACCAAAGGCCGCACAAGACCACATCTTGGCAGCACATACACTCACACTGAATGGATTGAGAAAGGACTGGCAGAGATCCTGGCACAAAGATAACTCATTTTTTTTTTTAAAGTTTCATTTTTGGGAGCAGTAGCTACGTGAAGAACTTGAAGATGGTTAGCTCTGTTGATGGGACGACATTTGTATGTGAAGAGACCCGATAAAATGTCCATCCACAGACAACAGTCCTCCAACATGGTCAACTTTTCTTGATAAATTACTGCCCTCAAACTTGGAATTTTTTTGGCAATATACACTGATCTTTATATATATATATATATACTCATGTATATTACATATTACGTATCTAAAAATCTCTCTGTATATATTTACCTCTCTGTAGAGGTACACAGGTGAGTGGGGGGCATAGCCAAGCTCAGTGGGGGAAAAGTTACATGAGACACAGAAGGAAAGTTTCGGTAGGAAACACAAAGGGAGTAATGTCTTCTCTTAAAGAACAGGCACTGACCTTTCAGGGGACAGGGCTAGGACAAGGTGTTCTGGAGCTCAGTGTTGGCCACAAACAGGAGGCAAGAGATACAGAAATAAGAGATATGTCAGCTTCTCTTCTGTCCTGAACTCATTGGTGTCCTGCTTAGTTCTTAGAGAGCCTTCCGTGCTCACCATCTGTGGGATATTCTCTGGGATCCCTGTCTCCTCCGATATTGCAGCTTGTGGCTTGTTCCCATCTCTCTGTCTTCTCTTCAGAGACAGGTTTTTCTCTAGGTAATTGTTGCACAAACTGGGTGGAAAATTCTGTTTCATGTCTTGTGTTGGGAAAATCGAGCTTGTTCTTTCCTTAGGATTTAGGTTTGCCTTCTCCTGTGTCTATTGGTTCTTGAGGTGCCACCCCTAACCTAGATGGATTGTATTGACAGTGCGGTGAAAAGTGGTCTGAATTCTGGGCATTGCAACGCGCACCCTGAAGTTCAGAGCTGATCCCAAGTGTCTTGCCTGAGAGCTCACACCGGCAGTGATGTGTTAGCCACTCCAACCATTTCATGTAAGACTTCTAGTGTTTCCAAATTTCCAGCAGATCTTAATCTTCAGGATGTAGGAATGAGAAATCAGAGTTCCCAGAAATGCTTAGGAATTCCCCAAATCCCAAGCTATTCTTCAAGGATTTCAACTTTCTTCATATTCTTATTATGATGATGTCTAAGAAAATGTATTGAATAAATAAGAAACATTTGATTTACAGGATTTGCAAGGAGCTGTAGCTTATAGTAAACATTCGAATGTTTGAAAACGCCAGCAAACATTATTGGGCAGTATTTGAATAATGTCACATTGGATCTCTAAGCAAGGTTCACATCATGACACAGAATCTCATGTTGAAATTGTCAATTTAAGAACTCATTTTACTTCTGAAATGTTTTATTTTTTGGTGTACTAGTCATTGGATTTTTTAAATCAGTATATATGCACATAAATTTATCAATGTTACCTCCTCCTCCAAACTACCCACCACTGAGAACAAATGGGAGCACGAACACACACTTGAAATATGGCAACCTCAAAACATGGCAACAGCTACAAGCAAGATCGACTGATGGGGTGGGGTCAGCGTCCCCCTTATGTGCACGGCCCCAGGTCCCTGAGATGTTGGCCTTAACCCTTGGCTGCATGTGTGGGTCATTCTGCTCTAGATTCCTGCTTAATGTCAGTGGATTCCCTCAAACAGTGGTGTCTGTCTGTCCATGGATAGGCTTTAGTTCTCTCAGAGCGATTATAATAATTTCCTCCACTCTCTCAATTTCTTCATCAACTTTTCTTGGAATTTGGGAGTCAGAAAAAAAAAACATTTTATAATTTCTAGGGATATGCTCATAGGGAATTCCCCCATGGAAAAACTGAAGTATTCCAACATTAGTTTCTATATTCTGTCCACTTCCTTATTACATATCCAGTCTTGGAAAGGATCCCTCTTTCTGGGAGTAATCCAGGACACCTCCATGGAGACTGACAAGCTGTCACCTAAAAATATCTCCAGTGGCTGATCTCGGACGTCCGCGGCAGTGGTGTCTGTGGGGTGCCCCTCCAGCAGAGGACTACCGTAAAGCTCATGAAAGCCAACTACAACATCAAGGGCAATTCCTAACTGGAATGGCATACAGCATACAGCATCCTTCTGGGAGCCTGTGGGTCTTTGATGAAGATGGCCGCCCTGGGCTCTGTTGGAGACCGAGATCTTGGCTACTTCCTTTTCCCCCGGAGTATAGAATAAGGAGGTAGCGAAGAGTAAGGGTGTTGGGCCACCTGGGTCGAAATCCCGCCACAAGCTAGCTGGGAGACACTGAGCCCGTCACTTAGCTTCTCTAGATCTCGGGTTTCTTGTCAAAGACCAATGTGTCATGCAGACTCCCCCACCCAGCCCTGGCTGTAGGAGGGTCCCGTCTGTGGTCCTCTGGGAACTTCTAGGAGGTGGGTGCCGGTTTTGTGAAAGAAATGGCCACCTCGAAAGAGTTTGTTTTTCTGCTCTTGTCTCAGAAAGACAGAGGAACTCTCGGATCTGATCACATAATCTGATGTCAGAGCCCTTTGAGTAACTTCGTTACAGGACAGTCAGTAAACAATTTGCATGGGAGTATCGTAGAAGGTTCTAGGTTAAGAGTATTATTGTAGATTTTAGCACATTGAAGTTTAAAAACCACTTCTTTTACTAGCTGTGTTGACTTTGGATGAGCTATTTATTATCTCTCATGTTTTGTTTCCTTGGTGGATCGTGGTTGTACCTATCTCGGAAGGTTAACTTGAGGATTAAGTGAAATCACATATGTAAAAAGCTCTCCACACAGATCTTGGAACACAGCAAACACTCAAGAAATATTAACTTTTTAAAGAATTATTATTATAGTTGAGTCAAGGAGGGATCCAGATATTCTTTGACATATGTCAAATGTTGCATTCTTGAATAGAGCAAAAGGAATGTACTCATACAAGGCCATTTATTTGCTGCTCAGGTGAATGGAATGGAAACTTTATTTATTTAGTAAAGATTTTATTTATTTATTTATTTAGGCTCCATGCCTGGCATGGAGCCCAACTCAGGACTTGAACTCACAACCCTGAGATCAAGAGTCACATGCTCCATCGACTGAGCCAGCCAGGCACCCCCGGAGTTGAAACTTAAAACCAGGACCGTGTGACCCCAAGGTCTTTGCCTTCGCCTGCTGGGCAGTGAAATGAGGCAGCTCTGGGACCAGCCCCTTGTTTGGAGGATGGGAGCTACACGTAGAGGCATATACCCGGGGTCTCTCTCCTCTATACCAGCTGTGCCTGGATAGTGTCCGCAGGTTCTGGATCTCTCTTGGCTCGCTTTCAAGACAGAGGTTATTTTTGCTCTTATTTTCACCCCAATGCATGAATTTACGATGCATGCTTTTGGTGGCCATTACGATCTTGTGGTTCTCAGTGGTGAACGTGACCCTACAGTCAGATTCCAACCGCAGCCCTACAGCATACGAGGTCTGCGACTCTGGGAAAATTGCTTCATTTCTCTCAGTGTTTACATTTGTAAAGTGGGGACAGTAGCGGCACCTCATAGGGCAATCGGAAAGATGAAAAGCGCTTAGAAGAGCTAGTGGTTGGTGTTAACTGCTAAATAGAATGGCTCAAACTTTGGAGTGTTTAAGTTTTAATATGCCTGATGGCACGCCACAAATTTGCACAGTGCACGTTATAATCTCGAGTTCCCTGACTGGTTCGATTCTTTAACAAAGATTCATTGAGTGCTTACTCTGTATTACACACACTGTGACACAAGGGTCATGGATGCAGGGAGGAATAATGTCCTCTGGAAATGTATGGGTGCGGAGGGGCGGGTGGGACAGTCACATAAGCAGGCACCTTCAGCTCAATGTGCTAAGAGTGCAGGGTGCATTGGTTGCCCAGCAGAGGGGTACGTGGGCCAGCCTGGCTCTGCAGGGAAGGAGGAGGATGAGTTAGCCCCAAGCAGAAGGAAAGGAAGTTTTCTATGCAGAGCGAATGTGTAAGAAGGCACAAAGGTGGGGAGCGGCCTTGACAGTCAGAGGTCCTGGGAACAATCTATGGATGTTCAGATGTAGGTTTTAAGCTAGGAAACGAGGCTAGAGACAAACGTAGGGGTGTGGAGCTCGACTTGCATCTGTAGGTCGTGGGGGAGCTGTTTCAGTGGGGAGTCATGGTGAGGGGGCGTTTAAGGGGATCATGGGGGATTGGGACCAGCGCAGGGAGACAAAGTGGGAGACTGTGCGGAGGCAAAATGACCCAAAGCAGAGCAGCTGAGGTGGACAGAGAAGAAGGGAGGCACATGAGAAATATTCAGGAGGTGAGACGGCACGACCCGTTGCTAAATGGATGTGGGAAGCAGGAGGGGAGGGTTGGTAGACACTTACCCTTTGCCACTGTGAAGTTTGAGTTAATGCACTTCCTCCCCTGGGAGTTCTCATCTGAGGGGATAATTCTTTTTCCATGTTTTTGAAAGGATCAGTTGGACAGCTAGTCATACAGACTCCTGACGTCCAGTAGAGAAATTATAGCCAATTCTAAGCAGTCAGCTGAAAAAAGAGCAGCGCTGTTATAGCACTGAGCATCCCCGTGACTCAGTTTCCCAATCTGTAAAAGTCGCACTGGCTCCCTGGGATTGAGCTAAGGATTAAACGAACCAAAGCTTTCATAACGGATCCACCATCGAGCAGGCACTCCAAATAGGTGAGCTGTGGTTAGTTTCATGAATCCCACCACGTGGGATCAAATCCAAGATCTGTGCAAAAGCGAAAAAAAGGAATGACTTGATCTCTCAGCCTCAGTTTCCCTTCTGTGAAACGGGGGCAATGATAGACGCTTATTAAAGAGTGCCGATCTCCTAGGCTGGCGAGCAGATTGAATGTTGGAATGCGCGCCCTCGTGGGGAGTCAGGAAAAGTAAGCTCCCGCTTTGTCCCTTGTTGTGTGCTAGGCATTTTTATGTGTGTGAAATAATTGTATTTTCCTTGCATTCAGTAAGTGGATGATACGAGGCTTATTTTCATGAGAAGACAGAAGCCTGGGGAGGTGAGATGCTTTGTCTAAAGTCTGAAAAGCTCCACAAAGCTCTAAGGAACACACTTTGAAAAACCACTCATCAGAAAATTCATTCTGTGACTGATAAGGAACAAAGGGTGAAGGGATGAAACCACTTTCCAGGGTCCCACGCCAGGAGCTCATTGGGACTGAGGTTAGCCATTCCTCTGGTGCTTGTCCCAATGGCTTAGTCACCAGCGTGGCCACCCCGTCTACGGAAGGGGGCTCCCGTCTTGCTGAAAACCTATATCTGTGTTCATAGGACAGATCCTTCATTTTCTGTGACTTTTGAATGTCCTACAATAAGTATGTATCCCTTTTACAATTAAAAATTCCTTTAAAAAATAGTAAGTCTGTAGGAAGAAAGAGGGTATGGGTAAGCCAAGCACGGAGTAATCCCAAGTATATGGCCATTTCTTGCCTTTTGATTTCCAATGACTTGATGGGGTGACTTTCCAATGTCTAAGTTGACTTTCCAATGACTTGATGGGGTGACTTTCCAATGTCTAAGTTGACTTTCCAATGACTTGATGGTGGCAGACGAGTTATTCCAAAGAGCTGCGGTGCTGGTCCATGAGGGTGTGCTTGCTTTCCATTTGTTTATTTTTACTGCTGCCCCAAATGAGGCCAGGCGTGGTAAGCCTTCCCTCGACTCTCCAATGCTCCCCTCTCGCGTCCTCTCAGGGACTTGAGTTGGTCCCAACTCGCCAACTGCCCCGCAAACCAAGCCGATTTCTGTCCCTTTTGCTTTTCCCCACATGCTTCCCGCTGCTCACGAGAGCCTTTTCTCTCTCTCCTCTGATCTGTTGCTGACATAGGCCCACATCCATACACTTCACTTGTCTGCAGATTTGCTCGTCCATCAACGAATATTTATTAAGTGCTTCCGTCCGTCAGGCGTTGGCCGTTCTAAGCCCCGGGGCTGGAACTGAGGGCAAAGTCGACGCGTCTCTGCAATTACAGAAGTAGGTTCTCGGCGACAGAGACCGATCGTTAACAGGTAAGCTCAGGAATTCACATGCTGTCTATGCATCTGTCGGATTTCAGAGTGTGCTAAGTGCTCCTGGGGCCTAGGAAAAGCCAGGCGGAAGAAAGAAAAGATGGTAAGTATGGAGCACAAGAATTCCACTGGGTCAAGTTTCCGGTGGAGGGTGGTGTGGACCAGAAGGACAATACGTAGAAAAAGTTAACGAACAAGGTGGTTTGGTGATGTTAAGAGCTGTGAAGGGAGACCAGTCAGGAGGCTATGTCAGCTAGGGCTACCCAGGCCATGACTCCTGGGTCAGCAGTGTCATATTGCTGGCATGTCCTTGGCAATGAGCTTGTTAAAATGCAGAATCTCAGGAGACCCCTGAATCAGAGCGTGCGTTTTAACAAGATCCCCCTCACGCTCCCCGTGATTCCCACACATGTTCAGGTTTGGGAAGCACCAGGCTAGTGAGTGTTTGGAAAGGGATCTTTCGGGTGAGGTTGTTGTGGAAGGTGACGTTCCAGATAAAGCCTGAGTGAAGAGAAGCCACCCCGATGGAAATTTCGGGATGGGGGGAGCCGGTTGGTAAGCAGCTTAGTGTGTTCAAAAACCAAGAAGATCTGTTTCCACATCATGAACTCTTCTCTTCTCTCCTTACCTAGCTAGACCTTACTCCGCCGTCAGATACCAGTCTAACCCTTACTTCCTTCTGGAGGCTTCCCATAAATCCCACCCGCATCCTGTTCTAGTCCTGTGTGAGAGTGGTCTCATCGTTTATCTCCCCAACATATCTGCCGTCTTGGTACTGAATAGGTGCTTTGTTTTTAAATTTTTAAGGTTTATTTATTTATTTTTAATTTTTGCAAGGATTTTATTTATTTATGTGAAAGAGAGAGAGAGAGAGAGCGCGCACGAGCGTGTGCACAAAGAGGGGGAGGGGCAGGGGAAGAGGGATAAGCAGGCTTCCCTCCGAGCAGAGAGCCCTGGGGCTTGATCCCAGGACCCTGAGATCATGACCTGAGCCGAAGGCAGAGGCTTTAACCCACTGAGCCACCCAGGCGCCCCTATGTATTTTTAATTTTTAAGTAATCTCGACACCCGATGTGGGGCTTGAACCCACAAACCAAAGATCAAGCGTTACATGCTCCACCACCTGAGGCAGTGAGGTGCCCCTTGACAGGAACCTTTTGATTTTGTTGAATGAATAGTTGAATGAAAGTGAGAAACCCAGAGAGATGGAAGAGGCAGGCTCTAAAAGCAGTCTGATCGAGGCTTTGCTGAGGGGCGAGGTCCGTAACCCTTGAAACCCTCTGATCTTTGCTTGGGCAGATGCACCCCCAGTCTGCCCCCTGGGCCACCAGTCCTGATACATTTCCTTCCTCTTGACCCTTATTGCTCTGTGATCCGTGTTCAGACTCTCCCTAAATATTTCCTCGCAGTCAGGGATTCAGGGTCCAGCAGAGGATATGACCTGCTAGAAAGGATATGCAATAGAATAAACTAAAAGGCAGTGTGCTGGACGTAGTTACATCTGAGAACAAGCAACCCCGGGAGCTCAGGAGGGGCTTGGCTCCAGATTCTGGAAGGATTCAGGAAGTTCCGTTTGAGCTGGCTCCTATGTGAGGAAGAATTTTTTTTTTTCTTCAGGTTGAAAGGGGTAGTGGGGATGGCAGTGGTCGTGGTAATCCCAGCGATCGCTTGGCAGTGTTCACACCGAGACCACAGCATATGCCCATGAGCGGGAACTAAGGAAAGATCTCCCTGTGCCCCAAAACTGGGAGAGGTTCCCTCGGTAGGGAGGCTGCCGATGAGACAGGTAGGTAGGTTAAAGCCATTTTCATTAAAGGTGTAAGTCAGTGATGGACTTGGGTGACCTTGGTTTGTCGGAAGAGAACGGGCCGCACTGTGGGGGGTAGGGGGGTAACTCCTGTCCCAACTGCCTCTCTCATTTCACAACTGTCCAGTTAGACACGGAAAGGGAAGGTCAAAGCAGTGTATAGAATATGCACACATCCAAATCCAGCGTCCTAGAGAAGGAAAGAATTTTCCTTTTCAGGCAGGATGATATTGAAATCACTCAAGAATGATATTTACAGGGGTGCCTGTCGGGTTCGGTCAGAAGAATACACACCTCTTGATCTCAGGGCTGAGAGGTCAAGCCTCATGTTGGGCATAAAGCTTACTTAAGATGAAATAAAATAGGGGCGCCCGGGTGGCTCAGTGGGTTAAGCCTCTGCCTTCAGCTCAGGTCATGATCTCAGGGTCCTGGGATCGAGTCCCACATCGGGCTCTCTGCTCAGCGGGGAGCCTGCTTCTCCCCTCTGCCTGCTGCTGCTCTCTCTCTTTCTCGGACAAATGTATAAATAAAATCCTAAAAAGAAAGATGAAATAAAAATAAATAAAAAGTGAAATAAAATAAAATAAGATAAAATAATGATATTTACAGATCTTTGTTGACTCACGAGGGGGCAACGTCCCGATAAGCTCATTGCAAGTAGAAAATATTATAGATTGAAAATGCATTTAATGCACTAAGCTGCTGAACCTCCCAGCTTAGCTAAGCCAAACTTCACTGTGCCCAGAACACTCACGGGAGCCTGCAGGTGGGCTAAAGGAGCTAACACAGAGTCTATTTGAAAACAAACTGCTGATTCTCCTACGTGATCTACTGAGCCCTGTGCCGAGGTGACAAACAGGACGTCCGTGTGGGGGCAGAGTGGTGAGAAGTGTGCAGGTTGCTGACCCTCCTAATGGGGCCAGCTGCTTTGAGGCTCTTGCCCCGAATCCTAGGAGAGGATCTCACTGCATATTGTCTGGCTAGCTCCAGAAGAGATTAAAATTCAAAATGCAAAGGGCGATTTCTACCAAATGCATATTGCCCTCACACCGTCAATAAAGTCCCCAAACCCTAAATCGAACCGTTACAAGCCAGGGGCACCCTCTGTAGTCAGCTCACCCATGTAATTGCTTTCATCTACGTCATCATTCAGTACTTCTTTTACTCATTCAAAATATTTATATTGGGAGCTTGCAGAGTCCAATGCCTAGGACAGGATGGTCAAAAAGAACAGGAAGTCATTTCCTCCTCAGCCCTCAAGGGGCTTGCACAAGAGTTAGGACTGTGGGGATCAGGCAGAACCCAGAGTCAGGATTCCAACGCGCCGTTCCTGATTTTGTAGACTTAGGAGAACTCTTTAACTTGCTGGCTCCTGAGCCCTTACTCTGTTCATGGTACTGTGTCAGAGAATGCGAGGCTGAGTGCAATAGTTCAGCGAGGGGTTGACCAGATGGTTCTTAAGATCCTTTACAAATTTAATATTTCATGACTTAAAGATCCAAGGTACATCAAGAGCCCTGGGATTAGAAATAAGCTCAGAGTCTATGCTGACTCTGCTCGTTGCCCTAAAAATCACAGAAAGACCCCCCCCCTTTCCTACCCACATACCCAGAAGTTCTCCAGGGTCCTTGTAAAAGGCGAGGGGCTGTCAGTCTGTTTCTGAAGCTTGAGTGCTGGGCATGGGACCATCCCAGGGAATTCGGGACCGTGCGGGGTGTGGCTGGGCACATGGTCATAGAATGAAAGACCCAGTTGTTCTGTATTCGTGCTGGGGAATGTGGTCACAGTGGCTGTGGGAACTCAAACTCTGGGATTTTCTGCGTAACAGAAATCTCAACCCCCAAGTGCGTAGAAGTGACTTCTCTGACACAGGACGTGTGACTTGGCTCCCTCCCGATGTCTGTTTTCCTTGCTCTCAGAAGAAGAAATGGCCCAAGCAATTCTCACGGGCCAACAGTTGAACAAAATATTTGTTTTGGTTTTGCTGAGTGTGTTCTCTACGAAAACGTGCACACTCGGAGGGGAAGGGAGATTCTCACTGCGTGCGTGCCTTTGATTCACTGATGCTGAGCCTATCAGTTGTTTTGCTTTATGTCCGAGAAGACTTTACAGACCCTTTCCTTCCAAACAGGAAGTTGCATTTTGCCAAAAGTAAACACACGCGAACCGGGGAAGGTTTGTTTAGTTTCTAACGCTGACTTCAAGACCCGAGAATGGAGACTGCGCTTGGCAAAAATGCCTTCTCGGGGATCTCTCTGGGCCAAAATGTTCTCCGCTCAGGACCTGAGTGAGGTCTGTATGCATCCTTGGTAAGCATCCTTCTCCCACAGGCCCTCAGAAGTGCACCACTGCCCAAGGCCCTCGGCAGCTTTGCTCACGTATCGGGAACGTTCTAAAGCTGATGGCGAACTTGCAAACAGGCTTTGAGAGGGACGTCGCTTTCCGAAGAGTGGCCGCTTTATGGAAATGGCTTGAGGTTTGGAAATCTCAGGGTACGTGAGTGCAGCTTGATAGTCTGGGTGAAGAAGCTTTAGGATGGGCAATACGGCGGTGCCGGGCACGTCACCGTTTCTGGATTTGCAGATCTCATAAAGCTTCACACAGGCCCAAGGAGGAGGACACTATCACTGCCTGCAACTCACACACGAGGAGACCCAGGCTTCCCAAGGGTGAGAAACAGCTCGAGGTCACACGGTGAGGTAAGCGAAGGAGTCCTCTGGTCTCTCTGCTGTCTGGCCTGGAGATTTTTAACAGGTTCAAGATCAGTATCTGAACTGCAGGAAGTTACAAAACACTCAGAAGAGACCCACACGATTCAGGGAGAGACCGACCTCAGGCCATTGGCGAGGACGGCCCGAAAAACGTCTGCGTAAGTGGAAACATTGGGTCCAGGGGAGGCCGTGATGATTCTCCGAGGAGGGGCTCTGGTTCGCCCTCGATAAGGAAGGAACATCTCAGATTTGGGAAATTGGAATCGACTCTTTCCATAGGGGGCTTGCTTGCACTGGAAGCTACTTTATATGAACATTCTTGGTACACTTGGTGACCTTCCCGGGGCCTTGTGCCGCACTCCCTGAGCTCTCTTAGGCCGGAGAGATAGCTTATCCACCCACACATGCAAAGAAACATAGGGCCTGTGATGCCATCTGTTGTGGAGAGGCTGTGGGTGAGCGAGTTGATTCCAGACCCGAAACTCGGCCTCCCATCGACTTGCCGGTCCCCGGGAAACCCACTGTCCCACATTCTCATGGCTCTGGTCTTGTCAGGGCTCTGAAGAGACGCCTTTGCTTGAGGGAGCTTCTCCACGTACTTAAAGACATTCTTGTTGATCCTCACACCAGCTCTCAAGGGGCCCCGACATTAGGCCCATTTCACAGCTGATAAAACTGAGACCGAGGGAGATTAAGAATGTTGCCCAGTGCTTTACAACCTCCTGATGGTCGAGCCAACTCACCGTGGGAAGAAACAGGTCTGATGCTGAGACGGTCCCCTCCCCCCAAACCCACGTGGTCTCCTTGGAACCGAATAAAGATTCCCCAGACAGTGTTAGTTGGTATTCTGGATTTGCTTAACGTCCTTACGAGATGTTAACAGCTTGAAGTCCTGTAAGGGTACAGGAGACCCGAACACCCCGGTGGGTTTTCTTTTATTCCATCTAATGGGGACACAGACCTCTGGCTTCCTTTGGAGAACCCCCACCCCCACCCCTTTGAAGTGTCTCCATTTTCTTCATTCAGAAGAATAGATCAGCATCTCTCATGCAAGGCCTGGCTCTATGCCCACCTCACTTTTGCAATGAATTTAGCAACATCTGCTTTGCCCATTAAAGTGATTTTTCTCTTCCTGGCCCTGAGCCTGTGTGCTTGCTGCAATTGATTACCAGCAATTTCCTTCCCAAACCAGAGGGTTCAGTGAACTCTAAATTGAATTGTTGCTCACTGGAGTCCTTTGGACCAACGCGTACGGCTTACGTGCGAAATGGTCAAGCCACTTAGTTCCCAAATCTATAGGCTGATGCTTCTGGTCACACATGGGGGGAGGACCCGGTAAGCGACATTTCCCATTTCTGCACACAGTGGCCTGGGTGTGTGGCCATCTCTGAGTTTCTCAATTTCGGGGCTAAGGTGGCGGGCGGGGGGTGAAGTCACCTTGCATACCGCAAGGCTCTTGCCGTGTTCACAGCCCCCTTTCTTCTTATCCAATCGTAGCACCAATGGCCTCAGATGTTGCTGACCGGAAGGCTTACCCAAGAGACAACTGAGAAAAATGATCTCTTGCTCTAGAAGTAGCACATAAAGACCTCAGAATGAGGTGTATCACCGGATCATTTTGAAGGCAACTCTGAGTCCTCCTATGGGTTTAAGCAGCTTTTCTTTCTTTTTAAAATTTATTAACATATAATGTATTATCTGCCCCAGGGTACATGTCTGTGAATCATCAGGCTTACACATTTCACAGCACTCGCCATAGCACAGACCCTCCGCAATGTCTACAACCCAGTCACCCCATCCCTACCCTCCTGCCTCCCAGCCACCCTTAGTTTGTTTCGTGAGTCTAGGAGTCTCTTATGGTTTGTCTCCTTCCCTATCCCTTCCTGTTTCATTTCTCTCCCCCACCCCCCCAAACTCCCGCCTTGCCTCTCAAATTCTTCATATCAGAGAGATCATGTGATAATTGTCTTTCTCTTATTGACTTATTTCACTTAGCATAACACCCTCTCGTTCCATCCACATTGTTGCAAATGGCAAGGTTTTGTTTCTTTTGATGGCTGCATAGTATTCCATTGTGTGTGTGTGTGTGTGTGTGTGTGTGTGTGTATACCACATCTGCTTTATCCATTCATCTGCTGATGGACATCTGGGTTCTTTCCATAGTTTGGCTATTGTGGGCATCACAGGTTTTCTTTCTTTTCTTTTCTTTTCTTTTCTTTTCTTTTCTTTTCTTTTCTTTTCTTTTCTTTCTTTTCTTTTCTTTTCTTTTCTTTTCTTTTCTTTTCTTTTCTTTTCTTTTCTTTTCTTTTCTTTCTTTCTTTCTTTCTTTCTTTCTTTCTTTCTTTCTTTCTTTCTTTCTTTCTTTCTTTCTTTCTTCTTCCTCCCTCCCTCCCTCCTTCCTTCCTTCCTTCCTTCCTTCCTTCCTTCCTTCCTTCCTTCCTTCCTTCCTTCC
>CM053617.1:4396891-4412672 GCA_028646535.1 Procyon lotor | reverse complement strand
CAGGAGAAGTCTGCTGGGCGATGATTTGGCAGCTCCAGCAAAGTTGTACGTTAGGCTGTCAGAAGGGAACTTTCTGGCAAACTCAGTGAACAAACACAAGGTGTGAGGTGGCCAGAACTGGTAATAAGCTGACTTTCTCTCTCACTAGTGGTTTCCTCTTGTTGGTCTTTCGGTGAAGTGGTTAGACGTGTTAACTATCGCCCAAATAGAGTCGGAATGGCTTTGGGGTTGCGGGGGGTGGCGGGGCCAGCCGTGAAGAGTAGGGGCAGGAACGCACGGGGCCACGGTCAGAGCAGCATCCGTGGCCTTTGGAGGTTGGTTGACGGCATCACCAAATCTCCTCCCGGACGTTATCCACGAGCAATGGCACACACGTCAAGTTTCCCTGTCATTTTAGTGACTTTAGTTGGACAGTCACGTAGCTACCCACTCTCTCTGCTTTTGATGTCAGAAGAGGAGAGGGCCTGTAATGTCAAGTCATGAGATTAATATTATAGAAACTTGAAGAAGGTTTTCTCTCTCTTCTCCCATTTAGTGGACCCCAAAAAACCAAAAACAAACAAAAAACCCCCCAAACAACACCTAAGAACAACAGAAAACCCCCCAAACCCTTAGTACGTATGGCCACTCCAATTGTCTACATTAACTTTGGAATTGTGTTCTTGAGTCGAAGTGACTACAATTCACACTGGTGACGTTCTTAGAAACAGGTCTATGTTTCACACGAAGGCCACACATGGTTTTCCAAACTTTTTTCAGTAGCAGAATCCATTTTTTTTTAGAGTGAGAAGTTAGACAGGGGTTTCACTATTTAAAACAGATGGAGTGAAGTTTTCCTGGATGGAGAGAGGGTGAGGACCTCAGATGCCCACCCGCTCGGCCCATCTCTCTTTCCTTCTGGGGGTGATCTCTATGGAATCTCGTGGCTTTGTGGGGCAGAGGTTAAAATCTACCAACAGGGGCACCTGGGTGGCTCAGTGGGTTAAAGCCTCTGCCTTCAGCTCAGGTCATGATCTCAGGGTCCTGGGATCGAGCCCCGCATCAGGCTCTCTGCTCAGCAGGGAGCCTGCTTCCCCATCTCTCTCTGCCTGCCTCTCTGCCTACTTGTGATCTCTCTATCTGTCAAATAAATAAATAAAACCTTAAAAAAAAAAAAAAAGAAAGTTCAATTCAAGCTTTAAAAAAAAACAAAATCTACCGACAGAGCGTCTATTACCATCTGTTTCAAGGGCAGCTCCTTCATATGGTAAATCCTCTTGTCTTCTAGTCAAGTTAGGTTAGCAATACAGTGTTAATTAAGCTGATGAAAAATATCAGCATGGTACTCAGCCTCAATTCTCCAATGGGCTACTCTAGTGGCCTTGAGTCTTCAAACCAACCAATCTTGACCACCAGCTTTGTGGCCGGGTCGCAGACTGTGGCTGAGGACTGACCATGCCAAGCGCGGGTCCTCTAGCCCCTGGTCGTGGTGCTTCCCTGACCTCACCTGCCCCCTTCCACTGAATTTTGGCTTTGTGGCTCCTCCCCTAGGACTGAATCCTTCGTCCTGGATTTGAAATGCTATTCCAACAGACTTATCTTCTCCTAATCCTCTTAAAGCTTGAGCGTACCATCGTGGGTCCCCTCTTTTGTTGAGTTCCCAGCTTATTTTCAAGTTCCTTGCATCTTCAAAAAGGCACGGACCCTACCGTTAGACACGGATGCCTTCCGAGCGTTGGTGTTGAGTCTTCATGGTCACTCCCTGCTTTGCCAGCTCTGTTACGTCAGACATCCTCGCCGAACACGGCCTTTCATCAGAGGGAGCCACATATGTGCTATCCCGCACCTATAATTCAAACACAGTCGACTCACTAGCCTGACGACCCCCATCAATTCTCAATGATTCTGGGGAGCGGGTTATTTTCCTTGGCACGGACCCAAGACGTTGCGGCTAGAATTCAATATTAAGCTGGTATCCCTAGGATGTCATTAAGAGGGTTTAGTTACCGAAACACTAAAGGATATTGTCATAATACAGCAATTGCATCCCAAAAGGCCTCATATCCCGGACTGTTGTAACTGTCACATCTTAAGGCCCTAGTACCCATTGGGAGGGGGCTTGGGGTGAGGACCCCAATCAGACCTGGACACCTTTGCCTATTTGTTTATTTGTTTATCCAAAAATATTTGGAATGAAGTGGGATTTGCTTGACACCTAAATTGAGGTTCTAGCAATTATTTCTAGATGTACAGAAAAATTCAAATGAAGGTTTTCTCCAATCGACTCTTACTTACTCAGGACATTTATGGAAAAATAGTCATTTATACTTAGAAGAAAGTATGTATTCATACATATTGCCGGTCGTATACCGAAAATCAGCTTGAATTTAAAACAGGATGCTTTTTCTATATTTGGACGCATTTTTGCCACACAATTGCTGAGACTCAAGCTTACACACGCTTACAAGGGAGAAGAATGAGCTCGCTTCAATGTAAACCTTAGAACGGGGTTTCTCAGCCTCAGGGTCGTAAACACAGGGGAAAAGTTGCCTCCTGTGGCCGGGACGGTGACTTCAACTGCCGTCCCTGTCCCTCCAGCGACGAGGGGGAAGGGTCCTCCCTTCCTCTCTTCTCCCCCTGGGGCAACAGCGTGGAGTTTGCGGGATTTCTCCCACCCGGCCTCGGGATGCCCCCGGCGTTTCTGCTCTTATGAATTAACCCCGTATAGAAAGTGGGCAGAGTTAGAAATACTAAGTAGCTGGCATCTTTTTTCTCTAGGTCAAACTCCTAATTCAGGAACGTGCTTCTGTGGGTTGGTTTTTGCCACAGAGACAAACAAACCTGTCACAGAGAGTGTACGAGCTAAGACCAGTTAGCTCGGTCTTGCACGCGTTAAGCAGCATTATCTGTCTGGGCTTCTAGACCACGGAAGAGGCTGGATTTGCCCGACGTGGCGGCCGAGAGGAAGGGGTTTGCCAAGATGTTCGTGAGAATAAGATGTAAAAACCCCACTTCTGAAGGATGGGCGGATGGCAGATGTGTTGGCCGGAGGAAGGCCAAGCGAAAATCTCTGGAATGCTTTAGCAACCTTTTAAATTTATTGCCAGGAAATGCGCGCCTCTCGCCTTCTCCGCATCTTTTCAAAAGATCTCTTGTGAGTGCGCCCGGGTCTGGTGCAGGTACGGAGGGGCGCAGACAGGGGTAAGGGAGGGTGCCTGCGCTCCGGCCCGGCCAAACGCCGCTAATATGTAACCCGAATCTGACCACTTCTTCTATGTTGACATTGGGCTGCGGTAAGATTTTTAATGGGTGAAAGAGCGATTCAAAGTGGCCTTCTTTCTTGGCGCTGGTCCACCATCTCCCCAGGCTGTAAGTCACGTCAGGGGGATTGGAGTCTGGTGGAGTGAAAAACCACTTACCCCATTCCACACAAGAAGATGCCGGCGACGGATGGATCAGCCTGTGCAAGGATGAGACACCCTATCAGAAATAATATTTAGTGGGGGCGCCTGGGTGGCTCAGTGGGTTAAAGCCTCTGCCTTCGGCTCAGGTCATGATCTCAGGGTCCTGGGATCGAGCCCCGCATCGGGCTCTCTGCTCAGTGGGGAGCCTGCTTCCCCCTCTCTCTCTGCCTGCCTCTCTGCCTACTTGTGATCTCTCTCTGTCAAATAAATAAATAAAATATTAAAAAAAAAAAAGAAATAATATTTAGTTGTTTGGGCTGAGACCACAGATTCAGAGGACGAACTACATGCCCCACACGTCTGAGAAGGACTAGAACAAAAACAAAATGCAGATAAGGACAGGCGCAGGGGTGGATGGACATCGGATGAGAACTCTTCAGTATAGCTCCTGGGAAGGCCCGATGACTCAGCCACTTTGGGAAACAGTTTTGCGATTTCTTAGTACGTTAAGCGTATGCTGACCGTAAGACCTAAAAAATCCCACTCTGAGATAGTTTGTCCCAGAGAAATTAAAATTATTTCCTCACTAGAGCCTCTGCGAATGTTTGCAGGGGCTTGGGTCACAGTCACCAAGTGTCCTTTAATTGGCAAAAGGGCAAACATGTTGCGGGTTACCCGTGCCAATGGGAATTAGTTGGCAGTAAAAAGAAATGAGCTTCTGATCTAGGTGATAACGTGATTAAATCTCAGATGCATTATGTTATGTGAAAGAACCCAGACTCCAAAGACTATAAACTAGAGGATGCCGTTTATATGACATTCGGAAAAAAAGGTCCACCTAGAGGGACAGAGGACAGATCAGTGGTTGCTAGGAGTGAGGGGAAGGGGGCTGTCTTTAAAGGGACATGTGGGAAATTTGGGGGGGTGATGGAATTGTTCATTGTTGATCACGGTCGTGATTGCTTGACTGGGTATGTAAGTCAAAACTCACAGAATCGTGAGCTAAAAAGAGTGAGTTTATATCCCCAATAAACCTGACTTCTTTTATTTATTTATTTTTAAAAAGATTTTATTTATTTATTTGACAGAGAGAGATCACAAGTAGGCAGAGAGAGAGGGGGAAGCAGGCTCCCTGCTGAGCAGAGAGCCCGATGCGGGGCTCGATCCCAGGACCCTGAGACCATGACCTGAGCCGAAGGCAGAGGCTTTAACCCACTGAGCCACCCAGGCACCCAAACCTGACTTTTAATAAAGTGTGTGGTTTATCATCCCCAAGAATCTCCTATTTTTGTATCTGACAAGGTGACACACCTATTGTTCTGGCTCCCAACTCATTCTGCTTCTTTAGAAATGACCCTTTGCTGCTCAGTCCCTGCTGAAAAGGCGGGCCTAGGCTGCTGCTACTTCTGAGTGATTCCACACTCTGAGCCCTTGCTTGAAAGGATCCTGGTGGACATCTACCCTGAAGGAAACCAGTAACATGCTCTCTTTGAGACTTTGCTCTAAGACACATGGAAACCACAGTCCAGAGGGTGGAGATTTTGGCCTGTAGATATGTTTTGTTTGGCCCTCACAATGTTTAAAAAAATCAAATTAATTGCCAACATTAGAAAACGGGAGATTTCACATAAAAATCCAGATTTCCGGCTTCTCTTTGAGAAGTGGGAGGATCCGGTAAAATGGGCCCAGATTCCCGCCTGGAGACAACGGTTGGAGCTGAGACCCTTGCCCCTCTTCCCACCAACGCTCCCCCCGCCCCCGTGTGTGCTGCTTTTCCTGCTCCCGGGAGAAGCCAAGCAATGGCTATGTTTCTGCAGTTAGTTGGCTTCTGGAGGATTGTTCAGGGAAATATTAAATATTTCTTGCACCTTCTACTTCTACCAAAAGTGGGAAAGCAAGTGTTAAGACCACGTTTTATGAGAAACGAAAATGGGCGCACGACTTTATGAAAGCAAGCTTTCATCTAATGGCCTAGGACGAGCAGCCCAAACGTGTGTGTATTGAAAGAACACAGATTTACTTCTCTTTGCGAAACGTGTGCGGCTCTCTATGCTCCCCCACGTTACCTCAGCGGGGGGCTGAGGTCCTCTAACATTCAAGATAAGTAGGCACCACAAGTGGGCTATGCATGGGCACATGCATAGTGGTCCAGGGCAGGGACACTGAGAGCTTTAGAAATAAGAAACAAGTCTGCTCAAGTTTTACAACTGTGTGTGTGTGTGTGAAGGAGAGAGAGAAAGAAGGGGACAGATGTCCAGAGGAAATTGTGCGTGGACTCCCTTCAGTCGCTTTGCAATGAGGAAGCTGGGATCCAACCCACATCCCACACTTGACGCTTCTCAAACTTTAAAGTGTACCTGAATCCCGGGGAAGTGTGTGCAAAGGCCCGATCTGATTCATTCGGTCGGGACCAGGGCCCGAGAGTCTGCCTTCATAACAAGACCCCGGATGACGTCGGTGCCGCTGATCAGCCCATCACATTGTGAACAGCAAAGCTCCACATCATACCTCCAAAGAAACCCGTCCAAGTTCAACTTGCTTGACGTCCGTTTTCAAGTCATCCGCTCTCTGGGCAAGAAGTACTTGGTAAAACCAGTTGTTTTTCCCCCTCACTCACCAAAGAGACTCACTTCTCTTGAACAAGGGTCTAAGGAGCAAGGGAGCGCGGGCCGGCAGTCCGGGAAGCAGGAATCAATCTGCACACAAGAGCCTGGCATCCACGGAGAAGCAATCTAGGGGAGCCGCCCAGCGGAGAAACAGGGTGCCACTGGCCTGCCTGGTCCTGGTGGCCTGAGGCACAACACAGACTGTCTGCTCTCTCACCAAAGGACGGGAGATTTTGACCTTGGAGGCCACTGTGAAAGATTTCATTAGCATTTGCGAAGGCCTGCGAGATCGGAAGAAATGTTCTTCAGGAGAACAGAGTAATTTATGGTCACTCTCCTCATTTCATTATGGCTTTCGCTGATATGCCGGGCAACCCTGCCTACTAGAAATCCCCGCACGATCTACTGCTCCCTCATGGTCGGAAATGCCACAGTGAGGAGGCTTAGGGCTCTCTATCCGCCAGGATAAAAAGTGCTCCTTCTTCACAGCCCTTGATATTACCCGGGCGTCCACCATTTCAGGTTTTAACAGGATGATTTTTTTTCGTGGAAAGAAGGAAGAGTCTCCTTTCACTGGTCTCCTCCTTCCCAACAGGGGCCACGGTGACGTCTGTTTAAATAAACCAATGGGCTCTGGTTTGAGAGGTAGATGTTCTTCCTCGTTTCTTCCTCGGGATCGGCAGTCTAGAGAAAGCCGGTCCAAAAGAAACACAACGTGGGCCACAGGGGCAATTTACAGATTTCTCCTGGCCACACTGCAAAGAGAGGAAGAATCAGATAAAGTTATGCCTATCCAAGGGTTCCAAAACTTTAATTTTTCCTGTTAACCGAATCAAGGATTGGTTTTTAAACTTAAATGTCAATTATGGAATGAAATAACAGTTAAAAAAAATATATCAGTTCCTGGGTCACAAGGGCCGCATCTTAGGGGCTGCAGAGCCGCACATGTCCTGTGACCCTCCGCTGTCGGACAGGGCAGGGCTCGTCCCTCAGGTGGGGGCGGCCACGGGGCTGGGGCTCCAGAGCTCCTGTCCTCATGCAGCGTGTGCCTGTCCTCGGGCGATGGACTTGCCCGCCAGCTGACGAGTCCTGCGTGGTGAGAAGGCCTTCCCTCCGTCCATTCACATTATTTGTCCTCTCCTGCTCAGAGAGCTGCCGTATATGGCCCATCTGTCCCTTGGAAGGACCCGCATTCCCCAGAGGGACCTTGCAGAGATCCAAACCGGGAGCCACAAGTCTAAAACAGCGTTCATCCACCCACCACTCTACTTATGCATTCAACAAATATTTACGCAGCCGGTTTCTGTGCCTTGGCCCCGCTAAGCCCCGGGACTCCTTCAGCCATGAGAAAGGACAGCAGGGTCACTGCCCTCATGGAACTTCATGCCTCCAAGCGGTAGACGCCAGGCAGAATCTCACAAATCATGAGTTAATAACAAGACGATATCTATGAAGAAAGCAGAGGTCTCCATGAGCTCCTTAGGGAACCCAGTCCAGTCTGGGGGCTTCAGTAAATCGCCCTTGAAAAAAAAAGGACGTTCCCGTTGGGACCGGAAGGGGTTACGTGGTGAAGGGCTGGGGGAGGGAGGCCTGTTCTTGGCAGAGGAGACATTGTGCTCCAGAAAGCGCCGGAAGGTCAGGGTGGCTGGGCTGTGGCGAGCCAGGAAGGACGGAGGGATGAGTAAGGGGCAGATCTGAAGGGCCTGGGAGGCTTTGAGAAGGAGCTTAGTCTTTGTCCTGGGAATGACAGGAAGACCACCAAAAGGTTTTAAGAAGAATGATGCCATCAGACTCGGGTCTCCCTTTTGGCTTTTCGCAGATGGCACATAATGCGGATCTTCCTTGGGATTAGTCCTGTAAGTTCAGCCCCAGCTGGAAATGATTGTGGGGAAAAAACCATGGTGTCCTCATTGTCCTGTTCAGCAGCAGTGGACTCCCGGGCTCTCCGAGGAAGAAATAGCTCCTGCACAAGCACAGGACAGATGCAGCTGGATGGCTCCAAAGGATGAACTAGCACAACGAAATGAAACAATAAAACCCCAACAAACAAAACCCAGGGTATCCCGGTCAAAAAAAAAAATTTTTTATAGATTTTATCTATTTATTTGACAGAGAGAGAGAGCACAAGTAGGCAGAGAAGCAGGCAGAGGTGGGGGGGGGAGCAGGCTCCCCGCTGAGCAGAGAGCCCGATGCGGGGCTCGATCCCAGGACCCTGAGATCATGACCTGAGCTGAAGGCAGAGGCTTTAACCCACTGAGCCACCAGGTCCCCCTCTCCAGTCAAATTTAAATCGGCTCTGCAAGGGCTAAGCCTCACTACTGTTGTATGATCATTACTGGCACTACTGCTAGTTATAATGACCACGGCTACAATTTATTAAGGGCTCGTTTGCCCCTTGTATGTCAACGAATACATGTATATATACACAAATCCTACGGATGTACATACACAAATATATATATATATATAAATATGTAAGTATACCCTAGTACTAATCCATGCAAAAAAAACCCATCTGAAAGATAGATATTATTATTCCCATTTCATTTGATATGCAAGAAAAGGGAGTTATAAGGAAAAACATGGAGGACATTGGGAGAAGGAAAGGAAGGGTGAATTGGGGGAAATCGGAGGGGGAGACGAACCATGAGAAACTGTGGACTCTGAGCAACAAACTGGGGGTTTTGGAGGGGAGGGGGGTGGGGGTTGGGGGAGCCCGGTGGTGGGTATTGAGGAGGGCACGGATTGCATGGAGCACTGGGTGTGGTGCATGAACAACAAATCTTGGAACACTGAAAATATAAAATTAAATTTAAAAAAAAAGAAAGGAAAAACACAAAGTTTAAGCAGCTTACTGGATCTTCTACGGGCAGAAGCGGGATTGGAACACGTGTCCAACTTCAAAGCCCTGATGCGTCCCCATCACCACACCGAGACCCCGGTAAGTAGAGGCCGGCTGAGTGTGTGGGGCACGGACGGTGCCGTGTGCATTTGTGAGATACCTTCCTGCCAGGCGTGGACAAGCCTGGGCTCTTCCATCCATTAATCCCTAAGGTTGTTCTCAGGGCAGGGAGGGAGGGTGTCCAGCACATCCCCACCAAAGGAAATGAGCTTGATCCAACAGTTACAGATGTAGATCAAGGGGCTTGTTTAAACTTCATTCCACAAGACTTCGTTGAGCGCTAAAGGGAGAAGCATTCAGGTGCGCTGGGCCCATGAGGCGATCGACACATGAGCTGCCCTAGTTGAGTGGAATTCATTCCCTGAGCCCGTTCCCTTCGGTGCAGATCATTAGGCTCGTCATTGCTCTCGAGGTGGCAGGAGCTTTTGTCTCTATTCACACGCTCTGTGATAGTCATTAAACATAGCAATAGCACGGGATGGGGTTTTGAAGAGACATGAGAGCCAGTCTTTGCCCTCCAAAGACCCCCCCTTCTCAGGGATGGATACGAAGGTGAGAAAAATAGTATTACCAGTGGTGAGGGCTGTGTGAGTTCACCGGGTGAATGGCGGTCCGCGGACAGGGGATAAAGGCTTCGTGAGGGCGGTAGAAGGTTTGGGGCTTAAATGGGGATGGGCCTGGGAGGGAGGGCAGGCAGAGGAGAGAGCTCAGAAAAGGCAGAAGACAACATCAGGAAAGAGGAGCATGTTCCCTTCTTGGCCACCACAGAGAAGCCAGGAAAAAGCCTTGAGAATCAGGACCGCACACGACCCTTGGACGGAAGTCATCGGCCGCCCCGAGAGAGCAGCCGTGAGCCAGCCAGCCTGGCAGGTGTTGGCAGTGGGCGAGGATGACGTAAATGGAGGCAGGAAACTTTTGCTGTTGTTGTTATTTTGGTTTTTTTTAGGTAGGATCTAGGCCCAGGGCAGAGCCCAACGCAAGGCTTGAACTCGTGACCTTGAGATCAAGACGTGAGCTGAGATCTAAAGCGGGACTCTCAACCCGCGAAGCCACCCAGGCGCCCCTAGACCAGAGGTTTTGAAACGAGGCGGAAAGTGCTAATCACCTGGAGGGAACCTGAAAATACGACTTCCGAGGCCCCACAGCAGACCTCTGAGTCAAATCTCTACAGGTGAGCTCAGGAAACAGACTTCTCACGGGCCGCTCACAGCAGCTGGTCCCCAGATGAGCATTCACGAAGCCCTGGCAGGCGGTAAGAGGGGAGAAATAGGATGTCCTTGCGGGAGAGGGGCTGAGGCCCCTCTCAGTGGTTGGTGTTTCCTTCGATTTCATTTGTAGAATAGAGGAGGCCTGAGCTCTTTTTCCAGACCACGGGACAAATAGTTTGATTGAAGCCACGAGAGAGGGTGGGACGCGGGGACACGGTCAGGTGTCTCCAGAGAGAAGGAGACGGGTGCAGGAGATGGGCCAGGGCTCTCCAAGGCCGGCGTGGGGAGCAGCCTGGGAGGATGCGGCCCAGGGGTGGGATGTGGGGCGGACATTCAAGCGAAAATTCGAGTCAGTGAAGGGCAAGGCCTGGATTCTTTTTTTTTTTTTTTTTAAAGATTATTTATTTATTTGACAGAGAGAAGGAACACAAGCAAGGAGAGTGGGACAGGGAGAAGCGAGCGTCCAGCCAAGCGGAGAGCCTGACGCGGGGCTCGATCCCAGGACCCTGGGACCGTGACCTGAGCTGAAGGCAGACGCTTAACCGACTGAGCCACCCAAGGCACCCCTACTCCTGGATTCTTAAACCGATTCCACATGCAGCTTGGCGGATTTTTCAGAAACAGATTCAGTGCCCCTACGCAACCCCCCCCAGGACTGTGTTGAGCAAATCACACGCCCCTCTCGTCATGCCAGCTACACCCGGGAAACGCAGGTGATGAAAGTCTAGAATTATGAAATGACACCCGTCGCGTGGTTTCACAGGAACTTTATCTTTCGAAAGTTTCTAATTCACCGCTTCCGAGGGGATGCGCTCTGCCTGACATTTAATACCCAGGTTTTCGCAAGACAGGGGCTAAGAGCAGAAATGTCCCCAAGAACCTGTTTTGGACCTTGGCGGCATCGCCTGCCCGTGAGTCCTGATGTCAGGAGGGAAGGGGACCCCTTGGGCACCGTGCCCAGCGGAATGTGCTGAAAGCAGGTTCTCAGCTCTGTGGCAGGAAGTATTGGGTCACGGATCGCATCTCACACCCTTTTCTCACTGGTGGGCTGGGCTCCGTGTGAAATTGGGTCTGTAATCTTTTCCTTTCTACCTCTTCTCCCTTCTACCCAGTGTCTACAGGGTCCAACCGTCGTCCGTGGATCGTCTTTGCTTCCTGGGAAGCCCATCTAATGTGTTCTTCGGATCGTCAGGGACTTAGTGGTCTGGGGAGTGAGTTATCACCACTATGCTGTTTTGAACTCTTCCCGTGTGCATTTTACCTAGCGTGTCCCATTTCTACTTTACTGTCCTATGACAATTAAGTAATCTTTTCTTACTGTAAAAGGCAATACACGTATTATTCCTAACAATACTGTCCATTGTATGCATTGTTTTTACGTATCTCGATGTACTTAAAACTCACAAGAACCCTGTGATGTAGTCATTTTTTAAGTTTATTTTTTTTATTTTTACGATTTTTACTTATTTGACAGAGAGAGAGAGAGAGCACAAGTAGACAGAGCAGCAGGCACAGGGAAAGGGAGAAGCAGGCTCTCTGCTGAGCACGGAGCCCGATACGGGGCTCGACCCCAGGACCCTGAGATCATGACCTGAGCTGAAGGCAGCCGCCTAACCGACTGAGTCACCCAGGCACCCCTGATGTAGTCATTTTGTTCCCCATTTTATAGGGGGCGGGGATCGAGGCTCAGAGCAGTGAGATGTGTGACTCAAAAAGTCACATCATTACTGTGAGGTGGGGCGGGGATTCGAACTCATGTCCATCCAAGGCCAGAGCTCTGTAGCCATAAATGATGCTGTAGAGGGACATGTAGTTTCCCGTTAGGGTAAGGCATGCTTGTCCTTTTGCTCTCTGATGTCTTAGCACCATCCTGGACAGACCTTCTCCAGATAATCTTAGCCGAAAACCTCAGCCGAAGGGGTCAGGCTGTTCGTCTTCATCTCTCACGTGCTGCTGGGATTTAGAAAAACCAGTGGGATTCACCCCTTGGAAGCCCACAGTACCTTCCCTGAGCTCGTGCAACAGAAGAGTGAGGCAGAGGCAAGCCCGGGTGCACAGATCTTCTCTGAGAGATGGACAGGGAGGCCATTCATTCATTCATTCATTCATTCATGAAACAGTGCACACCACCCCTGTGCCGTGTTCGGCAGAAGGGTGGGAATACACAGTCCCAGGAGAAGACATTCACAGGCCACTGGGGTGATCCACTCATGACAGGTGGGTGTTCAGAGGAGGGCCCTGACCCAGACAGCAAGGTGAGTGGGAGGTGTTACTTCCTGTGAACCGAAGTTTACGCCCATGCACGGCGTAGGGTGAAACCCACAGATGGCGGGCTTCAGGATTCGGGGTGGGAGGCAGTACCTTCCCATGACGCTAGGCCCCAGGGGAGCTGGTGCTGGGGATTCTCTCTCACCCAGAGAGCAAAGTACGTCCAGGGCAGTTTCCCCAATGGCCACCCCTCGAGACAGTGGCCACCGGGCAGCATGCCAACTCCAAAGAACTTGGGACTGAGGGTCCAACTGGGGGTCCTCCCTTCCTCCCTATAATCTGCTGGCCGAGTGACTGTAGGCGAGGTATCCACCCCTCTGAACTTCACCTTCTTGAGGTAGAAAGCTGGAGATAAGATCTCTCTCTTTGGGCTGTTGGGAGCTTCAGGAGCCAATGAATGTCTCATTCAGCCTTACTTCTGGCAAATTCTCAAGAGCTAGCACCGTTTTGCGTAGGTGGTTCTCAGCCGGGGGTGGTTTCTCCTTCAGAGGACATCTGGCATGGTCTAGGGACATTCTGACTGTCACTGTGGGGAGGAAATATTCCCAGCAAGTGATGGGTAGAGGCCAGGGATGCCACTAAGCGTCCGAGGACAAGGCACAGGAAGGCCCCCACAGCAGAGAGTGACCTGGGCTAAGTGTCCTTAGGGGCAGAGTGAGGAGCGATTATTCCGTGGATATATTAATGCACACCATCCCCAAAGGAACCCCAGGAAATAGTGCTGTTCTCATTCCCCTATTTTAGATCAGGACACGCTGGAGAGATTCAAGCGCTTTGGAAGTTAAGTGACTTCCTCAAGTATCGGTAGCTCAGAGGAGCTGGGATTTGCACCCTGGGATCCTGGATCCAGAGTTCTCAGTGTAAGGGCTTATCCTGGGATGCCTTCCGTGGGACGGGATGGAAAGGCAGGCACGTGGGCCATCGAGAGGCTTCCTTTTCCCCTGTGCCAGTGATTCCCAAGCTCCAGTGGGCATCAGAATGGCAGGAAGGGCAAGCCAACATTGCAGAGCCCAGGGCCATCGTGATGTGGCTGCATTTGCGGCACGAGGCTCCCCCCCCCCAGCCCTCGGGGAAGTTTTCACGGAGAGCAGCGGCGTGAAACCAGACTTACCATCATTCGGGCTGTTTTCCGAACCTCAGCTTTTCAGGAACAACTATGTGAAAAGCTTACCGTGATTTCACGACTTTGTCTCAAGAAAAAGAAACTGCAAAAGCTTTTGGGCCTCAAAAGCTTTTGAGGACAAGTGTCTTCTCCTAAAGGAGACCCCGTCAGTACGAATCTGTTCCTAGTCTGTCTCCAGATGAGGGCAGGACAATTGCACTGGGCTGTCTCCCCTCGCCTTAATGCTTGACACTGAACTGGTGCCTTCACCTCCCAGGTGGGAGCCCTTGCTCCTTATGACATTGTCCTCACGGCTGTCTCAGCCTCACCCAGGCCCCAAACATCAGGCACCTGGAATTCACCCTCCCTCCACGAATGCAGCCAAAATTCTTCTGTCATTGTGTTTCCCCTATTGCTCCCCTCTTCTTGGCCATCTCGGCTCTCATATAGATCAAGTCTTTACCCCCACCCTGGGGGTGGGGGAGACTCCTGCAGAAACTTTCTATGTGTTCTTTCCTCTGATGCACCCAGGCAGAGAAATCTTCTGAAAATGCCCCTTTATGTCTTTTGTGGATCTACAGATTCACTCACTGGTACTTACTGGGTGCTCCACTGTGCCACGGGCAGTCCTGTAGAGATAAAGATGAACACGACCCCAGGAGGTCTCCTTCTTCCTCTGTGGTGCCCAGCTCAACCTGCACCCCCTGCCTCATCCCTGCTTTGCTCCACACAGCCTCTCAGCTCTGTCCTTATTCGTTCATTACCACCTCTGTGGCTTTGTCATGTTCTACGCAACCTGAGGCCTCTCCTCTCTCATCCACTTACCTAACTCCTATTCATCCCTCAGAACCCCGGTTGAGTCTTCTTTCCACAGTGAATGCTTCCTTAACCTTCCGCTCCAGGATGATCTCTCTTGTCCCATCGTCTTTGCTATATCCAAAGTCACCGTTATTTTTGGAACTGCTACTTAACATTCACATATGGATTCATTTTTATGCATGTCTGGTAGGGGATAAAAGGTTGCAATCTGGAACAGTTTATTGTAAAGGATTTAGTCACTCTGGGCGGCATGGTGGGTACAGACACAAAATAGGCGTCAGTCTGCCAATTGTAGTTTTAAATTCCTGTGGATGGACCTTTTCAAGCCCAGATCTGCAGGCTGTGTGCCTGGCTTACCCACTTGGACCGATCGTGGCTGCTCAGAATGGCCCAAACCCACAGAGGCCCTGGTTAGTATCTGCGTCTGGCAATAATTCCAAGAATTTCTGGATTTGTCCTTCCGTGATTCTTCCCAGAGTTCTCTGACGGCTAAAGGGAAAGAGGAGGATTTTAGCAATGGCTCGTATTTATCGACTGCTTACTATGGGCCGAGCATTGCATGAAGTGCTTTGCAGGCATTGTCTTGTTTGACCCTCGGAGTCCTTGCAGAAGTTTGGGACCATCACCTTCATTTTCCATGTGAAGAAACCCAGGCTAAGGGAGGTTCAGGGATTTGCATGGCTCGATCACAGGTGCCAAGTCAGGCCTGGCTGGCTTTATTCTTAACTTGTAATGCTTCTAGGCAATCTGGGGTCGGGCATAAAAAAAATATGAAGGGCGCCCAAGTCTTTCCAATTTCTACACGAATCCTGGGACTTAGAGCCTTTGTCATCTGCAGCGCTATCGAAATGAGGATTATTTTAGCAACGACACAGTTCCAACTGAAAAGATGTTTTGCCCTATTCAGTCAGAGAAGATTTCAAATAGTTACTGCTTGGTTGTAAGCCCCGCTCTGGATGACGGAGAGGGTAGCAGGTAAAAGGGCAAATGTGTTAGTTACCATGTTTTCTAGGAAAACAAGGGTGAAAGGCTTCCTGGGACATTTCACTCTGGAAATGAACATGCTTGTTGGTTCTGACCTCAAGACCGATAATGAAATCTTTTCTTCTGGGGACGTGCTCCTGGTCCCGTGTGGTTTTCCCTACCACAGGTGGTCTGCAATGCCCGATGCTGCTGTTTGGGGTTCCCCGCTGGCGACGAGGGAGGGGGAACATCTCCTAGCCTGATGGAGAACAGAGTTGTGTACCTGAAAAAGGTGGAATTCGTACCCAGGACGACACAGGCAGATTTTCGTGGTTCTTAAGCGTCTATTTGAGGAGGCAACCTTGCTGGGGGAGTGGTCGCATCCTTTGAAAAATTCACTTTTGTTGTGTTTTATAAAAATCCCGATTTGGGGGATGCCTGGGTGGCTCAGCTAGTTAAGCAGCTGCCTTCAGCTCAGGTCATGATCCCAGGGTCCTGGGATCGAGTCCCACATCGGGCTCCTTGCTAGG
>CM053617.1:4375108-4396791 GCA_028646535.1 Procyon lotor | reverse complement strand
CAGCTGCTCCCAGAAGAATGCCTCACATTTACAGTTTTTCTTAATCATGTGAAATACCAAATCACTTTTATTCTTTTTACTTTTCAACATTGAGTAAGCCTTATCCCTCTTGTGTTTTCCCAGTTGAGATACTTAGATTTATGTTGGGAAAATGTAATTTAGGTTCTGTTTCAGAATTCGCTCGCGTGAAAAAAGCATTTTTTAGAAAAGATTTCACGAGAGGTCACACGTGTTTCTTCAGTCCCTCAGAAGATCAAAGCTGAAGATTCTGGTCTCTTGCTTCCTTCTTGCTGACTGTTCAGTATGGGGATACTATTTTGGGATCTCCAGCGTGAGGTCTATTCCAGTCGAGAATTACATTTGTTTGCTAGTAAAGATCTAGCCAATGCTTAAACACGTAAGGGTTTAATTCTCTTAACTAAAAGCACAAAGACAGGGAAGTCTTTGTTTAGTAAGGAACTTCATGGTGTCATCAGGACACTAGGTTCATTCTATCTTTCTGCTCACCACCCTTAGTTGAAGGACTCTATGCTTAAGGATTCCTCATGGACTAAAGTGGCTGCTGGAGCACCAGTCATTAAATTTGAGTTCTTATCAGGAAAGAGAAGGGAAGACTTCTTGAAAAACTTATATGATAACTTCTACTTTATTCTTTTGGTCACATGTAGGTGATATGTCATGTCATTTTTTTCAGCTAGGCACAGTGCCCAAGATTTTAGTAGTAAGGAATAAAGAAAGAATCATATCTAGCAGTACCTAGTGCAAGGTTTGTGTTTTAGTCTGATGATTATCTAGTTGGGCTAGATGATGCTGCAGCAACAAATTAACCCCCAAATTTTGGTGACTTGATGTAACAAAGACATCTCCCTTGCTTGTGCGAAGCCTGATGTAAGCCCTGTGACTCTGAGGTGTCTCTCCTGTCTGTGTGGTGACTGCTTCCTTTTATGGAAGGACATCCGGCTATGCAATTCAGTCCTATTCCCAAACTGAGCCAATGGGATTCAACAGATCCTAAAACAAAGGATCAGCCTGGTTTTCAGCAACCTTTTATCTGCCACGTTCCAAAGTACGGAGTCCAATGCTCCGGGCACAGATAGGAAAAGGACAGGACTTCCGCTTCAACGAATTTATTGATTAAGAAAGAAGACATAAGCACACCTGGAGAATAATAATGGCAAAAATAAAAGTAAAAATTGGGGTCTCTGGAAACTGAGAGTTGGGAGGATTTCTAGTTGTTGCCCCGGGAAGGTTTTTTGGAGGAGATGATATGCAAATGGATCCTTGAAAGATTAGTGGCATCAAGCTGGGGAGCTGGTCCAGTCGCTAGTGTCCCCTCAAGAAGTTTTCTGAATCAGTAGGAAGGCCACGTTATCATTTCAAGGCTACTAGTCTAGCCAGCTGTGCCGTCTTAGGCAAGTTTTTCCCTCTGTAAGATGAGAGAGTTGGATAAAATGGTGCCTTTTGGCGCTCTTACCTCGAATAACCCTAATGTGATTCTCCATTTCATAAAAAAGTTATATATATATATAGTTATATATATATATATATATATATATATATTTATTTATTTATTTTTACATAATCTCTACACCCAACATGGGGCTCGAACTCATGACCCTGAGATCAAGGGCTGTATGAGCCACCGACTGAGCCACCCAGGCAACCCCCGTGATTCTCCAATTCTTAAACCAACATTCCAAAAGCCTAATGATGTGGCCCAAGCGCGTACAGACAATAAAGCCCTTCCAAACAGCACTGTCTATGCTCATGGAAACATACTGGCAAAAGAAAGAAAAAATGGAAAAATCTGCCTGTCAGGCAATATTCACTATTGTTTTCTCATTTTATTGCCATTTCTTCCAGGAATTTTCATGCAGAGGTTTAAATATTTGGTTTTGCTTCTTTTTCTTTTGAATATAGTCACCGAGTAGAGCATGGGCTATATTAGAGCCTTCTTTATCTCTCAGTAGACCACCTCGAGCGTTTTCTTCTATGTCATTTCAAACTCTTCAGGCGCATGAGCAAATACGATAAATAACTGTGATATTCAGATCCATTCCTGTGCCTCCTTCTGATGAGCTGTTTAAAGACCAAGTTTCCCTCACATACCATTGAAGCTTAGTAGAAATGAAATAATACCGTAGGAACTTTAATCTTGCGAGAGCGAGCATCAGGTTGCTTTTATTATAGTTTGGTCATTAAACAATTAGAGCTCCAATCTGTTGGACACTGACCACATGTCAGCAACTTTAACACATGCTTCGGATAGATGATTGACTCATTGCTCCTGGCAACCGATATTTATTTTGCAGATGAGCAAACTGAAACTGAGCTGACGTAACTTGATTAAGGTCTCATAATTAGAGAGTGGCTGAACCAGGAGCCACATTTCGTTCCTGCACGTTGTGAGTCTGTGTTAACTACCACGGGGTTTGGTCTGTCTGCATGGCCGATAACAGAAAATGAACTGAAGCTCACGTAGGCAGAAAGGTCGGATGTAACTAAAGCCCAGACAGAGCTTGCTTCAGGTAGGGCAGGATCCAGGTGCCCACCGAGGTTCCCTCTTGCCTACTTTGCTCTTGTCCTGTGTTGCCATCAACTACAGTTAGGCTCTCTGGGTGACAGGCTCCAGTGGCTATCACAGCAAGTGACTTCAGTGCCTGCAGAACTTTCTTTTCCAGAATGTCCAGTGGAAGGTCAGTGATAGGGTCTCACTGCTTTGTTTTTCCCATGTGGCCATCCCTGACCCAATCACAGTTGTGGAGGTGGACACTTCTGGGTGCTCAGATCTCAGTCAGTCGGTGGGGGAGGAGGTGGTAGATTTCAGTCCTGTCTGAATTTCATGGACGGAGAGAGGTTGGTGTTCTCCAAAGGAAAGCTAGGGGACTTTTATTAAAAGAAGGCAGAACGGGTGCTGGGCAGGCAAAACCAAGCGCCGTCTCCACACTGAGTTTCTTCAAGGTGTTATTTTCTCCCCCCTCTGCCTCCAGAAGAGTGAACACTTTGCCATGTGGTGTTACCTCCCAAGAACACTTCACTTATGTCTTAGAAAAATAAATACACAGCCAATTTGCAGATTATACCTTCCTTAGTTCTGCTATAAATTATATGACTTGTTCTTGGCAAAGCTGGAAGTCGAAGCTGGCTTTTTCTCCTCGCCCTCACTGACTCGAAGAATGAGTGGCATTCACTAGAGTTGTGTGTCCCGGGATGAATTTGCCCATCAGAAGGGGATAGCTAAATTTATGGGAGGACTCACACCTTTGCACACGGTTCCAAGCATCAGCGACAGGGTGAGGAGCCTATAGGCAAGCAGGAGATATTTTTCCTACTGAAACTGGGCCAAACCTTCATTTACGGTATTTATAAAATTTGTGAATCTGGAGGAAACCCATCATGGTCACCTTAGCCACATTAAAATTCCCAAATTTTTTCAGCATGTCCCAGGTGGTTTGAGAAGAACATAATGTATAGAATTCTAGCCGCGGGAAAAGACAAAACCAGAAATCCGAAAGTCTGGGTTCTAGGCTCGACTTGGACCCTCATCAACAGGGTGGTCTTGGACTGGTCCCTTCGTGTCCCTCACTTTTGAATTCCTCCTCTGTAAATGTTAGGATTTGGTTTACATGGATTACGAAATGCTGGGGGACCTGGGCAGTCCCAGCTCAGATATCCATTAGAAACACAATTCATGGGCGCTTGGAATGGCTCCAGAGGTCCACACAGTCCTTTCTTTTTTTTTTTTAAAGATTTTATTTATTTGATAGTGAGAAACACAGCGAGAGAGGGAACACAAGCAGAGGGAATGGTAGTGGGAGAAGCAGGCTCCCTGCTAAGCAGAGAGCCCGATGTGGGACTCGATCCCAGGCCCCTGGGATCATGACCTGAGCTGAAGGCAGACGCTCAACGACTGAGCCACCCAGGTGCCCCCACAGAGTCCTTTCAATATCATTCGTCCAAATCTTTTGGGAGTTTCTATTCCCGGCTATAGTTGGCCTGCTTGGCCCTATGCCCTTCTCTACCTAAGTGTGCCTCAGGCACAGACTGGCTTTACCAGTAAGGAAATCCGGTTGATTTTATTTTGAGAACTTTTAGGTTTCAAGATGTCGCTTGGTAAAACCGAAGGCATCTCAGTGTTTAGAAATTCCGGATTCAAATAGTTCATTAGGACACTCATGACATCAGGGCTCTAGAAGGTCCCGTCAAGGATGCTGGTATTTGTCGAGTTTTTAGCTGGGCCACTCTCCTGATACATTATGATTTGGGGAGCGATGGGCACCAGGCTTTCCTGCTATGTCCTAAAATCAAGTATTTTTAAAAACCTCATCTATTAGGAATTTGATTGTAAAGTTCTCATATATATTCATTCATTCTCCATTTGTTGAGTGTGTATTATGCACCAGGTGCCGTGAACGAAACATACACATATCTACATAAATGGCTTTGGCAGGCAAAGGCTCTTTTTAAAGAAGAGGAGGCATAACTGGGAACTCATATTTTTAAAGATGGATCCAATAAAACACAATGGCACCTATCAGTCCTAACTTTCCAGTTTATCAGTCTCTTATACTTAAATTATTTTTTTTACACTGAGATATGATTCATGTAACATAAAATTCACGATTTTTAATGTGGGCACATTAGCAATTTTTCGTATATTCAGTGTTGTTACCATCATCCCTGCTGTCTCGTTCCAGAACATTCCACCGCCCGAAAAGGAAACCCATGTCCATTAACAGTCAGTTCTGGTGCCCGTTCTCTTACTCCCCATCAATCACTAGTCTTGACTACTTATTTTCTTTATGGCTTTGCCTGTTCTGGACATCTCATGTAACGAGATGTGTCTGACTTCTCTCAGTCAGCAGGATACTGCCGTGGTCCATCCATCCACATTAGAGTGTCAATCAGACTTTTCCTCCACACACTAAGTGACATTCTGTTGCACAGACTGACCACGTCCATCAGATGGGCATTTGCGTTATTGACACTTTTTTGTTAATTTCTAAAATATTTTATTTATTTACTTGAGACGCAGAGAGCAAGTAAGCACAAGCAGGGGGAGGAGCAGAGGGAGAGGGAGAAGCCAGGCCTCCCGCTGAGCAGGGAGCCTGATGCGGGGCTCAATCCCTTGATGCTGGGATCACGACCTGAGCCCAAGGCAGACGCTTAATTGACTGAGCCCCCCAGGTGCCCCTACACTTTTTGGTTATTATCAACAATGGCTGCTATGAACATTTGTGCATAACTTTTTGCATGAATGGACGTTTTCAGCTTTTGGGGGGTCTACATCTAGGAGGGCACTGTTGGGTTCTGTGGGCATTCTGTTTCCCTTCTAAAGGAACTTCCAGACCGTTTTCCTGAAGTGGGTGCCCTGGGAGGTTCCCTAACCATCCCGGGAGTTAGTTTTCCTCCCAGTTTCCTGGGGAGGACGCTAAGGCAATGAGCTGACAAATGCTTTCCCAGGGCCCCAGTGTTGGGTTTATGCCTGTTGTTGGCTTTCACCGAGCCCCCCTTCTGTCCCCGGTGTTGTTCCCAGTGAGGGTCCACAGAGGCATCAAATACGGGGTCTGTGCGGTGTTGCCTCTTGAGTTTGTGGGACTCCGCCAGAACCCTCACGAACAGTCTTGAAGACAGTTCCAATCACACGAGCTGGTTCCGATGGGACCTGCCCGGAATCAAAGGACAGACTGAAACAAATATGCCTCCATTCCCGGCGGGTTTCGGGTGATGTTCCTCAACTATAGATCCGACTTTCTGGTCTCCACGCCGCACTATCAGTTTGCGTTTGATTTTCTTAATGGAGAAAATGTGTGAGCATCCGGCATTGGCCGTGTCTCTGAAATGAATGATTTTATAGTGAAATCATATCATTGTGGGAGTTTGGGAGCAAGTTGAGAAAGAATAACAATCCTGAACGTCTCTATCATTCTTCCCTTTTTCCAGCACTGGTGTGTGGTGTGTGTGTCTCTCTCTCTGTGTGTGTGTGTGTGTGTGTGTGTGTGTGTGTGTGTGTGTGTGTATGTTACTGTGTCTCCAGCCACAGTCCCCTGAGCTGGGCCAGGCGAGCACACACCCTTCCCCTTCCCCTTCCAGGACGGTCACCGCACCTCGGGGTGGGGGGGCAGTGACAGAGGAGAGCCAGGAGAAGCCTCTTCCCAAATATTGTCCCTTGGACTGGTGCCTGGACGGGACAGTTTCCACAGAGGCACGAGGAAATGAGATGAGGAAGGGCAAGGTAGTGAGGTTTTTCACATCACTAAATTGACCCATTTTAAGAACTGTCTTTTATTCTAAAATTAAGTACCTCTTATTGTGATGTTGGTAAACTCTCTTTGTTTTTGCTTTTCCATGAAATCTGCCTGAGCGGGGTCAGGCCGGCTTCCAACCTTTCTGATTAATCACGTTGCTGTTTTCCCCCCCGGAACACTTCGACCTGGGTAAAGTACGAAAGATACTTTCTTACAGATCTGGGCATTTTTCCTAAGTGCGGGTGCCCCAGGCAATTTTGGTATCTGGCCTCCCGCCTTTCTGATGCATTTCAGAGATTCACAGACTGGGGGGCTCGCCACGCAGGCAGAAATGACTTGTGGGGTCTTCAGGTTTCTTTCTTTCTTTTTTTTTTTTTAAAGATTTTATTTATTTATTTGACAGAGAGAGAGATGACAAGTAGGCAGAGAGGCAGGCAGAGAGAGAGGGGGAGGCAGGCTCCCTGCTGAGCAGAGAGCCCGATGTGGGGCTCGATCCCAGGACCCTGAGACCATGACCTGAGCTGAAGGCAGAGGCTTTAACCCACTAGGCGCCCGGGTCTTCTGGTTTCTAAATTGTGAGTAAATATGTCTTACTGTTGGATTTGCTAATTTTTGTGATTTTTCGGGGTGCAGGGTGGGGGGAGGAGGTTGGACCTGACGTTTCTAGCCAACTGCCATGGGCTATACTTGAAGGGCTGTAGCAAGTACTCGTCTTCTGCCTGACTCTCCGTCTGGTAGAAAGCAAGACTCAACCCAGACAGGTTAATTAACTTGCCCACATCCCATACCAGTGAGAGGAACTAGAAGTGGAGAGCCTTCTACTTCTAAATATTACTCATCAACTTTAAACTGTAATCGTGGGAACGACGTGCAAGTTACCAGTGGAAAAATCCACTCGACTTTCTGGAAACGGTGAGCAAAAAGACAAGGCAGGATCAGAACAATCTCAAGACGCTGCGTGCCAGCTACCCTCCCTTAAAGCAGCCTTCTCCCGACTTTTCCAACCAGAATCCACCTTGCTCCCCTTGCTGCTTCTGCCTTCAGGATCTCTGGAGAAGAATTAGTCTTTTCTAGAAGGTGGTGTTTCATATGTCTTCCATTCTTCTCTGTAGGCAATCATGTTCTCATCCCCATTTTACAGATGGAAAGCCTAAGGCACAGAGAGGTTAAGACACTCGCCCAAGGTCACACAGGGCTAGGACCTGTACCCCAGTCTGGCTCCGTGGCTTTCCTCCTCCCTTCCTTTCTTTACCTAAATGAAGTCAGTCACCCAAGTTGGACAATACACTGAAATTTTCCAGTGTACTTGGCTTTCGCTGGAGAGACCATTGCAAACGTCACGGAAAGACCACGGGCTCTGGAGTCCAACAGCTGCTCTCACCTGCTTCTGCAGACATTTCCCAGCGGTGTGACCTTGACCAGTCAGGGAGCAGTGACAGCCTCAACTGGCTCATCTGTCCGACTGAGATAAGAATGCCGTGATGTGTCCTGCCAAGGAGTCCGGCTGAGAGTGCGAGCACGCACCTAGGAAGGCCTAGGGCACGCTGTCCGTGGTCAGCAGGTGCGTGCCCGTTTGCCTCCTTCCCTCCCCTCTTCCCCCCTCCTCCTTTCTCCTGCTGAAATGCTCACATGGGCTTGGTGTTTTCTCCTGACTCCCACCACCTGCTGCTTTGCCGGAGGAGGGCAAGGGCACATCCCCGAGAGGTCAATGGCACGGAGGGATACCTTCAGAAAGGGTGCGAGCGTCAAATGGGGTGTTCTCTCGTGGGAAATTAGAAACACCATTTTAATTGGGGGGGAGAGAGAGAGAGAGAGAGACAGAGGTTCTATGGAACTCTGAATTGTCCCCCGTGAGCGTTTGCACCAAAGGGAAGTGAGAAATGGAGATGACGGGTGGGCGTGGAACAACCGTTTCTCACATGTCGTTGATTGATCGGGAGGCGGCCTGCGGGCTGGGGGGGCCGCCTCCGTGGTGTGGGCTCACCCCCGAGGAGTCCGGGCCTGCCTGCTGCCTGTCTGCCGGGGGCTCTCCCCAGACAACCCGAGGAATTTACCAGCCTCCACCAGATGTTCTTGCTTCTCCGCTTTCGTTTTGAGAAATGACTGTGGATCGTAATTCTTCCCATTACTAACCTATCACCATAGGCAGAGGTGACCACGTACGCTCTATGCCTATATATCCTTATGTCCCCTGGGCCGAAATGAGTATGTTTAGCAGAAAAACAAAGGTGTTGATGTGGAATGCCCAGCACTGAAAAAACTCTTTCATCCCTTCACCTAAAGGACGAAGCAATAGAACTAAAGGCAATTTTGAAAATAGGCTTAAAAAATCAGCCACAGTTCTGTCAGCTTAAACCGCTGTGATTACTTGTGTGCATTAGATTTTAGTCTTTCCTCCATCTACAGATATTCCGCGTGAGCGTAAGCATAGTGTAGGTGAAACGACGTGTATCACGGGCCAAAGATTTGCAGCCTCGTTCTTTATAATTGTCACTTTGATGGCTTCGGTGGGAGAGGGGCTCATAGGCTCCTCTAGGGAATGAAGACAGTGACTCCCGGGCACAATGACGATGGTGTGACATCATTTGCTAACCCGTGTCCCTGTTGGTGAGTCTTGACAGTTTTCTGCAATTCTAGGTGATGCTGGTGAGCAGCTAAGAATAGCTTATAGCTACTAGACACAGGGACCTAAGTGTAGTATCTTCAACACACGAAAAGAAAACAATGAAGCCAAAGGTAGGCTGCCCAGAGCTTGTCTGTCGTCGGACGAAGACATCAGTGGCCCGGCTGCTCTGTTTTTCTGCTTCGCCATCCTTCTGGCTTGGCTTCCAAGTTCAAAGTTACAAGATGCCTAGTACACTGTCGCCCTAGGGTCTGAATTCCAGGTGAGAAGTGGGAAGAAGAGAGCAAGGTACTTCCTCACTTCTGCTGGCCATTCTGTGTTTGTTTGTTTGTTTGAAGATTTTATTTATTTGAGGGGCGCCTGGGTGGCTCAGTGGGTTAAAGCCTCTGTCTTGGGCTCGGGTCATGATCTCAGGGTCCTGGGATCGAGCCCCGCATCGGGCTCTCTGCTCAGCAGGGAGCCTGCTTCCTGCCTGCCTCTCTGCCTACTTGTGATCTCTCTCTCTCTAATAAAACCATTTGAAAGCGAGCACACACAAGCAGGGGCAGGGGCAGAGGGGCAGAAGGAGAAGCAGACTCCCCAGTGAGCAGGGAGCCTGATGCGGGGCTCCACCCCAGGACCCCGAGATCTCGCCCTGAGCTGGAGGCGGGTGGGCGGAGCCACTGGGGCGCCCCTGTCTATTCCCTTTCAAGGAGCCTCCCCAGAGCCCCTCAGCTGTGTGACCGTGGGCAAACTAGACGGGCTCTCTGAGGCTCACTTCCTCATCTGGAAGCTGACGGCAGCAGCTCCAGCCTCCCCGCGTGCGTGGGAAAGAACGCGGCAAACCCAGCCCCGGCCCGCGGATGCAAGGGTTGCATGAAAACCGCGCTTGCAGTCGGGTGCGCGCCGCACCAGCTCGTTGTTCCTGCTGCAGAAGAACACGGCCCGAGAATGCAGAACCACCCCCTTTCCCCGTCCCGCGCTGCTGCTGGGAGGCACGGAAAGCGGAACCGGACCCTGTTTGGTTCGTGTCAAAGGGAAGTTCGGGAACGGCGAGATTCTGGCCGGCGCTGGGAGCGATACCCTCCATGCCTTCGCTGTCTGGGGTGGGGAGACCTCGTGTTGCGAAAAACGGGCCACCGCTAAACTCAGGCTGGAAAATCCTAATGCAGGCAGTTCCTCAAAAACCCACAAGCCTCCAGGCCAGGGGACAACTCCGCCCCCACCCTCCGCCCCCCATGGATGGAATGGTCCAGAACTCAGCAATCAAAATAGTACATCACATGAAAATCAAGGCCAGGGTCCCTCTCTGTTTACCTCTGCATTCCAGTGCCACACCCCTGGAGGCACCTGAGCAGAGATCTGTTTATTAGTTCTAGTCCCAGAAGACCTAGGGCCAGTCTCCCCTGTGTCCCCATGGATGTGCTGCCTCATCGGCGCCTGGAGCTCAGAATGACTGTGCCTATTTGAGGCACATTTTTGAACAAAAGTAGTTCCCTGGTAATTACAGGTAACCTCCCCAGCACTCACTCTGTGTAGGCCCTTGTACTCTCCATGATTTTGCTCATTTAATCCTCCCTACGGTAGCGAGTATGATAGAATGCTCATTCTACAGAAGAAGAAACAGAAGCTCAGAGAGGGTGAGTGATTTGCCCGAGGTCACAAAGCTAGGGAAAAGGAGAAACTGGCTCAGAGTTATTGAGTCGGGACATAGGTTTTTTTTTCCTGGAAAATCACTGTGAAATCCTGCAAGTGGATTGTTAAGCGTCCTTCCCCTTCAGGGAACTTTATTTCAGCAGATTCACTGATTCATATATGGCCCACTGTAGGCAAACGATTTAGCGTCTTCAATTCTTGGTTTCCTCATCTGAAGGAAGGGAAAATAATGGCGCCCACCTCCTAGGGTTTCTGTGAGGATGAAATGAGAGGAGTGCGTATGCCATGCCTGGTAGGCAGTAAATGTTCAGTATTTCTCAGCCGTCATCAGTACTGCCAATTTTGTCGTTAATTTCACAAGTCGTTCTTCATTTGTGATGTATATCACAATCATCCGTGGATGGCTCCTTTTCAAAATGTAGACCTCTGGGTCCCTAGTGGGGTATTTTGAAAAAGTTCCCCGAGTGATTCTGATTCATACTCCTGCACAAGAGTCATTGCTCAGTGTGGCCCAATAGCGTTAGGGGACTGTTTTGTTCATGACACCAGGCTATGTGCTACAAAACCTCCCGAAAGCAAAGGTGGTGTGAAATGGGTACATTCCCATAGGAGCTGAGAGGTGGGGGCAGTCGGGAAGGCTTCGTGGAGACGGCCACACTGGGCTCAAACGCTCGACAGGGTTGGCTCGCTGTGGATGGTATTGGGATGGGGATGGAGACATGGGGCAGAGGATGTCGGTGGTGATGCTTGTGGCCGGAATGTAAGGTCCGCTCTGGGGGGACTCGGGAGGCGAGGCCAGTTGGATGGTTGGAGTCAGAGAGTGGAGGGGCTTGAATTCCTGACCAAGGGGGTCTGTGCTTTGATTGGACGAACATGACCAGCCAGAGAGCCAAATGCTCAAAACTCTTCCCGCAGCAGACAGACCTGGTGCCCTAGCAAATTAGACTGTGAAGAACCTGGAGGCAGGAGACGCCCAAGGCCAGAGCCATTTCCTGCATCCGCTAGGTCTGGAAGGGTACCGATGGTCAGTCAGGGTGAAGGGACAGTTACACAACCTGGAGACTCATGGTTTGGCGGGGGAGGGGTGGTGAGGGGAAGAAGAAGTGAAGATCATTTGGAGATTTGAGCCTGGGTGATGGGAAGAGCCGTGCAGCGACCAGAGAAAGGGAAGTTGGGGTATGAGCTGGGTTGGGGGAGGTAACATGACGAGTCGATGTGCTGAGTTTGAACATCCAGGAAGTAGGTGCACATATTTGGGGGTTCGGCGGAAACGTGCCATTCAAAGGAAAGAGTAGAGCTACACACAAGCAAATAAACAAAAACAACACTGTGGGGCGTTGCCTGGAGTCTCAGCAGTAGATGAACTCGAGGGAGGGAGAGCAGAGCAGGGACTCTTAGCCCGGGGTCTGCGGATGGGCTTCCTGGATGGACAGATGCCTGTGAATCCCTCAGCATTTTGAGAACATCATGCGCGGGAAAGAGTGCACAATTTCGTTGGCTTATTTATGCCAAATAAGATGAAGAACCACTGCTATATATAGAAAGAGGTGAACCGTTCGTGGAAGTTTTACACAATGGGTACCGAGGACAAAAGCCCAGGCAATATGCTGCACCCCGAGTGCCATAGCTCGGACTCCGTGCTGATCATCCTCACCGCGGCAGACCTTTCCGTCAGGGTTGTCTCGGAAATGTTTCTTCTTGCCAGGACGATTCGGGGGACTCGGGGCGGAGGATGAATCATCTTTTTTACGGTATGGATACCCAGGTCCTGAGAACCTGGATATCCACATGTAGAAGAAGGAATCTGGATCCCTACCTCAAACCGTGTACAAAGTTAACTCAAAGCTGGTTAAAGATGAGGGCACGCAGGTGGCTCAGTCTGGAGCATCTGACTCTTGATTTCAGTTCAGGTCATGATCGCAGGGTCGTGGGATCAAGCCCCGCGTCGTGCTCCACACTCAGCATGGAGTCTGTGTGAGAGTCTCCCTCCCCCTCTCCCTGCACCCCTACATGGAGCCCGCATCAGGTTCCCTGCTCGGCGGGGAATCTGCTTCTCCCTATGCCTCCCCACCCCCTTTTGCTCTCTCTCTTCTCTCTCTCTCTCTCAAATAAATAAATAAATAAAAATCTTTAAGAAAGCAAAAAGATGACCCATGCAATGGTAGAAAATATCTGCAAATCATATATCTAAAAAGGGCCTACTATCCAGAATATATAAAGAATTCTTACAACTCAACAAGAGAAAGGCAAATAACCCAAATAAAACTGGCAGAAGACTTGAATAAACATTTCTCCAAATGAAATACAGAAGTAGCCAAGAAGCACGTGAAAAAGCCTATGCACTATGATTATTCATCAGGGGCCTGCAAATCAAAGCACAGTGAGGTACCACTTCCTACCCACTAGGATGGCAATGACAATAATAGTACCAACAACTGACAACAGCGTGCCCGTGTTGGCAAGGATGTAAAGAAGTTGGAATCCTCATGCATTGCAGGTGGGCACGTTAAATGGCACAGCCATTTTGGAAAACCAGTTTGACAGTTCCTGAAAAGGTTAAATATGGAGTTAGCACATGACCCAATAATTCTACTTCTACGTACATACACAGGAGAATTGGAAACAGATGTTCACCCCAAAGCTTGAACACAGGCATTCGTAGTGGCATTATCCATAATAACTGGAAAGCAGGAACAATCCAAATGGCCATCAATTGATGAATGAAGAAATAAAAAGCGGGGTATCCATACCGTGAACTATTACTGAGCCGTCAAGAGGAATGGAGTCTTCTTACCTGCTACCGTATGAGTGAGCCTTGACAACATCATGCTAAGTGAAAGACACCAGTTGCTGGAGGCTTCCTGTGTGATTCCATTTAAATGGAATATCTTGGGGCGCCTGGTGGTGCAGTTAGGTGAGTGTCTGACTCTTGATTTTGGCTCAGGTCATGATCTCGGGGTCGCAAGATCAAGTCCCTCGTCCAGGCTCTGCTCTCAGTGGAGGGGTCTGCTTGGGATTCTTTCTCTCTCTCTCCTTCTCCCTCTGCCCCTCCTCCCACACTCATGTGCAGTCACTCTCTCTCTAAATAAATAAATAAAGGGAATATCTAGAATTGGCAAATTCACGCAAACAAAAAAGTGGACTAGGGATGGCCAGGAGTTGGAGGAGGCGAGGAAGGGGAATGACAGCTAATAGGTGGGGGGTTTATTTGGAGGTGATGGAAATGTTCTGGACTGCGATAGTGGAGACGTTGCAGAGCCTTGTGAAGATCCTGAAGATCACCGGTGAATTTTATGATATGTGAAATTGTATCTCAAAGAGATGTTCGCCCGTAGACACACACATACATATATGTATATTTAAAAACACTACTTTGAGCTTTTGAGCAAAAAGACCTCCCCATGCACTGCCCCGCAGTCTAGCCCTGCTGGCATTAAACAAAGATTTAATTCAAATTCCGTTACCCAGTTATCAGAGTGAAGGGCAGGAGGGTCAGGTGCTGAGGAAACAGGTGACGGCAGATGCCCTTGGCTGGGAAGGAATCCGGGGAAGCATTCTGGGGGAGAGGAGGTTCAAGGCGAGAAGACCGCACTTCCAGGCCAGTGGCTTTGGGCCGACTGTGGTGGCAGCTGGGAGCCATTTAAAGGGTTGGGCCTGGAGGGAGCAGGGCTAGAACAAAGCCGTAGGAAGACTTAGCCAGTGGTCTCTGCAGCTCACCACCCAAGGCTCTTGGCAGGGCCGATCTTGCCCAGACACCTGAGTTGTGGCCTTTGGCCCCCCTGGGGTTGGGGGGCAGGGTCCCGTGGAGCTGCCCACCAGCCCCGTCCAGAGCCGAACACTTGTGATGGAGACGCTTACTTCAGGAAACCCTGCCCTAGGTCCCCGCCGCCGGGTGATCCCGGCCTTGGAGTTGGGTCTGGGCTCAGATCCTGGGTCAGCCACTTACAAACTGTGGGACACTAGGTGAGAGTTCCTTAGCCCCTCAGAGCCCTTGAAGAAAGGCTTTTAAACGGCGGGTGCTCCTGTTGACCTGAACATTTATTACAGGCCTTCCCCACCCTATCTCAGGGATTAGAGGCAATGAGACGGGGAGCGATTTGAGGGCAAAAGGGCCTTTAAAAATTTTGTTTCTGAGCTTCTTAATGCCTACCCCCTAGGAAGAAAAGAAGGAAGAATGCCATGACTGCTTGAGACCATGACTGGGCCTCCTCGTCCCCGTGAACTCGAAGCCTGACTCACTTCACAGACGCTCCTGGCTTCTGTGGTTTTGCCTCCTGCTTCCGTCTTGAAATTTAGTTCGGTGAGCATTGGCCAGGGCCGGCCAGGGGCCAGGCTCTGGGAGGTTCTTGGGGACACAGATGGGGCTCACATATGGGCCCGGGCTCAGTGCGTGCCCCCTCTACCGAGGGACATGTTCACGTGCTGTTAGGTCATGACCTGAGGGCCTTGGAGACTCAAGGGAGGGAGAAGCTAGTCCCAACTGATAGAAAGCAGGAGAATTTCAGCGGGCAAAAATTCCCACACCAGCTTATATTGTAAGCTCCTTCCTTCAAAAGGGAAAACTCCCCTTCCCACATCAGAGCTGCCGAGAGGAGCCTGAGCCCTGTGGCTCTGTGACGAACTCAGCTGACTCACTGACAAGTCCTGCAGCCCTCGGCTTCCTGATGCCCCCCGCACGCCAGTCCCTGAAACCCCTTCTTCGTGGCCCGGGCTTGTGAGGAAAGTCTGCAGCAATTCTTGCTTTTATTTAAAAAACATACAAACATACTGTGGCAAGGAAATCTAGTGAAAATGGCAAACACCGACCTGCCTCCTTCAAACTGCTCCCCTGGAGGGCTGTAAGCGCCTTGAGGAGAGAGCTGGAGTTTGGACTGTGGCCTGGGCTCTTATTTTTTCCTAGGATTGTCTTTCTGGAAAGGAGGGTGACCAAGCCAGTCGGGTTGAGCACGGGGCTTTGAAACAGTGGGAGCGGAGTATGGAGCAGCCCCCGGGCTGGGAGGAGCTGCCTCTGTTAGCCATCAGGATGCAAGGGGTAAGTCACCTGGACTGCCCACCTGGACTAAGTACTGGCTGCTATGGGCTCCTTTTGCTAAAAATCCCCAGCAAAGTGGAGGTTTGCTTCAGGAGCTTTTGTTCAGTGGGAAAAAGTGCTCCTACCTTGGAACAGGAAAGGCGTCAGCAGTGGTGGGAGAGCGCGGACTGTCCTCTTCGCAGAGAGCCACCTGCTGGCCCCTCCCTGTAAGCACGGCTCCTGGAGCTGCCTCCCTGGGGGCTGAGCTGGCTCAGGGTTCTGGGCTGGGGAATGGCCTCCCCAGCCCAGGGGAAAGGCCCCTCTCCAGCACAGTGTACCAGGAGGCCGCCCACTTTGGTCTTCCTCACTGTGGCTTTCAGGGACCGGCAGGTCCTGCCCGTCGGCTTCCTGTCGGCCCCCTCCCTCATCCCAGTCCCACCAGCCCTGCTGCCCTCCCCAGGGCCTTTGCACTTCCCCCCCCTCGGCTCCGGGTGCCTCTCTCCAGCATCTTCGCAGGCTGGCTCCTGTGCCGGCTCAGATAAGCTTCTCCCAGAAAAGCTCTTCTGGACTCCTCCATCTCGAGCAGCCCCGAGGCAAGGCATTCTGCGCTGTACTTCTTGGCTTCATTCTACTCATGGGTCCCAAATGATCTCATTCATTCACGTCCCTTCCCCCTCGTGTGTCGTCCATGCCAGGTGTCAGAGAGCAAGGCCTTATCTGTTCGTTCCGTCTCTGTTTCCCGGGCGTCAAAGACCTTGCCTGGCTTGTGTTTGGTGCCAGTGAGCATACGTGGAAAAACACGGATAGAACTGAGAGCGTAAAACCCAGAAAGGTAGACGCTTTAGAGCCCCGACGGGTGTGTCTGAGGCTGTGCGGGATTCCTCCTCATTCCCTCTGCTTCTTTCGCATGAAGAGTCTATCTTTCTGTGGCTAGCATCCATGTTCCGCCGGGACTTCATCTTGGTTGCCAGGAATTTGGTTCTTTCCACCGTCCGACATTGCTCTGTCCCTTTCTTGGTTCAGTTGGTCTCCGCACTCTTTAATGGCTTGAGCAGGGGCTGTGTGTGTAGGGGAAAGCCATCTTCCATCTTATTCTTTGCTTTAGTTTCTTCCAGATGTGTGTGTGTGTGTGTGTGTGTGTGTGTGTGGCCCTGATGTACACACACACACACACACACACACACACACACACACACATGCATGGAGTGTTTCTTCCCACCGACATCTAGAAAAGAAGAGCCACCGATTCAACGCACCGTCAATGTCCAGCAGTTTCTCCACATTCTTCGCAGGTTATTTTCTTGTAATGGCCCCTGGCTCCCAATTCCTGCTTTCTTGTCTTGTGGCTCTGCTCTTACTGTTATGCTCTTCAGCATTTGACTCCTCCTTGAAATGGAGCCCATCCTTGGGTTCCGCCATTGCAAACAAAAACAAGCAAACGAACAATCCCACTCATGCACGGGGATTGGCAGGGAGGATTTCAGAGCAGAATCCGGAGAAAGACGGAGGGGCTTTGGGTGCAACAGGATGTAGCTCTATATGGAGAATCACCGTCTTGGGGTGCCTGGGTGGCACAGTTGACCCTTGGTTCCAGCTCAGGTCATGATCTCAAGGTCTTTAGATCAAGCTCCGCGTTGGGCTCCCGGGTTTGCCGGCCTGTCCTTCATCCATCTCTTTTTCTCACCCTTCCCTTCTGGGTTTCTTGCCACCAATACCAGTTCTTGTGATGAGTTCTGCAAGCCGCCCAACTCTCCCCCAGCCTCTCCTCCCGAGCTCTGCGTATCCCAGCCCCCTGTCAAGGTGCTCAGCCGATCCAGCCGATCCTGTTTATTCAGAGCCCTTCTCCTGAGAAGGCAACTGTGGTTTAAACACATTTTCCTCTTCTTTGCAAGTGAGTTCTCTCAGGGAAGGCCAGTGGGAGCCTGGTGGTCTGGGTATCATCCCAAGGAATGACCCCGCAAAGTACGCGTCAGAGGCCAGCTCGTTACCTACTTCCTGGCCGATTCTGAGATGCTAACTGGCTCGAGGATGCTGAGGAAGAGCTGAAACCAAACCGTTGAAGTTTCTAGAACAGTTTTATCTCCATAGGCCAGCCGGGAGCCCCGGAGACCCATTTGCCCCTTTCCTGGGAGCGGCTTTTTTTTTTTTTTTTTCATCTAGGGTGAACCAGCAGTTTTCACTAGCTTTTCTCAGCCTGGGACTTAATACAAAGAAATACGAAAGAATCTTTCCATTTTTCATCTTGGCAGAGGCCAAGCTGGGTGGGAGGCAGAGCACTCCTTGCTTCTCAAGAGGTCTGCTCTGTGCGGCGAGCCCAGGAATGAGAAGGGGATCAGAGAGGCATAGAGTGTGTGAGCTCAGTGGCCTTTGGAAAACCTGCAGAGAGGCAGCCCCTTCTCTGTAGCTGCAGGACTCCACACCCAGAGCAGTAAAGTAATGAACTCGTTCAGGGTCACACATCAAGGGTATGTGATTTATGGACCACTGTTCAGTTTGGGGAGGAAGCAGGCGTCCCCTTGGGTGACCTTAGCTCTGGGACAGGCCCACTTAAGGGATGTCGAGGCTGCCGGAGGGAACCTGCAGCTCTTTGCATCAAGGAAAAGTGAGTCAATGGCTCGTTCTTTTGAGCTGTTGAACTTAAAACATCTGAGCGGTGGTTCGGTTCTTGAGGTGGTAGGCGCTTTCGGCAAGGGCCTGGAAGGTGGCAGGAGGATCCAGATGGCGATTGGGTTCTTCGAGCCATCTGGGGGGAGGAGAAAGACAAAGGCAGGAGATGGGTTCCTGCCCAGTGGTGAAATGAAGACGCATAGATGGGTCAATCCGCTATCCTCTCCTTCCTGCCCAGACTGCTGTGCCAATGGTATCCAGTTGAATTTTTCTCCCTTGGAATGGCTGCTGGGTCAACAGGGAATCGGAGGAAAAAATTTGGTGCCTAGGATCATTGGTGACAGAGACTGCCGTCCCAGAGAGATTCTGCCCGAGATTCTGCTCGACAAGTAGTTCTCAGGCACCCCGGGGGGTGGGGGGAGTGTCGCGTGCAAATCCAGGTGTGTTGTGGGGAACAGGGCGAAAGTGTTTCTGGTTCTACTGTACCCAGCACCCGATGATCTTATGAGGAAGCCGAGACCCATCTAGGTGGCACAGGATGGAGCCTGAGATAGACGAGCTCAAATGCCACCCGTCACAGTGTAGACAACATAGGTTCTGGAAAGGCACCAGGGAAAGGGGTCAGGAGACGGGGCCACGAGGCGGTGGAACTTCTGCTAGAGTGAAAGCCCCTCATTTGGGGGGCCATGTCTTCCTCCTCTGTGTAGCCCCTCGCCTGAGGCTCTGCCCACAGCAGGTGCTCCGCCTGAGGCTCCGCCCACAGCAGGTGCTCCGCCCGAGGCTCCGCCCACAGCAGGTGCTCCACAAAGGCCTCAGTGGTGGAGGGAGTGGGCAGCACACAGAGCAGAGGACCAGATGAGGAGGAGAGCTGACATCCCCAAGAACCAGCCCAACCTGCAAGAGCAGAGAGGGTTTGTGGGCGGGAGGGCTGGACTGTCTCTAGACAGAGTCTGGACTTGCTCTGAGGACCAGGGAACCATGGGAGAGGCAAGGGGCGGGGCTTTTTTATGTTTTATTTTTTAATGGAAGTAGAGTTGACACGCGTTACGTTAGTTTCAGGTGGACCACATAGCGATCAGACGGCCCGGCGTTATGCTGTGTTCACCGCAAGTGTAGCGGCCATATGTCACCAAAGAGCCATTTATAATTCCATTGACTCTACTCCCTATGCAGCAGCTTTCGATCCCATGATTTAGTCATTCCATAACTGGAAGCCTTACCTCCCATTCCCATTTTGCATATCTCCCACCCCCTCTAGCAACCATCAGTTTGTTCTCCGTTTATGGGTCTGTTTTTGCTTTCTTTCTTTTTTTTTTTTTTTTTAAGATTTTATTTCTTTATTTGACAGACAGAGAGAGAGAGATCACAAGTAGGCAGAGAAGCAGGCAGAGAGAGAGGGGGGAAGCAGGCTCCCCGCTGAGCAGAGAGCCCGATGCGGGGCTCGATCCCAGGACCCTGAGACCATGACCTGAGCCGAAGGCAGAAGCTTTAACCCACTGAGCCACCCAGGTGCCCCTATGTCACATCTTCTTTATCCATTCATCTGTTGATGGCTACTTTGGCCACTTCCCTATGGGCTATTGTAAATAATGCTCCAATAAACACAGGGGTGCATATATCTTTTCAAATTAGCACTTTTATTTCCTTTGGGTAAATACCCAGTGGTGCAAATAGTGGATCATAGGGTAACTCTATTTTTACTTTTTTGAAGAACCTCCATACTCTTCTACAGCGCTGCACCAGCTGACATTCCCACCAACAGTACACGAGGGCTCCTTTTTCTCCACATCCTTGCCTATACTTGTTATTTCTTGGCTTTTTGAGCCTAACCCTTCTGACAGGTGCGAGGTGGTAGCTCACTGTGGTTTTGATCTGCATCTCCCTGATGATGTGTGATGTTGAGCATATTTTCATGTGTCCATTGACCGTCCGGATGTCTCCTTTGGAGAAATGTCCGTTCAGGTCCTCTCAGGGGATGGTGCTTTGGAGAGCCTGCTGGCCTGTAGGTTAGGGACACATGCTAGACTGGGCCCCGCCATTTTGTTCCTTTGGCCTCAGCTTTGTGACAAGCCAGATGCAAGGTTGCACTGTGAATTCTCCACGTTCTAGAGGCTACACCTTAGGGTAGCGTGCAGGGTGAACACTTGGAAGCAGAGAAACCTTTTGGTTTCAGGAAGTCAGGACTTCCTGGGAACCGGGGTGGTGGTTAAAGGGAACATCAGGAAGGGAAGGTTTCTAGAGATTTGCAGGTGGGTCTCACGATGCTTCTGATGGAGCATCAGAACTCGACTCAGGCGGAGTCAAGTCAATCAGAGCAGGACTCGGTGGAGATGGAGGAAGTGTAGGAAAAGAGATGTCTTGGGAGGAGCTATTGTAGTGTGAGGTGACTATGAGATCTTAGAAGGACCCAAAAATGTAGGATTAGAGGTTGGCCGGGCAAAGCAGGGTTGGGAAGAGAGGGGCCTAACGGGGTGGTTTTGAGTCCCACTTCTAAGATTGACCAGTTGTGGGACTAGGGTAGGTGACCAGCTCTTCTGGTTTGCCTGGGACTTTTCCGGTTCCTTTCCAGTCCCGAGTGAACTGAGACACCCAAGCTGTCTCACTTGGGTGAGTGGGGGTGGTTGGTGAATCTACTGGACCAGTTTTAGCCTCAGATTCCTCGCCCACAATGTAGGTATAACAACAGTGCCTTCTCCCGAGCGTTGTGTGGATGAAATGAGATAGGACGCGTAAAGAGCTCAGCAGAAAGATTGGTGCAAAAAGGTGATAAAACAAATAGTCGTTGAAAAGGATGAGTTCGGTGAGTCTGGCCGATGAAGCAGCTGGAGGCGGAAGGGATGGGAAAAATAATCCGGGGTTGCCACGGGCACTTGCGGACCTAGTCTGCTTTGTGTGCGGACCTGGTGGTTTGGGATTCTCCCTGTATTTATAAAAGAGGGTTTGCCAAGAAAATTAGCACTGTAAACAAGGGAAAAGTTAGCCCATTGGAGAGGGCAAAGTTGCATTTCAGTAATACTCGTGCTAACTGTAAGGGAATGTGTTCCTCATGAGAGGATTCCTGAGATCCCTGCTTTCTGACCCAGCTGACGCGGTGGCTGTGGGCTCAAATGCAATAAAACCACATTCTGCTTCAGTGTTCATCCATTCATTTATTCACTTGCTCAGCAAGTATGTATGTAGTATTTTTCGTGTCTTAGGCACAGAGCCAGGCTCTACGGAAACTATGAAGAGATGTGAGAAGTAGTCTGTTTTCTTAGGAAATTGACAATAAAACTGTTTTATCGTCATGCTTCTCTTTCTTGTTTAAGCTCGAACCGTAATTCCTTCTTTCTTCTTCTTTCCCCACCAGCATCAAGGCCTTCTGACAAGTGTGTATATGATTTTACACTCCCTTTAAAGTCCTAGAATCCAGAACAAGAGAAAACATAAAGTCTCCATTAGGACATCTTGAAGAGATGGGCTGGGGACAAGAAAAGGAGATTTGAGGAGCAGGAGAGAAGGTGAGGGAACTGAGAGGAAGGGGAGCAGAGGGGAGGGGAGAAAGCAGGGGGGAAGGAAG
>CM053617.1:4354449-4374608 GCA_028646535.1 Procyon lotor | reverse complement strand
TCAAATTAGGAAAATTCTCTGATATAATTTGCTCCAATATACCTTCTGCCCTCCCTTTCTTCTTTTGGGATCCCAATTATTCTAATATTGTTTTGTATTATGGTATCATTTATCTCTCTAATTCTCTCATGATCCAGCAGTTGTTTATCTCTCTTTTCCTCAGCTTCTTTATTCTTCATCATTTGGTCTCTATATCACTAATTCTCTCTTCTATCTCATTTATCCTAGCAGTGAGAGCCTCCATTTTTTATTATACATCATTAATAATTTTTTTGATTTCAACTTGGCTAGATTTTAGTTCTTTTGTTTCTCCAGGAAGGGATTCTCTGGTATCTTCTACAGTTTTTTCAAGCCCAGCTAGCACCTTGATAATCATCATTCTGAATTCTAGTTCTGACATCTTACTAATGTCCATATTGATTAGGTCCCCAGCAGTTGGTACTGCCTCTTGTTCTTGTTTTTTGAGGTGAGTTTTTCCACTTTGTCATTTTGTCCAGAGATGAAAAGATGAATGAGAGAACAAAATGCTAACAGGGTAACAAAGACCCCAGAAAATATACACTAACCAAATCAGAAGAGACCCAAAACTGGGGGGAGAAGAAAGGAAAAAAAAAATGATTAGGCTGGTGAATAGAACAGAGCCACACACTTGATTTTGGGTGTATTCTGGTCTGGTAGAAGAAACTGCCTCCCAAAATTTTAAAGAAAGGAAAATTTATATGTATATAAAAAATAAGGTTAAATACAGTGAAGGGATAGAATATAACAATGAAAATTAAAAAAGATTTTCAAAAAGGTACTGATAAGATAAAATAGTTTAAAAAGTTAAAAGAGGAAAGAGGAAAAATTTAAAAAAGAGAGTAAGAAAAAATAAAACTACAAAAATTTAACTTTGAAAGACTAAAGAATCATGGGGAAAAAAGTCATGAATTCTATGTGCTGTATTCCCCTAACTAGAGTTGCACAGGTCTCATTGATGTCGGTGAACTTGGTCTTGGCTGGATGTTTTTGCTGATCTTCTGGGGGAGGGGCCTGTTGCCGAGATTCTTAAATGTCTTTGCCTGAGGCAGGATTGCACCGCCCTTGCCAGGGGCTGGGTTAAGTAATCTGCGCGATTTTGGTTTTCGGAGCTTTTGTTCCCTGAGCGCTTTCCGTACTGCCTTGGAGGCCCGGAATGAAGATGGCGGCCTCCTAGTCTCCGACCCATAGAAGCCGAGAGCTTGGGGCCCACTCCTCGGTGCACCCTTGGAGAAAAGCAGTCAGTCCCTCCCGTCTCCCTGGTCTCCGGTGCTCCGAGCTCAGTCGGCCTGTGACGGAGCATTTCTGTCTCTGGTGCACGGCCGCATCTGATTCCTGCAGCGCACTCCCGTGCCATTCCTCCTGGAGGAGGAAGGTGAGTCTCCCCAGATCTGCTGCTTGTGGGGTCCCTTCCTGAACTGCAGTGGCCCGACTGTGCCTCAGATCATGGCCTAAGGTAACCCCAAGCTGAGAGCCTCTCCTCGGCTGGCTTCCCCACTCTGACACCTGGGAGCTCTGCTGCACTCGGACACCCCTGGTCTTTCTGTGTCCCCATGGGTCCTGAGACCACACTGTCCCCATGAGGGCTCCACCCTCAGCTTAGCCTCCCGAGTGACGTCCCTTAGTGGAGCGCGGATTCTAAAAGTTCCGATTTTGTGCTCCATGGCTCCACCACTTACTCAGAGCCGGCCCCTCCCCCTGCGGTCTATCTTCCCATATAATATATGGGGATATACATTCCTCGGATTCACTTCCCTGCACATCCTACCTTCCAGAAAGTGGTCACTTTTCTGTTCCTAGAATTGCTGCTCTTCTTCTCTTTGGTCTCCTGTTGACTTTGTAGGTGTTCAGAATGGTTTGATAACTATCTAGCTGAATCCCTGGGACCAGATGAAATTTAGGTCTCTTCCTCCTCCTCCACCATCTTGTTCCTCCAGTCTGAGATCTTGGCTCAAAAGGGGCTCCTAGTCTACTTGGGGCAGTGAAAAATGCACAGGCAATTGCAGTGCAGGGAAAATTCTGAGACAGGGAGCCTTGTTGCAAGGAAGATCATGAAGTGATCTTGAAAAAGTGGTGCCTCAGCTCATTGCTGGAGGGTGATGTGTTTGGGGAATTTCTAAGGTCTCTAAATACTCAGAGCCAGGGCAGTCAGGGAGTGGGATGAGTTAAGGTTGGAAGTGTAGGTAGAGACCAGACAAAGAAGGGCCTAATGGTCATGTTAAGGAGACTGTGCTAAAACCCAGTGGAAGCCAGTGAAGGCTTCAGAGCAGGGCAGTGGAATATTTTCAAATTATTATAATGGAAATAGCCATACTTGCTACGGTCCCAATATTTGCCATCCCCCAAATTCATATGTTGAAATCCTAATGCTTGGTGTAATGGTATTAGGAGGTGGGGGTGCCTGGGTGGCTCAGTCTGTTGAGCATCTGACTCATAGTTTCAGCTCAGATCATGATCTCAGGGTCATGAGATCGAGCCCCATGTGGGGCTCTCTGCTCCCATGGAGTTGCTAGAGATTCTCTCTCCCTTGCCCTCTGCCCTTCCCACTCATGCTCTCTCTGTCTCTAAAATAAATAAATAAATCTTTAAAAGAAAGAAAGAAAGAAAGAAAGGCCTTATAAAAGAGGCTCCAAAGAGATTCTGAGCACCTTCTGCTGTGGGAAGACACAAGCTCCCCAGTCTGGACTCTCGTTACAACAACCAAACAGACTAAGACAATACCGTTTTAGAGTCTCTAATATTTCATTCAAAGTATTTTTTTTTTCAAAGTATTTTTTATGTTCAGATTGACACTGTTTTACTCAAGTGCAGCTCGATTGTTGGATGTAGAGATTTTTATTTCCTATTTTTGCCCCCATAACCCTCCCCTTATCGTAGTCAACAAAGCACTGGGTGTCCTCATCTCTCATGTATTAACTTCCCATTCTGCTCTCTGTTCCTGTTAGCATTGCCATGGACATTTTACTTGTTTTTTCAATGTGTTATTTCTGGGAATGCCTGTCAAAGGGCTGAAGAATCTTTCAGCTCTGACTTTGTTCCACCATCATGCTTGCTAACTGGGCTGTCACCAGCATGAGATGAGATGGATAATTTCTTCATTTTCTCTTTCCCTTTTTTGGTGCAGGGGCCTTTCTTTCTGTGCATACCATTGGCCTGCATCTGCTAACTCCCCATAAAGGCTGAACCAGTCATCATAACTTAGGCATGATATGTCAAAAAAGTGAGCAAACCATAGAGCATTTGAGACTATTAGTCAGGGAGGCAGTCCCTGGAGAAGCAACATGTCAGGACCACGAGTTAAATAAGTTAAGCCGAGCTTCAATCACTAGTGTTGTTGATGCAACTTTGCCAAGTTCCCTACCCTATAGTTTTTGGTCAGAATTAAAAAATTTCCCCCATGAGATCCAAATATTCCCAGCTCCCATCCTCCAATTTTGGAGCCTTTGTCCATCAAGAGAATCCTACAGGGAAAGGCACTGGTCTTCGGTATCATAAAAGATTATCTAAATGGAATATGGCGTTAATGACTTCCTCTGAAATACTGTCAAAATAAAGATGACATTTAAACATCCTTGTTAGTATAGCACATAAAAAGAGAATTACTTCTTATTCTGTGGAGCCCTACAAGTAATAATATATTTTTATAACAGCAATAGCAGTTACTTCTGTTGGACGTGGGGTTGTCTTTAGCAGGAAAAGTTGGTTCCGGGAAGGTTCTGGCTGAAAGAGATTCTCCTGGCTAATGTTCTTCATGTAGGATGGGGTCTTACACAGCATGTTGGCTGAAAAATGGTTTGAGACTCCATGTTGAAACCCATTGTTCCCTCTTTGAGATCTGCAGTAACACCGGGGCAGCGGAGACTTTCAAGGAATACAAAGTATGCTATCCAGAGAGTCAGGAGGCCAGAATCTAAGCTCTACTCTGCCCCTAATTGCTTCGTTCAGTATCTGTAGTGTCCTGGGAAAACAGCTTCAGGAGTCTCCTGATACAGTCCACATGGATTTCTTGTAGGAAAGTAACAAGAGATGGTTTAGTACTTGCACGAGGAAGGAGGGTATACTCTTCCTGCAGGTTGTCTGAACTATTGGGTTGACACGTGGGCAGTGCCTCCGGCTGCCCGTGCCAGGCTGGCTCGTTCAGGAGGCTGGGGGATTCAGGAGTCGGAATGCTGTAGGAGGAGGTCGTGTGGGGCAGTGGAAAGGGCATCGTGGTGGGAATCAGGAGGTGAGACCTGGAATGGCTCCTCTTCCCCGTTACTGGGCTTGAGCATTTCAAACATCTTCCTTGGCTTTTAGGGAAACATCCTCAGTCACCGAGGGCGTGAGCTAGTTCTGCAGTACCTGGGGATTACTTCCGGCCTGGGCATTTTGTGATTCTGTGATTTCTTTCTGAGGAACTTCCAGCCTCAGCCTCATGAGCTCCACGCATTTGGAGCTCTCATGGCCCTTAGTGGACCAACTCCTTGAATCTCATCCCAAACAACGGTCTGTGGAATTGAGGGGACTCTTCTATGCTGTTTAGATCACAGCTGTGCGGTGTGGTTGTGGCAGCCTATGTTATCATGGGTCGTCAAGTGGAAACACTTTAGAAGCCAAGGAAGAGAAAGGCAACATTCATATTTCTTTCGGTCTCCATATGGAGTATAGACAGGCCAGTGACTCAGGGGCTTGGGGAACTGGGGGGAGACCACATAATGATGGGTGACCCTTTTTGTGACATAAATGGCAGCAACAGTGCATTCAAAGATTAGGTAGCTGGAACTAAGGAAACATTTCGGGTGGTCCCGGTAGAAGACCCAGGTCCGCTATTTTGTTGAAAATAAACTCGGGTCTATTCTTAGCTCAGCAAGAGAGACTCAAGACATACTTCAATCAGTGTCTCTGGCTGACACAATTCAGGAGATCTGTTTTCACGTGAACATGTACTCCCTTTCAGACATCATGTTTAGCATTTGACTCTTGCACTCTGTCTTGATGGACACACACATTTTATAAATATTGTCATTTTTCAGGAGCAAACAAGCCCTTCCCGATACACGAGCGGGTCACAAAAGTAGTTGCAGTGCTTGCTGGTTGTATGGTCAGATCAATGCAACAAAAACTCTCCTTTCAGTCTATTCTTTGTTGCCATGATGATTTCTTTCTCCACATGCTTAGATTTTATTCAGGTCTTGGGAAATGTTTGGCGCTCTTCAACCAGCTTTCTTTCTGGAGGGTGAAGGCAGAAGACAGGTAGGGAAGTGAGGAGGGGTCATTTTGTTGCATCTAGATCCTTCCCTCTGGAGAAGATTTCAATGTAGAATTAATTGGACCTTTAGAGGGTCCCTGGGTGGCTCGTTCGGTTGAGCGCCCCACACTTAGTCTCAGCTCAGGTCTTGATCTCAGGGTCCTGGGCTCAAGCCCTGCCTTTGGCTCCATGCTGGGTGTGGGGCCTACTTAAAAAAAATAATAATAATTAATCAGGCCTTCAAAGAAGAACTATTCCATCTTTGCTTGTTTTCTACCCCTTGTTTCCATGAAATCAGCTCAACAGTACTAACCACAGCCTATAAGATTGAAGGCCTGGTGTTGAATTTGTAAACATTCCATCTTGAAGATGTTATTCTAGGTTGAAGGAGCTCAGTTCAACAAAGAGTTCTCATGACAGCCAGCCACCTGGTTGTGCAATGTAGAAGTCTGTGCTCACAGATCGAGCCTTCTCCATGTGCTGGGGTGGCAAGTCGCATTGTTTCTTGGCCAAGGCTGTAGGTTCGTCCCATCAGTCCTCCAGCTAAACCATGGTAGTAAGAGGCTTTGGTAATGTGGCTCAGGTCCCTGTGTTTGTGTTTCCGAAGGTGGTTAGCAGAGGGGGTGGGGAATCCCTGGGATTTACCAAATATTCCCTCTAGGCAGAAGTCAGTTGCTGATTCAGGGGGATGGGGGTTGCATACCGTGACGGTTAATTTTATGTGTCAACGTGACTGGACTATGGGATGCTCAGATAAGCTGGTAAGCATTCTTTCTGGGTGTATCTGTGAGCGTGTTTTTGGAAAAGGTTCCTATTTGAATCAGTAGATGGAGTAAAGGAGATCACCCCCACCAATGAGACTGGGCATCATCGTCTCACTCCTGGAGGACCTGAATGGAACGAAAAGGTGGAGGAAGGGAGAATTTTTTCTCTGCTTGAGCTGGGGCATCCATCCTCTTCTACCCTTGGATATCAGTGGTCCTGGTTGTCAGGGCTCTGGCTTAGTCTGCGACTTAAACCATTGCTTCTCCTGGTTCGTAGGTCTGCAAGTTTGGACTAGAGCCAGACCACTGGCATTCCTGGGCCTCTAGATTGCAGATGACAGATGGTGGGGCTTCTTAGCCTCCATAATCATGGGAGCCAACACTTCAAGTCAATCTCTTTCTATATATTTCTATATATCCTGTTGGTTTTGTTTCTCTGGAAAACATTGATACGCATACTAGGACATTGTCAAATTATGAGTACGTTATTCCTTTCATTAACACTCAAGCATTTCTTTTCTGAGCATGAAAATGTGTCAGTCGCTGGGGACACCTCCACATCAAAGACATGGCCCCTTTCCTCCAGGCACTCTCTTTCCAGTGGGGGAGATTCATGAGCAACCCCCAAAGTACAACAGTGGAATGGGAGCAGAGAAGGGATCCGGGCAGACCCCCAGGAGGGAGTCAGAGCTGAGCAGCCCCTGGGGGACCTGTAGGCATCCATGAGGGAAAGAGCTGAAGCAGGCGATCCAAGCTTGGGGGCGATGTATGCAGAAGCATCATGAAAAGAACATACGGGGTGGTTCCAGTACGGGTGGTGTGTGTGTATTTAGATGTAAGGTGGGTTGGGTACGTGGTGAGATATGAAGTTGGGAAGGGAAGCGGAGACTCCATCATGAAGGCTCTGCCTTGTCTACAATTGGGAGGACTTTGATCTTTATCCTCTACTGATAACGTGGGGGAAGCTTCCAGAGGTTTAAGCAGGAGAATGGCATCCACTCAGTAACTCAACAACTATTCCCGGGTCCCCACCGTGTTCCAGTGCAGTGTTAAGTGCTGAGGTCACAGCAGTAAACAAGACCACTGAGTTCATGGCAGACGCAGTCTGATGGGCATCTTTGAAGATGCTGAGTGGCAGCAGCGGTGAGGGAGAGGCTGGGTTTGGGGACAGGTGAGCAATGAGAATCCCAGACCCTTGTTCTCTGACCTGCATCGAGCCCGCCTGGGATGTGTCCCTCATTGTCTTCGGCAGTCCCCAGGGCAGGACAATAGCTTACTTGAAGTACTTCCCAAAAAAGGAAACATTGGGACATTTGGGTAACATTGGGTAAATACAAATGAGAAGACTGATGAATCAGCCACCTGATTCACCAGTCACAGTTTTTATAGATTAAGTTACTAAAAGCCAGAAACACATGAAAGCGAAAGGAAGCTGTGCAAACAGTTTGGGAAGTGATTCCCGGAAATGCCCAGGAGGGAGCAAGCAGATTGAAGGTGTGTGTGCCGGGAGCACCGTGGCCAGTGGGGTCCGATCTCACTGTGGGCTTTTGGGCGGCCCACCTCTAAACCATCTCAGCGAGGGGGCTGGGATGCCAGGCTGTGCTTAAGGGCCGCCTGCGAAGGCATCAGCTTCCGATTTGCCCCCTTGGTAGGTTGACCATTCTCCTGTGCGTGGGGGTTTATGGGAAGCGGCCATAAGTGTGTTGGGGTGGGCGCTGAGAGGTGCGGGTGGGACAGGGGTGGCACCTGCTACAGGAATTCATGATCCTTGAGTGCTTTTCATTCGTTCATAGGCTCCAGACTCTCTATTTGCAGTGATATATATAATATAACAGTCCTAAGGATTAGGTTAGGTCAGTGGTCTTCAGCTGTGGGTGATTTAGCCCCCCAAGGGATGTCAGCTCGTGTCTGGCATCTTTGCTTGTCCCCACTGGGAGGGGGACGCTCCTGGCCTCTAGTCGGTAGGCCAGGGATGCTGCTAAATGTTCTGCCAAGCCTCGCCCCCACGAAAACTCTTTGGTCCAAAATGTCACCGGTGCCGAGACTGAGAAACTCTGCCTTAAGTTAATGCTCTTTCAGAAATAAGAACTCTCAGTTTCAGAGAAGTTGAATCACTTTTTTTGGGGAGGGGGGATTATAAACTCTCACTGCCCCCCCAGTGCACTGCCCAGACAGACTCTAAATCAAGGTTTATCTACTCCCAAAGCCCATGCTTTTTGATTTATGCTGGTCTGCCTTCCAGAGGGACGGACGGAGAGAGAAAGCAGCCGAATCCCAGAGGCTCGCTGGAGAAAATGCTGCATCAGGACTGGCCATGCCTTCTGGCCCAGGACTTCAAAGGAGCTGGCTGGAGCTGGAAGGAGGTGGGGAGCGAACACCTTTCCCATCTTTCCCTGGCTTCTCTCTCACGGGCAAGTCGGGGCAGGCTCCGTGGGCACGGATCCTGGATCTGCATACCAGGGCTGGCGAGGTGCCCTTGTTTGGAAGCCCTGACTCCTTCCCAGTGCACAAGGACGTCCTTCTCTGCCAAAGCTGGCCGGTGGCTCTTTCTGGAATGGCAACTCTCCCCAACCCCCCCAGGCCTGGGACAGTCTTCTGGCAGGCATATGTGTTGCAGAGTTACAGGTGGTGCAGACACGGTTTGGAAGGAATCCCAGCTGGGCCTCCTCCCAGGAGCCTCCTGATCACTCACCAGATCAGAACTGGCTGCTCGAAGAGTCCCGGGAGTCCTAGCTGCTCCACAACCCCAGCTTCAGGGGTGGCAAGAGCTTCTGAGAAGCTACGGTCATCTTGGAAGCTGCTGCTGCTCTGTCCTTTTGCCTCCTTAGGTTGGAAATATTTTTGCAATACCACTGAATTCTCCGTGGGTTTGTTTTTTTGTTTTTTTGTTTTTCTCCTTAGGATGAGGAGTGAATGCAATAATTAAAAGAGGAGTGCAAAATACGAGGAAAAGAGGGACAGGCTCAAAACTGGGGGATCGATCCAGATACCTGCACCTGAGCCCTTTCTTTGTGGAGTCCAAGTGTACCCCAACTTTCTGTGCATGCAGGACGGGCTCTCTTTGAGAACGTCAAGCTCTGTAACATCAAGTCTTCTGGTTTCCATAACTAACCACCTGCCCGGGGGAGTCCTAGCTCTGCCATATGTGATTCCGGGTTGTTTAATCCAACAATCATTTGATGTTGGTTGGAATTCACATGTGGATCAAGTATAGAAAACTAAGTGATTCCAGCAGCTTAAGTCCAAAGGGAAGCATTAGCCTTTGGTAGTACATAAATTTAAACAATACCGCATCTCGGTAATGTGTTTTTGGCGGCACTAAGTACTAACTAGCTTACTTGTTTATTCATAATTCATTTTTTTCATTCATTCAACACGCAGGTATTGAGTACTTAACTATAATTAAAGCTTTGAGTAGGTGCTGTAGGGCCATGAGCATATGCACGATGAAGTTCCTGCCGTCGAAAAGCTTAAAATCTAACAGGAAAGAAGAGACAGAGCACGACCTCACATTGTAGGATATACATATCGCAGGAGAAGCAGGAAAAAGTACAGTGGTCCTTTTATGTCCTGGGCTATGAAATACTTCTGGTGTGGTGATATGGCAGCAAATGTGGAAACCATTATTTTATTTTATTTATTTTATTTTATTATTTTATTTTATTTTATTTTATTTTATTTATTAGAATAATTGGTCTTAGAGAGGAAGAGGAAAATAGTCCTTTCGTCTGAGGGGTTGGTAAGGTTTGGGGGAAAATACAGCTAGCAGGTAGGCTCGGGTCCAAAATAATTTCTTTCCTTAAAAACTTCTCGTCCCCTTCTCCCGTGATCGTCTCGGTTAATTCAGCTAACACCGTATTACCCATCAGTCCTGCTCCACATGTGGCCTGTGGACCCCGCCGGCCTACAGACTGTGGCTATTCGATGCCGAGATAAGGATAGAAATCGATGGCAAAGTGTTTAGATACGGTTCCAGCAATTTGACAGTCCTTTCAAATCCGTTGACCCTCATCATTATACAAAATTGGGGATTATATTTTGCATATGTTTTAAAAATTCCGTTTTGCTAGTCATTTATTTTTATCATGCTTTCCAAAAAGGCGGTCATGTATTGCAAACAAAATAATACAAAAGCTCTTCCTTACCCTTGGTGGCTTGGGAAGCAGCGGCCGCATACATCCATCTTCCCCACCAGACTGGAAGTTTCTTCAGGAAAGGAGCTCTCTGCTCCACGTTTGTATTTTGGCCCCAAGCCCACGAATAGGTACTCCGTCGGTATTTGTGGAAGGAAATGAGAGCATAAATGGGTTTTGGGTCCATCATCAGTGAATTATTTTCAACTGTTAGGAAGCCTATTTGGATCTCTGAGCTTGAAGTAGTGTGTGGATTCCTAAGTTCATTCCGTCTTAGGAATCAGCAGTGCCTGATTTTATGGTCCTAGCGATACATTTAAGCCTCAAGGTCATAGTTCTGAATGCTAATGTTCTGTTCTTCTGTGAATGTGTACCTGCTCCCTTGCCTTATGTCCTCCATGAGCCGCAAGGTTGAGTCCTTAGCCCTCACCTGCCAAATGTAGTCTATCGGACCATTTCCAGTTTTATATTTTTCTTAAAGGGAAGACACAGGGAACCTCTTGCATTATTGTTCTTCTTGTAATGGCCATTGTTTGGCTGAGATCTCACTCATTCATTTGATCTACCACGTATACCCCAAATGGTTATTATCTACCTATTCTATTATGCACTCGACACTGTGCTAGGCATCGGGGATACAAAGAAAAGGAACACTTGTCCCCACTCTCAAGGAATTAACAGTCTGGTGAGGAGAGGGGCATACAAATACAGAAGTGCACTAAGGAATTACAAGTTCCAGGCTGAGAAAGAGAAGAGGCACAAGGTCTTCAGGAGAAAGAGAAGCAAGATCAGGAGTGATCCGCTCTATGTTGGAAACCAGAAGAGGCTTCACGGAAGAGGGGTTTCTTGAGTTGGGTTGGAAAGGTGAGAAGGTGTTTGTCAAGGAAGACAGCACTGGCAGAGAGCACTCAGGGAAGAGGTATAGGATTGAGGGCGACCACAGATTGTCCAGCCCGGTTCAAGGCCTGACCACGCCATTCCAGCTGTGTGACGAGGCCCATTAGTTAGCGGACCTGGGCCCCCGGTTTCTTATAAGTAGGATGGGAACAATAATAGCCACAGCTTCATAGGGTTTTATGAGTTCTAAAGGAGCGCTTTTACACACAAAGGGCTTATAACAACAGGTGTTCAGAGAACTCTGTGCATTCTGAAATGAAGGCTCGGGCGAATAAAGCCAAACAAGCCAGGAGAGTTTCACCGGGGGTCACGTCAAAGGGAGCTGTCTGTATGTGCTAAAGGAGTTGCTACCTTGTCCTGCAGATCAAGTGGAAGGACTGAAGACTCTTCACAAGGAGGGACTCTATCAGATTTGTGTTTCGGAGGGTCAGTCTGGCCCAGAATAGCGAAGGGAGGGGCGCACCGTCAGTCAGACCCAGCGCCCTTCCTGCGAAGATGTGCGCTATTTGTGGACGGGGAGAGCGAAGGACGTGGTCAACGTCACCGAGATGAAACCCGAAGGGCTGAGTGGTGAGTTGCAGGGCGTGTGAGGGCAGGACGCAGTTAGTGCAGGATGACTCTGCCGTCAGCTGGCCTGGTGGCTGGTGGGGAGGTAGAGGCGGGGAGCTTTCACAGAGCTAGAAGGTACCAGAGAAGGAGTCAGCTTTGGTGGGAAGGTGACGAGTTAGAAAGTATCTCAGGACCTGTACGGCATGCACGTGGAGGTGCCAAATCTACGGATACCGAGTCCAGGTGGCAGATGCGAGTTGGCTCTGTAGATCTGAAAGCCATCTCGCTTGTAGGAGGCAGTGGAATCTATGCAAGTGGGTGAACGACTTTTTGTTGAAGGGGCGATGTTGAGTTGACATCGTCCAAATATCATTTCTTTCTTTCCTTCCAGCCCCAACGTGGGGCTTGAACTCATGACCCTGAGATCAAAACCTGAGCTGAGAGCAAGAGTCAGATGCTTAACCTGGGCGCCCCTAGAGCTTGTGTGTCCCTTCCTATGATTCATATCTTCCATGATGACCCTGATCGAGGTATGGTCCTGCTTCTGCAGTTCCAACGCCATGGTCCTTATGCCCCTCCTCATCCCCACTATCGCCGAGGCCATCCTTGGCTAATATCCACGGGTCACTTGCTGTGCGCTGGCACGTGCTGAGGCTTCACGCACATTCTCTCTGCAACCCGCCCAGCAGGCACTCCCAGGGTTCCCACATTAGACGAGGCAATGGGATCACATGACTAGTCACACGCCCGGCCCCGCTCATGCATCTAAGAAGTGGCAGGATTCAGGCTTAGGTTCACTTGACCTCAAACACAAAGGTCACCCACAAGTCTTCAAAGGTCTGCCTGACGTTTAGCTCTGTTGTCCTGAGAGGTGTTTCCGCTACCAGGAAAATATTTGCGTTATTTGTTTTTTAGGTCATCTACTAAAATGTTACACCAGGTTATTCAAAGACCGAATCTCTGGGGGACCCCGCCGTGAGAAAGTTTTGACCCAGTCAAGTGCAAGATTCTCCACAGCCTGTCGTTTCCTACCTGAAAACACGTTCCAGAACCTGAGAGCATGTGACCCGCTGGGAGCCCAGGTATGGAATTTTATCACAGATTTTGGAGAGTCTCAGAACATTCTGTGTTAACGGTTATGCCTTATTGACATTCTTGTGAATGTGAATCGATTACTATCAATTACTAAAGGGAATCACTGAGAGAAATACAGGCCTTCGCCTTCAGAGCTGAAATATCATGAACTGTGCCAAGCCCTTAGTAGGCATTATTTAATTTGGTTCTCTCAACCAATATCCCCATTCATCAGATGGAAACATCGAGGCTCAGACTGCTGAAGTAACTTGCTACGGCCAGTCAGTGGAGCCACAGGGATCTGATCACAGAGCTGCATTTTCACGCCATTACTGAGAAATTGGAATAAAATGTAGGACAGTGGGAGTGTAGGGGAAATGTCAGCTTCCCAAATGGCTTTATCTTCCTAAAGTGCTTATTGTATTTGGGCCTGGTGTTCAAAAGCCTGGTGAGATGAGGCAGAGGCAGAGGCAGAGGAAACAGCCAGAAATGTTCCCTGGGCCGGGCTCTCAGGGCTACTCGGGGTGGTGCGGGCTCTCTCCCCGTGGCTTCCTAATGCACTTGGCCTCTCCCAGCCCATGATCACATGCAGATCCCGATAAAGAGCATGTCTCTTTGCCTCCCACTAATGGGTAAAGTTGTCCACTTACTCGATCCTGACAATTATGGTTTTGAAAGAAGCTTCTGAAAGTTTAATCATTGGGAATGCTTAGTCACTGAAGAGAGCCTCTAAGGGACTGGAAAAGCAAATAGATAATTCTGCCTTACCTCCCCTAGATGATGTGGTGGGGCCGGAGGGGTGTTAATTTTTGAAATGGATCTGTCGGATACATGTAGGACGTTGTGAGATCCTGACTCTGGTGCCCTCTACGCCAGGATGCCTTGGCATGGTCATTGTGAAAGTAGATATGACGTCAAGGTTGGGCGGAGAGCTGCAGGGGAGGGACATGGGGCGTGTCGTCGGACACAGGGGGCGTGTCGTCGGACACAGCAGCTTTCTTGTTTTGCGAACTTGGACTAATGTTCTAACACCCCTAAGCCTCGGTTTCTTTATGTGGAAAAGCAGGGATATGGATAGAAGCTCTTCGTAGGGCCCCTGAGATAGTTGCCAAGAGTGACAGCTGCAGAAACAATAGCTATCCTATCATTTTTCTTAATCTCGGTCTTGATCTACCTGATAATCTCATCTACCCAGACCAGCTGGGTGCACCTGGAGTCATCCCCTGCTCTTTATTTAGCACCGTTGTTCAGATGGAAGGTTAGAAGGCCATCCAGTTGCTGACCCGGGGTTTTCTTCTGCCCATGAAAATGGTATCATTTACTTCACACCAACCATGATGAACACACTGGCAGGACACGGGGCCTCGCCCACTGGGTTGCCCTGAGCCTGGTCCCCTGCTTTAGTGGCTCAGGACGCTAAGCAGGGGTTTCGCCTCACTCAGGGAGAAAAGACTCTGCTGATGTTGTAAGTCCGGAATTCCGCAAATTGGCCAGAGTGCTGTCCCTCTCATGACCCATGTCCTCAGGTCCTTCTGAGAAAAAAAAAAATGAATAAGGAAAAGTAGAAAGGAAAAGGAACAAACCCTCCACGTCTCTCTTTTCCCAGTCTGTTTCTTTAATTGGGCGGTTTAATTGAGTGTGGCCCAGCTTAGCCCGTGGCTGAGCTGGGGTTTGAGGACTCCATCGGCTGTTTGTACTAGCACTCGTCCTAGTTACTTGATACTTTCTGCTGTAGGTCAAAGTGACTAGACATTCTGGTTTTGCAGGGACTGTCCCCAGTGACATGACTCAAAGTGGTTCTTTTTAGCCACTGCAGGACGTAATTGGGCCCTTGATTATTCCCTTCGCCCCCCACACACTGGAGACACGAAGGGATTGCAAAACGTTAATTGGGAGGATTAAATATCATCCTTTTTTTTTTCCCCTTTCTTTAAGTGGGGGTTGGAACTAACATGGAGAAGGTCCAGGGTAGCCGGTAATTGCAATCTGAAAAACACTGGAGATTCTACAAAACCAAACGGTGACGTACTTTCTGTCGGAGAAGGCAGTCCAGATCTCCGTCAGACCTCCTTGGAGAGGCAGTAGAGCGGCCTCATTAGAGCAAGCTGAAAACAAAGCATCCGGCCCCCTTGGGAGAATGAGTGCAAGCCAGTGTTAAGAAGGACATTCATCAGAGGAATGCGCTCCAATCAGGGTCCAGAAGGTGGCCCGTGGAACATGGAGCTCCAGCCTTGAACACGCCCTCCAGGCTTTTGAGGGAACACTCCCAGCGGATCTGTGAACAAGGTTCCATTTGACTTCCAGAATGTTAAATGGATTATTAGCCAGTGGGATACTAACGTCCTAGGATTACACAGGAGGTCGGTGCTTATAGAGTCTGACTCCCTGATGAGGATATTTCGAGAGTGCTTGCATAGGAACTCTTTGCCTGTTTGCCAACTTGCAATGGTTCTTGATTAGCCTGTTTTTATCGTTAGATTAAGGTGAATTAGGGCAGGGAAAGGTCCTTGAGTGCTATCATCGGGTTGTCTACCTGCCTTTGAGAAGTGGCACATGGTTCACGGGTTCCGTTGTGGGCAAAACAGGCCCCTGCCATTTTAGAAAATGCTGTGTTGCGCGCGCGCGCGCGCGCGCGTGTGTGTGTGTGTGTGTGTGTGTGTGTGTGTGTTGGGACATCTGGCTCAGCCTAGGTATCTGTGGTCATCAGAAGCTCATGCAAGGTTGAATTAATGGTAACCTTTGGGGGCGCCTGGGTGGCTCAGTCGGTCAAGCGTCTGACTCTTGTTTTCAGCTCAGGTGATGATTTCAGGGTTGTGGGATCAAGCCCCGCGTCAGGCTCTGCTGAGCCTGAAGCCTGCCTGGGATTCTCTCTCTCCCTCCCCCTCCCCACCTCCCTCTCCCTTTGCCTTCCTACTGCTTCCTGCTTGTGTGTGCGTGCGAATCTTCTTTCTCTCTCTCTTTTTCTAAAAAAAAAAAAAAAAGGTGGTAACCTTCGTATAACTTCTGATATATTTTCTTGGGCTGAACTTTTGGATCTCATGTCATAGGGGAAATGAGTCACTGCCCGATAATAACAATGATGAAAATTATTATTATGGCAGCTAATTTTACTGAGTGCTTACCAAGTGCCAGGAACGGTTCTAAGCATAGTTGCATAGATACATAGATTGATACATATGATACATAGGTAGGTTTATATGTATTGGATATATGTGTAATTACTCATCAAATCTTTGACAACATTTAATCTTTGCAACACCCTTTGTGGTAGAAACCATTATTATCCTCAGTTTACAAATAGGGAAATCGAAACCACAGTGAAATCCAGTGATTTGGACCATGCCACTGAGGCCCAAGTTAGATGCGACAGTATTAAAGCATGGAGCCGAAGCCTTCATTCACGAGTAGGAGAGTTCGGACCACAGGGCAGTGGAGCGGTTTTCTGGGGAGCAGAGCTAAGACTATCACAGGCCTACTTGTGAGTTTCTCTTCCTCTTTGACACATACACCCCACCTGCTGTGGGCTGGGACTTAACACTCGGTGATTTCAAAGCCCCTCCGTCCCTAAATTGATATAATTCCACGAGTCAGGGAAGGGTAACATTTAGATGGTGCCTTTCTGATCTTCAGTTCAGGGAATAGGCCTGTCTTTCCAGAAGCTGATCGTTTTTTTTTTTTTTTTTAAAGATTTTATTTATTTGACAGAGAGAAACACAGCGAGAGAGGGAACACAAGCAGAGGGAAAGGCAGCGGGAGAAGCAGGCTTCCCGCAGAGCAGGGAGCCCGATGCGGGGCTCGATCCCAGTTCCCCGGGATCATGACCTGGGCCGAAGGCAGACGCCCAACGACTGAGCCACCCAGGCGCCCCTCCAGAAGCTGATCTTAACATCATTCAGTGGAGGTGGTATGGGTACAAAGACCTTATTTACCATGTAGTCCAAGAAAGTAGTTGGCATGGGTGTACGTAAGTCATTTACACGCTGATGGACAAATCCAACCGCTTTGTAAGATTAATTTGCAGTAACAAATCATCAAGGTTAGAAATCATAGGGATGAAGAAGGTTAGAGAAGGCAGTGTTAAAACAGAATGGAATAAACCGTGCAAATAAGCCGGAAGCCTGGAGAACCCCCTGAGCATCTCCCATGCCTGTTAGGAGTTGGATAAGTACCTTAAAACCGGAATTATTTGAGTGCCCGGACCTCTTCACCAAGCCTTCCTTTTTAATTTTTTCTTCAGTCTACCTCAGTGGCCTTTATGCTTTAATATGCCTAGAATTTTTCTGTATATGTACAACACAATGGATGCCATCGAAGATGGCCCAAATAGGACTTTTTAAAGAGTATGTCTAATTCCGTGACATCTTGGAGCACAGGCTTTAAAACCTAACAGTTGGAAAAGGTGCACTCCCACATTAAGCAGCTGCCTCAAATTCACTGTAAATTTAGTAAAACAACAGCAATAGTAGTCGTTCCTTCTGAGGATTGTTCATGGATGGTTCTGGGTGTTGCATAGACTTCGCCAGAGGGAAGTCTACCCAGAGGAGTTTGGGTAGTATCTGCTGGATAATTTGAAAGCATATATATATATAAAAAATATATATATATAATATTTTTATCATTAATTATAATATAATTAAATTATATTAGTCATAATTATATAATTATAAATATATTTAATACATAATATATAATAAAGATATAAAAATAAAATATATATATATATATGAAGGAAAGCCTGGCATTTGCAATGGTGTGGATGGACTTTGAGGGCATTATGCTATGGGGATTAGGTCAGAGAAAGTTGACTACCACACGATCTCACTTATATGTGGACTCTCCAAGCATTGGGCTTGGAGCCCCACAGTAGCTGTGTGTGGGGGTGGGCGAAATGGGGGAAAGGGGCTCAAAAGGTACAAACTTCTAGTTATAACATAAACAGTCCTGGGGGACGTTAGGTACAGCAAGGCTGCTCAAGTGAACGGTACTGTCTTGTATATTTGAAAGTTGCTAAGAGTATAGGTCTCCAAAGTCTTCATCACTAGAGCGAGAATCGTGACAACGTAGGGGGACGGATGTTACCCGTGTTGTGGAAATCGCATTGCAGTGTCTGTACAGATCAAGTTACCGTGTTGTCCCCCAAACGAATACAATGTTCTATGTCAATTATACCTCAGTAAACTCAAAAAAGAGGTTTATAACTTTCCATCCAAACAACGGACCCGCCCACCATCCTCAAACATTCCTGGATCGCCGAGTCTGACGGAGACGTTGCCTCTTCGGTGAAGATTTTTTTTTTACTTAATTGTTTCTTAAAGTGATACCCCTGCACTTAACACAAAATTCTGCCAAAGTGAATATTCTGTATGTGGATGACTTGTACGGCTCGGGGCTTCCAAGGCGGGATGCGTGCCTTTCCAGGGCTCTCCCTAGGCCAGTCTACGGACAGGGGGTGGCAGGGCTGCAGTTAGGGACCTCTGCCTTTCGGCGTACTCCTTGCTTGTACCCTGTAAGATGATATCTCCCTGTCCCAGGAGGAGCTGAGGATTTGGGGTGTCCAGCCCTGACCAGCTGGCTTGTTCCTGAAGGGTCTTTAGGCAGAGCTTTGGTCAGAGAGTCTTGGTTACTGAAAAGGGGCTATTTTGTTTTCTTTCTCAAAAACAGGTTGCTCCTGGGGGCACCTGGGTGGCTCAGTCGTTAAGCATCTGCCTTCGGCTCAGGTCATGGTCTCAGGGTCCTGGGATCGAGCCCCGCATCGGGCTCCCTGCTCGGCAGGAAGCCTGCTTCTCCCGCTACCATTCCCTCTGCTTGTGTTTCCTCTCTCACTGTGTTTCTCGCTGTCAAATAAATAAAATCTTTAAAAAACAAAAAACAAAACCCAGGCTGCTCCTGGCCTCCTCGCCTCTGTATCTCCTGGAAGGAACCGACGCCTGCCTTGTCCCTAAAGATGGGAGTACCTATCCCTCGCTCCCTGCGGAGCCAAGGGGCACTCTGGGATGAGGCCAGTTATCAGGAATTCCCAGCCTCTCTTGGGGATCTGAGACTTAGAGTGGCACCTTTTTTGGTGGAAATAGGCAGTGTCTACCCGTTGACTCTGAAAAGGCAGATTATTTGACAGATGGCATAAAGCCCCTCTTCCTCCCAGTCCCCCTTTCTCCTCTTCCTCCTCCTCCTTCTTCTTCAGATTTATTTATTTTAGAGACAGAGAGCAAGCAAGGGAAGGGGGCAGAGGGAGAGAGAATCCCAAGCAGACTCCCAGCTGAGCACAGAACCCAACGCAGAGCTTGGTCCCAGGGCCCCAAGATCACAACCTGAGGTGAAACCAAGAGTTGGACACTTCTCAGAGTGAATCCAAGTGGTCAGAAGACATGATTTGTTGAAATTGCTTTTCTAACCATTATCACTTTGGTGAAAATGTGCAATGTTGACTCCCTCTCCCCAAACACAAGACCTGGGCCTAATGCTCCCCACCTACACTTTTCTTTTCATCACCTACAATACCCTTCGGCTGCTGTGACCCCTGCTCATTGCCTGTCGCCTTCAGAAAGATGGATTCACACACCTGGCCAGCCACATGGCCCTTGCTGCCTCCCGTGCTCCCTCCCTCCTTTCCTTCTAGTAAATTACTGATTTTTGCCATTAGTCTCGTGAACTAGTTTTAAACTACTAAAGCATCTGACTTCCCCCGAGTCTCTGCTCTAAAAGAACCAGTGAATATAATTTTTTGAAGACGATGAGGTGACTAATTAAACTCTTTTTCTGTGATGAAGGTGGATGGAGAGTTGGGGGGGTGGGCGAGGGGCATCACTTGCACCCTGACCCAGGGTACTCGATGGCCAGGATCTCTGTTCGGCAACATGAAGCCGGAGCTAGACTTAGTGGACATTCTTGCTTTAGGAAGTGGGTAAGCCCTATGCTTCTTGCTTCCCAAGTGGAGTGGAACCCGGGCGTATGGGTAGGAGTCTCCAGAGACCCATTAGGACATCATTTATTCATACATTTCCCCCCTCCCAGGCCATTTAGAGAGAAGAAAACCGTGGTTTGTTTTTCCTTTCAGTGAGGAGGATGAAAAAAGAAACAAGCAAAACCAAACAAACATCTGAAATCCAGTCCCTAAAATGATGACTTAGAGTTTTGCCAACGAAACTAGGATACGAGGGCTTGGCTGCGGAATTAAGGCCACAGGGGAAGCCGGCGGACCCCCAGTTCTCAGCCTGGCATTTTGACACCAGGGTCCTCTAGCAAGGAGGTGGTCAAGCATTATTTTCCAAGTTTTGTTATGAAAACAATGCATTTCATTTTCTGAACATTATAGTGTATTATGATATTGAATGTGCTTTTTAAAAATACAGTTCCTTGCCCCACTCCCCCGCCCCCATATTGGCTCCCTCTACCCCTCACCCTCTGCTTGAGGATCAGCAAACAACACAAGTCAGTTGCCCTACTCATCACATCAGAACTCATGGCCAATTCTGGCGAAGTTTCTCTGGGTATGCTCTG
>CM053617.1:4341481-4353949 GCA_028646535.1 Procyon lotor | reverse complement strand
TGCTGGAAGGACTTCGTGATGTTACAGGAAAAGAAAAAGGACATCTTACATATAAATCCAAGATTTGTTTGGAGTCCTTGAAGACTCATAGTATCTTTCATAGAAGTTTAGAAACTGATGGGTGAGCAAGTTTATGGGAAGATGATATTTGATTTGGGCATATCGAGTTTGTGTTGTTGATAGGCCTCTGGGGGTAGATGTTCATCCTGCAGTTAACCGTAGATCTACGTCTCAGAGAAAAGGTCATTCCACAGAAGTTCCTCATCAGTTGCTCAGAAATAATTGGGCTTATTAGAAAAGTGAGTCTCAGCTGGGATGCAGTAGGCCCCAGGATTATTCTTGTGTAGGTACATATCATTTGTGGGATTTTCCTCACCTTCCTCCTGCCACCATCAGGATTTGTACATTCAAATACTTGTTGAGCGCTTTTCTTGTAATTGTGAATATGATAAATGCTGAGGGCTGTATTGGGGGCGAGGAGTCGAACACCATAAATAGGAGGCTCAACAATAAGCCTTCATTTAGGGAATGGGAAGGTAAAGTGAAGCCATCGGAGAGTGAACGGGTCGGTTAGGGTAACTGACCTTCCTGCTCAAAACAACTAAGTGATCTAGATAAATACTCTTTTAAATCTTCTTAAAGGTATTCATGAGCTGGCAAGAAAGTAAGAAATTCAGATAAAAAAAAAACTGAAGCTAAAGATTGAAAAAGATAACCTGAGCTTGATGCCAGCTTTTACATTCAGGGGAATTTGCTGAACCTGCTGAATTTGAACTTAGGTTTTTATGGCCCACGGAAGCTCAGGATACAAAGCACAGGACCATTCCAAGATAGGGTGTCTCATAGACAATAAGCCCATAAATCTTTGACTCCAAAAGACTATACCCTCTTTGGTAATTCACCTAAAGGTACAGATATAAGAATGGTTTAAAAAGAGAAAAATTTTTTTTTTAAAGATTTATTTGACAGAGTGAAACACAGCGAGAGAGGGAACACAAGCAGAGGGAATGGCAGTGGGAGAAGCAGGCTTCCCGCCCAGCAAGGAGCCCGATGCGGGGCTCCATCCCAGGACCCTGGGATCATGACCTGAGCCGAAGGCAGACACCTAACGACTGAGCCATCCAGGCGCCCCTAAAAAGAGAAATTTAAGCCATATACTAGTTGAAGTGACGCATATAAAGTATAGACACAGGAAGGTTGAAAGTGAAAAGATGGAAAATGCTTATACCATACAAAGAGAAAGCTGGTTGAACAAAAATAAACTTCAAGGCAAAAACTATTAGAGAAAATAAGGTCCATTACAGTGATTAAAGATTCAGTTCACCAAGAAATATAACATTTCTATATTTGTGTACATCTGTTAATATAGCCTCAAAATACAAAAAGCAAAAAACCGATAAAACTATAGGGAGAAATAACATATCCATCATCGTGGGAGGTTTTTAACATTGCTTTCAGTAATTGGTAGAACTAACAAGAGTTCAGTGTAGTTAACATATGGTGTTATATGAGCTTCAAGTGTAAGATAGTGATTCAGCAATTCTATACATTTTTCAGTGCTCATCATGGTAAGTGTACTCTTAATCCCATTCCCATGTTTCACCAGAAATTTACATAAGTAACAGCATTATCTAGTAGCCACATATAGTACGTTGTGCTTCAAAAAATGCAGGGTACGTATCTAAAAAGCACTGGAAGATGTGGGAAATTTAACTAAGTGCTAAGTTGGAAGGCCAATGTCAAGTTTCATGGCACAGGTAGCATGTCCATTACATTCCCTGGCTCCGGTGCAGAACTGTAAGATCATTAAATATCCGGTAGGTTTACAAAGTAAGAAACATCTCTAAAGAACTAGTCGGTAGAAGAAAACATAATAGAAATTAGAAAATATTTATCATGAGGGTGCCTGGGTGACTCAGTTGGTTAAGTGTCTGCCTTCGACTGAGGTCATGATCTCAGGGTCCTGGGATCGAGCCCCACGGCAGGTTCTCTGGTCAATGGGTCTGCTCCTCCCCCTGCTCATGCACACGTGCACATGTTCTCTCTCGCTTTGAAATAAAAAAATAAAATCCTAAAAATATATATATATATGATTGAATTAAACTTAATGTACTAGTGTTTAGAGAGAAATTTATAGTTTTAAGTGTTAGAAAAGGTAGAAGATAAAGTAAATATCAAACTTAAGCTCAAGAAAAGATTTTTAACATAAACCCATGGATAATGAAAGAATGGAAATAACAGGAAGACAAATTAATAGGAAATAGAATATATAAGAGAGAGTGAATAAAAATATAGAAAATGAATAGACAGTAAAGAAAGCCAATGAAACCAAAAAGTTGGTTATTTGAATATACAAATATTTGACATATACAAATATACAAATATTTGACATATGAAATATAAAAATATTTCTCTTTTTAGGGGCGCCTGGATGGCAAATATTTTTATATTTGACAGCTTTGTAAAGCCAATCAAGAAAAAAATGAAGCCACCAATCAATATTAGTAGGAATGGTAGGGGAGATGTGATGATGCTGCAGACATTAAAAATAAGGAAAATTAATAACTGCCAATAAATTTCAAAACCTTAGATAATACAGGTAGAAAAATAGAAATTGCCATAACTGACTTAAGAATTAGACATGAATAGGTAGTTCCATACCTATGAAATAAGTAAATATTGGACATATATTTTGATAAAGAATACTCTAAGCCCATAGAACTTTACTGGCAAATTCTAGCAACATATAAGGAACAAATTAATAATAACAATTTTATACAAACTCTAGAAGAGGGAACAGTCACCAGACCTTTATATGAGGGTAGCATAATAATATTCCTAAAACTTGCACTGGGCTATAATTTATCCCAATTAAATGAACAGAAAAATCTTAAAATACTAGCAAGTTGAATTCAGCAGTGTATAAAAAAAGAGAACGTATTATGACCAGTGGGATTTATTCCAGTTTGAGGCTGGCTCCAATTGAGGAGAAATATATCTATAATGTTCTATAATAACAGATTAAAAGATAAAACTATGATTATCTCAATAAATGCAGAAAAAAGCCTTTGTTAAATATTCTTTTTAGAAAAGCTCTTACTTAGTGAAGAAGAAAAATAGAAGATAATGTCTTTACTCTGATAAAATGAATTTACTGTAGGAAGCATACTTCATGGTAAAAAAATTGAAAGCATTTCCTCTATTATTAGGAGCAAGTCAAGGGAACCTCTCGTCAGCACTTCTCTTCAGCATTTTACTGTTAATGATGCATAAATCAAGAAAAAAGACATAGAAGGATTGGAAAAGAAGAAATTAAACAGTCATTATACACAGATAATATAATCTACATAGAAAGCAAAGTTTGTAGCAAATCTGTCGAGGTTAATAAAGTTAAGTTTAAGGGCTGCTGGATATAAAATCTGTACAAAAATCAGCTATCTCTGGGTACCCGTCACACTTTGAAAAGGCAACTTTAAAAAGATACTGTTTATAGTAGTATCAAAAATAAATAGTAACTGACAAACACAAGTTGTACAACACATTTTTAATGAAAATTATGAAACTATTAAAAGCTATGCTTAGGGCGCCTGGGTGGCTCAGTCGTTAAGCGTCTGCCTTCAGCTCAGGTCATGATCCCAAGGTCCTGGGATCGAGCCCCGCATCGGGCTCCTTGCTGGGCAGGAGGCCTGCTTCTCCCGCTACCACTCCCTCTGCTTGTGTTCCCTCTCTCGCTGTGTTTCTCTCTGTCAAATAAATAAAATCTTTAAAAAAATAAAAAAATAAAAAAAATAAAAGCTATGCTTAAATTCAATGCCAATAAAAAATATTGACAGGCTTTTTTGTTATTTTTTTCCCTAATAGTTTTATGGAAGAATTAAAGTTTATATGTAGGTAAGATTTTTGTTTCTTTGAAAAACAAAACGTTAAAAAAAAAAAAAAGAAAAAGGAGACATGTATTGAGGGAGAGAGTATTTGGAGTATTTGCCTTAATTTATATCAAAACTTATAAAGCTATAGTTACTAAAAACGGTATGCTACTGGCACAGGGATGGACTGGCAAATTTAGCAGGATAGATTCCAGAAACAGACCTACACACACTTTGGAAACTTGATGTATGACAGAATTGGCTCTTTTTTTTTTTTTTCTTTATTTTTTTATTGGAGAAAGGATGGACTTTTCAATAAATGATAATTGAACAATTGGTTCTATATGAGAGGGAATAAATTTTTGATTTTTACTTGATACCATTTACAATAATCTTTTCCTTGGATTAACAACTTGAATTTATTCATGTAACAAATAATTTACTGAGAACGTGTTCTATAGTTCTTTTTACCTCATCTGTATATTTTAAAGATAACCTTTTTTTAAATCTACCCAATTATTAATAAAAAGCACCCCCCCAAAATAGCCTGAAGAATAGGAAAAAAAAAAAACAGAATAATATAAGGTATTGCTACTAGTCTTTCCCACCTGAAAACACGTGAAGTATACAAAACACTGCAGACTGTAGTAGTCGTTCATTGTGGCAGTAAATTTCAACTGGAAGGCCTACATTCTGAAATAAGAATTAGGAGAAATTGGTGGGTGTTGAATATAATTTTTAAAATCCCCAGGGGTGCCTGCGTGGCTCAGTGGATTAAAGCCTCTGCCTGTGGCTCAGGTCATGATCTCAGGGTCCTGGGGTCGAGCCCCCCATCTGGCTCTCTGCTCAGCAGGGAGCCTGCTTCCCCCTCTCTCTCTGCCTGCCTCTCTACCTACTTGTGATCTCTCTCTCTCTCTGTCAAATAAATAAAATCTTAATAAGTAAGTAAATAAATAAAAATAAAAGCCCCTCTTCACGTTTCTCTCCCACACGTCCTCAAAACCAAAGGAAGAAGAAGGTTGCAAAAGAGAATTAATTGTAAATGCTGTGTTTTTTTTTCTTTTTAAAATTTTATTTGACAGAAGCACAGCGAGAGAGGGAACACAAGCAGAGGGAATGGGAGAGGGAGAAGCAGGCTTCCCACCGAGCAGGGAGACCAGTGCAGGGCTCCATCCCAGAACCCTGGGATCGTGACCTGAGCCAAAGGCAGATGCTTAATGACTGAGCCACCCAGGTGCCCCATAAATGCCGTGTTATAAAATGATCCAGGAGAAAAGGAGGACATTTAGAATTCAATCAAAGAAAGTGATCCATAAATTTAGCAAAATCAGAGCATTTCCATTCACTGGGGACAGCAAGTATAATTTGAAGTAAAAAAAAAAAAAAAAAAAAGTGGTTATTCCAGAGTTTGCTGGCAGAAAGTTAAAGAAGAAAAGGGAAAACACTAGTGGAAAAGGAGCGGGTAGAGAGTTTCTGCCAAAGAGGATGGAGGTAGGTCCCAGAGGGGTTGGGATCAGTAGTTACGAACATGTTAAGGTAAGAGCTCATTTACTGTCAGAGAAGTGGGGAGATGTTATAACTAAATGGGGTTGAGAGTGAAGGTTTGGGACCTGCCGAGGTAAGCCTGCGATCAGGGTTTAAGAAGATAAATCATTGTGGATTATGCACGTTAGGGCATAGTTGAAGGAAGCATGACTGCATTGGGAATTCAGTTTTGTTTTTATTAACTTCTCCAAGCATTTCTCGGCATGTCGGTAGCAGATAGACCGAATGGTGGTGCGGAGCCAGCATTGAGGATAAAGCTGACTGGTACGAGTCTAGGGTGTTCTAAGGTTCAACAGAAGACATTGTCGAAATGATGAGCTGTGGTCCAGGCCATTTAGGAAGTCAAATACTGCCAGACGGGAGATAATTAAGTGGGAGTACAGAGGGAATTAAAGAATTAAGGATGTACATTGAGGGTACAGATCACGTGTGAACATGGGTGACGAGGAAGCAATGACGTCCATGGTCACAAAGGCAGAACACTGAGTACAGAAGCTGAGATAAGGTTTTGAGCCCACAAGGTAATCAGTGGACCTCATGTGAATTTAAAGGCAGTGCAACAGTCAGATGAAAGAAAGGTAAACGATGATGTTGGTGTGTATTCAAATCAGGAACAGTAACCTAGAAGTAGTCTTAATGTTTGAGTTAGAATATTTGTAAAGAGTTTCTAGCCTGAAGCCAGGAAGACTTCCCAGCTTGATCAAATGTGGGTTATGTATGGGTCCTGAGAGAGGAGATGGTTTCTGCAGGGTGTCACAGGGACGGAGATTTTCTAGGCGTCTGCTACTGCTTGGGTCGTATTTGGATGTAGTACCAGAGTTCTGATGGGTATGTCTGATGAAGGAGTGGGTTGGGTTCATTGGGTTAGAGAAAAATGGCATGTCTAGGTAAACTCTTAAGAGCTTTCCAGCACAGGATGAATAAGTTAATGCTTGACCTGTTCTGAGCATTTATAAATACAATATTTGCATTAACATATTAATTAGACTGTATAATATTTCTGAGGTCATAGTTTAATTGTCAAAGGCCAGGAAAGATTTCACAACTGAGAATTCTTCCTACATACGAAGGTCATATACTGTGACCTTAGTGAAGTTAATGTCATATCTTTAGACCTGTCATGATACCTTAGTCTTCAAGACTTTTATTTTGAGAGAAGTATTAGCTGAAATATTTTGTGAAGAGATATACCCTGAAACCTTTCAAAAAAAAAAAATCACCAGCTGCTGCCAGGTGTTCTTAAGAGCAGTGTCACAGAATGCCAGTTACGCTGGGACAGCTGACGTTTGCTAATCCCAGGAAGCCATTGTGACCTACATTATCGATCAAGTGGCTTTTGCAACTAAGGTTTCCTGGCCCTGAATCTTAGAGGCCTGAATAGCTGAAATCACTTGAGATAGGAAGTCAGTAAGGAATCCGTAGTTAGTGTTGCCCGATTGGCCGAGGAATAAGTAGGAGTGATGGAGAAAGAGCAGCCGGAGAGGGAAAGTGGAGGAGAGAGAACTGTGCAGCATTGTGCTGTACGCCCAGGGGCAGTGGAGGAGCCCAGCAGTAAAAAGCCATCTGCCCCTGTAACTTCCAGAATACGCCCAGTCAGGCCAGAAGAGATCCGTGGGTACTAACCCTAAAAGGGGAGATGACCTGTGTCCTCTAGAAAAGGGTGTTTTCAACAATTTTAACATAAGCTTATAAGAGATTATATCAAATATATAGAGCTAAGTACTCAAATTCTTTTGCGTTTCCTATTTCAGGGTAGTTTTATGAGCTTTGTAGCCATGATTTCCTGTCCACACTTCAAGAATGTTAGCTGTGACCTCTGTAAAAAAAAAAAAAAAATTATAGTTCACCTCTGGTTTTTCACCCTTAACTTGTTAATGCTATCTCTAACTTTCTAAAATTCTTTCAAAAGAACAACCAGTTTTACGAATCTTTCAGGAACGGAACAGAATGTTTCTTTTTTTGTTACTCTTTTTCTCAATGTCCTCTTTTCCCATTCTAGGCAAAAATATTAATTCACTCTTTCCTACCCTACTTCTTAATCTTGTTACAAATACTTTACATGGGAAAAAAATGAAATAGCATGGAAGGATAAAAAATACTATGAAACAGTTAAAAAAAAAAAAACAACAATGAGTGTACAGTAAAAAGTAAGTTTCCCTCCTACCTCTGACTCTCCTGCCCCCGCCCCCAGCCCACCAGTTTTCCTCCACAGAGTGACAACTACTTGGAGAGACTCACTTTAAAAACCAAGCAAAAGTTGGTAACTAGAAACTATAATTGTCATTGAGCTGTAAATGATAAAATGAACATAAGCTATTTTTAGAGCTATAATCATAATTTCGTTCCTGGTAAAACATTTTAAAAACAGGCTCAGTTAAAGGTGTCAAAGCTAGAAACGGTTAGATAACTTCTTCTGGAACACAGTTTGGTCTTGGTATGATGTGTTTTGGGGTACTTTTTTTGGCTTATTTGTTTTTTAACCATGTTCTCTCCCAAATGAGGATTCGTGTTTCAGCAGAACATGAGCTCTGGAATTAGATCAAGGTTTGAACTCTGGAAATGCCAATTCCTAACTAATAATCTTGGCAGTTCTTTTCATTTTTTTGATTCTTAGGTTTCTCACCTGAGAAATGAGCATAATAATAGCTATTTCTCAGGATGATTTTAACAGTTGATTGTAAAAAAAAAAAAGTGAAAATGAGTTTTGTTCAATATGCATTAATTTCTTTTTTCTGTCAATGTTATTGCAACTTGAAGATACTGTTAAACGGGACTGCTTTTATGGGGAAAGGACTTTAGGTAAATTTTACCATAGCATTTTCTAGCTCTATACTTGTTTGGGAAATCACAGATGTAAATAAAGGCTGTTACTATTTAAAGTGAGAGGCATGTGTTGGCCTAGAGTAAAATTTTAAGAGGAAGTAGCTAATGGGGGAAAAGCAGGTTTTCTCAGCTCAGCACTGTTGACATTTGGGGCCAGATAATTGGGGCAGGGCGGGCATTCTTTGCCCTTTTTTTTTTTTTTTAAGATTTTATTTATTTATTTGACAGAGACCACAAGTAGGCAGAGAGGCTGACAAGGAGAGAGGGGGAAGCAGGCTCCCCGCAGAGCAGAGAGCCTTTTTTTGGGCCTCGATCCCAGGACGCTGAGATCATGACTTGAGCCAAAGGCAGAGGCTCTAACCCACTGAGCCACCCAGGCGCCCCGGTTCTTTGTGTTTAAGAATGTTCAACAGCAAAAAAAAAAAAAAAAAAAGGCTCAGCAGCATCTTTGTCTCTTCTGACTAGACACCAGTCGCCCCCTCCCAAGCCCCCAGTTTTTGACGGCCAAAAGTATTCCCGGACCTTTCCAAATGTCCCCTGAGGGGCAAAATCACCCCTGGTTGAAAACCAGTGTTTTACAGAATAGGCTGAAAAGAACACATGTGGGATGGCTTCACATTTATAGAAGCATAATGAAAAAGAAGAGTAAATTGACGTTATTACATATACCAAAATAGGATACCTTTCATAGCTGACACATGAAAGATTTTAAGTCAGCGAAAGAGAAGATATTTACAAGGAATAGATTAAAGAACCTTGGAAAAGCTACTTTATCCATTGCTTTAGTAATTTTACAGGGGAGAGCTAAAGAGGAAAAACAATATGGTTCATAGCACTTAAAAAAAATGCTACGTTACAAGGATATGATTTATCCTAATTTATCCACATTTATCCTGATCCTCCAACGAATCTCTATGCTGCTGTGTGATATAAATTTCATTTACAGCAGGAGTACCCACTGACAAGAACAAGAGCTTACAGAATCAAGAGTATTTTAGGGGGTGCCTGGCTGGCTCAGTTGGTGGAGTATGTACCTCTTGATCTCAAGGTCATGAGTTCAAGCCTCACGTTGGGCGTGGAGCCTACTTTAAAAATAGATAAAGGATACGATATTATTTTTTAAAGTATTTTAGGAAAATGTAACAACAAAAATTTTGGTCTTTATTTCTAAAAATGCTCACTTAATTGAAATTTTAATGTGTTTTCTGTAGATTTTTTTTTTAAAGATTTTATTTGACAGATCACAGTAGGCAGAGAGGCAGGCAGAGGGAGAAGGGGAAGCAGGCTCCCCACTAAGCAGAGAGCCCAATGCAGGGCTCGATCCCAGGACCGAGATGAGATCATGACCTGAGCCGAAGGCAGAAGCTTTAACCCACGAAGCCACCCAGGCGCCCCTGTTTTCTCTAGATTTTTGAAGACTCTTTAGTGGTCACAAACTCCCATCTTCTAACTGGGGACAGTAGGGTCATGTGGGTTAGAGGATGGGCTCTAGAGTTGGGTTGCCTGCATGTGTATTGTATGGCCTGCATGTGTAAGCTTGCTCAGGGGATTGAGTGAGTTAATCCATTTTCAGTATTTTGGCACAGTACTTGGCATGCTCAGTAAATGTTTATAACCATTTTTTAAAAACGTTAATTTAGTATTATTTTTACAATCTCTAGTTGCCTGGTCCCAGGAATTGGCTTTAACTAAAAAGGACAGCATCTCAGAACAGTTTGGAATTTGATAGATAAGGGCGTCTGGTGTCGGTAACTGGGTAATTTGAAGTTAAGCACCTGTTTTCAGAAACCTGTTTTAAGGGAAGAAACCCCATTGGTCCATTTTTTGAGATGTGTAACTCCCCTGTCTTTCATTTTGGGGTTTCATCTCCACCTGTCATGATAATCCTACTAGGAAAGAGATCAAGTCAGACCATGGAGTCTCATTGGAGCAGTAGAAAGCCCCCTATGTATCTCTTAGTCATGTACCCTATATTTTCCATTTCCTAGGAGCTGGTTTAAATTGCTCTGATTTCTATGGAGTTGGATACTCAAATCTACCCGAGGACTTATACTGGGGAGAGATGAGATCAAAGGGCTTAGAATTTCCTTGGAAAATTCTTGTATGTCTGTTCATCGCTCTTTAGACTCCACAGATCATCTCCTTTGGAGTTCAGTAACTAAATAACTAAAGGAAGTTGCTTGTTTTTTCGTTTTAGGCAGAAAAATTAATGAAACAGATTGGTGTGAAAAATGTGAAGCTTTCGGAATATGAAATGAGTATTGCTGCTCATCTAGTAGACCCTCTTAACATGCATGTACGTATCTTTAATCTTACTTCAGATTTTTTTTGGTCTAGATTTTTGTGTCGGGGGCCTTATGACGATCAGGTTTGAGGATTCTCTAGGAGCAGTCACAGGAGTCCGCATAGCTTCGTGCTCACAGATACGATTTTGTACAGCAAAGAGATAGAGGGCAAAATCAGCGAGAAAAGAGGGGCCGGGGATGAAATCTGGAGGAAATCAGGCACAAGCTTCCAGGAGTCTTCCCCCATGAAGTCACAGTCCTTCAGCAACAAGTCGTGAGAACACATGTGAAGTGCCATCCACCAGGGAGGCTCCTTAGACACTTACTAGCTCCCAGGGTTTAACTGGGCCTAGTCATGTGGACTACACTTCCCAACATCTCCCCAAATGCCACACTTTCAGGGGGAAAACAGATCTGCACCAGGAAACATTTTGTTTGCACAAACAGCTGAGGCACAGTGAGGTGTTCTTACTGGGGAGTGTGGGAATTCTCCTGAAATCTAAGCTCCCATACTCCAGCCGAGGGCCACCTCGCAAGCAGGCCTTTCTGAGGACAACAGTCTGCAGCCTGCTGCGTTAACTTTTCTTGGCATACACTCATTTAGATAAATTTGTACTTTAATTCACCTTTGTGGCATAGAAAAAGTCCTGCTTTAAGTTATGTGGATATTTGATTTCGGAGTGTAAGTGTAGATTTTCATAATAAGGTATGGTAGACAACATAAGATTCTAAATTCCAGTTTTTCCATTCATGACCTTGGCAAATTATTTCCTCTTTGAGTGACAATTCCCTCCTGTATAATCCAAGGACCATGTGATACCTATTCCACCTACTTGAAAAGGATGATTTGAACGTCAGATTAGTGTAATTTATAAACTCTAAAATACCGTGTACTTTATAACAACAAACGTAGATGACTTTTGTGCAACAGATAGGAATATCATAATGATATTATGATCTAAGTCTGGAAAAAACAGTAAGTCTAACGTCTTTTAGTTTCTGAGTGCACAGAGAGATGTCCCCAGAAGTAATCCTCCATTTGAATTTGATTTATAAATTCACAGTGAGACTTTCTAGGCCTTACCTGCGTTCACTTTTGAGTAAGGCTGTTCGGAAAAACTCTGTTTTTTGTGATAGCTACAGTGGAAGTAGGTGGTGATTTTTTCAGATTTGGCTATGGCTTTTCACTTTAAGTTGTAGGGGAAGTAAACCACTTGTAAATATTGCTTCTGACTCACCCCATCTCCAGCCCCTTTACTTTGTCAGGTGAGAGCTAGGCTGATGTTTTTTACTTAGGTCTTTTTAAGTTAGTTTCTCCCCTCCACCCCTCACCCCTCAGATTTTTTAAGTTGAGTCGGAAGCCTTTAAATTACACACACTGTGTTTATTTTGGAAGTATATATCTCCTATTTACTATTTATAAAGACAGAAGTTTGGGCACAGTTTTACTTTAGATTAATAAAATTCAAAAGTCCAGTTTTGTGTGACTTTATTTCTAAAATCTATTCCTGTTACATTTGACAGTATCCTGTATGAATTAGAGGTACTCCTGGGAAGCTCTTCCCCATCAGCCAGCGCTGACTTCACTGTCTGAGGTAGTTCTCAGTCTTCTTGGCAGAGTATCTCCTCCTCATAAGTGGAGTGCATTCAGTTTATAAGATCCCTGTAGAGTTCTGAGCGCTGGGCCTGGTGCTTTTTTTTTTTTTTTTTTTTTTTTTAAATAGTAGATCGTTGACTACTTTTTGTAATTTCATAGTTGTTTAGCAATTTAACTGTTGCTCTGAAAAGTCTTTACTTACATTATATGTTATTCTATTATTTATAATTATCAGATTAGAGTTTGCCATTTTGGGGGATTTTTTATTTTTATTTATTTATTTTTTTTTTTACTTCATTGAGTATACATAAGTTGTAAAATCCATGTTGACCTTACCTTTCACCAGGTTACT
>CM053617.1:4310840-4335436 GCA_028646535.1 Procyon lotor | reverse complement strand
AAAATCCTCTGTGCTCCATCTGCTCATCCTAAACTCCCAAACTCCCAGTAGCCACTGATCTTATTACTGTTGCCTTTTATAGAATATCGTAATTGGAATCATACAATATGAAGCCTTTCAGACTGGCTTCTTCTACTTAGCAGTATGCTTTTAAGATTCCTTCATGTCTTTTTTGTAGCTTGGTGGCTTATTTCTTTTTATTGCTGAGTAATATTCCATTGTATGGTTTTACCACAGTTTATCCATTCATCTATTGAAGGACATCTGGGTTGCTTCCAGTTTGGGGCAGTAATAAATAACACTGCTAACAACAGTGATTTGCAAGATTTTGTGCAAACATACATTTTCAACTCAATTGGGTAAATACCTAGGAGCGCATTTGCTAGATTGTATGGTAAAACTATGCTTAGCTTAATAAGAAATTACCAAGCTGCCTTTCAAAATGGCTACACAATTTTGCAGTTCTACTCATTTATTTGAGAGGTCCTGTTGCTCACCATCTTCTCCATCACTTGATATTACCAGTTTTTTGGATTTTAGCTACCCTATTAAGTGTGTCGTGGAATCCCATTATTGTTTAAAGTTGCAGGGCCCCTGGGTGGCTTAGTGGGTTAAAGCCTCTGTCTTTGGCTCAGGTCATGGTCTAGGGGTCCTGGGATCAAGCCCCACATTGGACTCTCTGCTCAGCGGGGAGCGTGCTTCCCCCTCTCTCTGTGTGTCTCTCTGCCTGCTTGTGATCTCCCTCTCTGTCAAATAAGTAAATAAAATCTTTAAAAAAAAAATTAGTTTCAGTGCCCTAAAGACATAAGATATTGAGCATCTTTTCATGTGCTTATCTGCCATCTATGTATCTTCTGTGAATTGTGTGTTCAGGTCTTTTGCCCATTCTTTGGTATTGTATGTATGTATGTATGTGTGTATGTATATATACATATATAATATATATTATTTATATAATATAATTATATAATATGCAATATATCTTTGTATATTTTGGATACCAGATATATGCCTGTGCATGCTAGCATGTGTGTTTAAAACCATTTTCTGTCCTGCATTTCCTACTTAGTAGTGTTTTGACATTTTCCAACGTCTTTTTTCTTTATTTCCAGGAGAAGTATGTGAAGAAAAAGAATGTGACCCCATAATTAAGAATATATAGGATTTATTATGTATCTTTATATAAAGATATATATTGTATATTATTTTATATATATAATAAATATGTTATTTATATTTTATAATTATATGACTATAATATAGATATATAATTATAAATATAATATATGTGAAGATATAATATACAATATATCTTTGTATATTTTGGATACCAGTTTTTTTTTTTTAATCACACAAGTATTTTGTAAATCTTTTTTTCCACTTTGTGGCTTATTTCTTATCCTTAACAGTGTGTTCCACAGGGCAGAGTTTGTAATTCTTTTTCTTTTTTTCTTTTTTTCCGGTTGTTTATTCAGAGTTGTTCATTTTAATAAAATCCAACAATCATTTTTTTATCCTTTGATCAATTACGCTTTTGGTATTGTATGTAAAAACTCATCACCAAACCCACAGTCACCTAGATTTTCTCCTGTATTATTTTCTAGAAGTTTCATCGTTTTGTGTTTCACATTTAGATATATAATCCATTTTGAGTTAATTTTTGTGCAACAGTGTATGATCTCTGTCTAGATTTTTTTTTTTTTTTTGCATGTGGATTTCTAGTTCTATCACCATTTCTCCGGTATGCATTAAGTTTAAAAAAATATATTTTTCCAATAAAAAATAAAACACATATATTTTCCCAGTTTTTTGTTAGTATTTATACATGTCTTTTTCCATCCTTTTCAGCATCTGAGCTGTTAGGTTCAAAGTATGTTTAATAAGCTGCGGACAGTTGGGTTGGTTTTTTTTTTTAATCTAGTCAAATTTCTTAACCATGTATGTGGGTAAGACAATCTACATTTAATGTAATTACTGATATAGTTAGGTTATTTATACTTATCTAGCATTTTAAGTTTTTCATATTATTTTAGGCAGATATCTAGCCAGAACCATTTTCACAGTAATGAAGATAATTTAGGACTAGTTAATAGCAGAGTTGTGGTTAGGTTGGTGGCTGTACCTTAACACATATTATCTTTAAAAAGAAGCAATTTAAAAATAATAGCATTTTCTACATCCAGAGTAGATGAATGGGTTAGTTTGGTCCAACAGTGGGACAGACTATATAAAATTGGAACTACATATTGTGTTTTTGACATAATTACTTTGAAAAAAAATTTTTCAAAAATTTTTGAAAAAAAAATATATTTTTTTAAAACTTGGATGGACCTTACTTACACATTGCAAAGCTTTTCCATGCTACTTGCACATGTGACTGACAGACTTCAAGTTGTAGTTTCAATGCTGAAATGTAAAATGTACTCAGAAATGCCACTTATTTGAAAGGATATTAGAAAACATTTGAAATAGGATTATACTAGGCAATCCAAGATTTTCTTTACTGTCTTTTTTTCATTCTTAGGATGTACTGTCTTCCAGGTCTTTTTGTTCTAGAAGGAAAATGTTTTACCTGCTTTTAAAAGTATTTCATGGTCTTTGTAGATAATTGGGAAGATAGAAAATAATTCAAGAGGGGTGCCTGGGTGGCTCAGTGCGTTAAAGCCTTTGCCTTCGCCTCAGGTCATGGTCTCAGGGTCCTGGGATCGAGCCCTGTATCGGGCTCTCTGCTCAACAGGGAGCCTGCTTCCCCCTCTCTCTCTGCCTGCCTCTCTGCCTACTTGTGATCTCTCTCTCTGTGTGTCAAATAAATAAATAAATAATAAATAATCTTTAAAAAAAAAAAAAAGAATTCAAGAGAAAATTTGAATTGTCCTGAAGTCTATCACTGAGAGGGAACTAAAGCGATTAGCATTTTGGTGTACTTTAAAAAGGCTTTTTCACAGTACATAACGTATACGCCCATGCATGCTAGCATGTGTATTTGAAACCCATTTAAAACCTGCATTTCCTACTTAGTAGTGTTTCATTTCATCAATGTCATTTTTTTATTTCCAGGAAAACTATGTTAAGACAAAGAATGTGACCCCATAATTAAGAATATATAGGATGCAGATAACCTGGAAAGTTAGGGCCAAAGCGCAGAGACTTTCCTCCAAGACACTACTTGATCTTCTTCCAGCCTCTCAGTACCGGATCCTGTACTTCTTTAAATGTGTTGCCATGAAAGTATTTTTAGGCAAGAAATGAAGATTGGGAGTTGATTGCCTTTTAATTTGCCCGGGTATTTGCCAGAATTATTGTATCAGACTTAAGTGTGGAAAGGCACAGTTGAGACAGAAATGAAACAGGAGGGGATGGGGAAGGAGACAAACCATAAGAGACTCCTAAACTCAGGAGACGATCTAAGGGTGGCTGGGGGGTGGGGGGGTAGGGATAGGGTGGCTGGGTTGTGGACACTGGGGAGGGTATGTACTGTGGTGAGTGCTGTGGAATGTGTAAGCCTGACGATTCACAGACATGTACCCTGGGGCAGATAATACATTATATGTTAATACATAAAAAATGTTGATGTTACTAATTTAAAAAAAAGGCACAGTTGAGCCCTTTTTCTTGTACTCTTACAAAGTTGTTGGCTTTTGAGTAAGGATTTGAAGTTATAGGAAGACTAAATAATTCAGTATTAATTTCTGAGATTGAGGACTTTTTCTTCTAGACTCCTTTCTGCGAAACCGTTCAAGTTCTGACCATGAAGCCACAGCCATGATGAAAGCTCAGTTTATGAGTCTGTGGGATGGGTTGGACACTGATCACAGCTGCCAGGTGTGTGGAAGAAATCTGCCGGGAGCTCGTGGCGGTGGGCAGGGAGGGGGTAAGAGAAAATTCGCTGGGCTACTTCATAGGCTTTTTCAGAGGTTTTTTTTTTAATACTTCATTTATACTTACTAAGTGATGGGCATCTGAAAGAATGGTTGTGCACATTTTCATCCATTTTGACGGCTTCATATTAAAGAAAATGCTAAGTGCCTGAAACAAATACAACAGAGAAGAGAAAACAGGGTGAAGCTCTCCTTGGAGTTTCTGGAACCCTTCGGCCAAGGGAAGGGAAGTGACTAGTGACTCTAGGTCCTGTGTGCATGTTTCTTTAGAACCTTGCCATAAATCTCTCTGTTCCTCTGTCACTTACCTTTGTCTCATTTTGCTGTTTGCATTAGTTGCTGGAACGTACAGACTTTCCCACTTCCTGCCACATGCACCTTCCACAGGATCCCACTTTTGTAAAAGGCAGTCTTCGAGCCTGGGCTTTGTCTCTTCGCCCTGCAGGGTGTGAGCGCCAGAACTGGGGTCCCCTGGTGTCCCCTGAGGGGGGTGCACCTGTGTTGTCCCGCTTACCTCTCAGGGTTCCCATGTGCTCTTAGTTCTTTGCACCTGAATGTTCCATACTTTCTTGCCGGAACAGTACTGGCAAGTACTAAAATAACGTATTTTAAAGGAAATTAAAAAAAAATTCACCTAGCATGTTTGTTTTTCTGCCATTATTACTGGAAATGGAAGTTCTAGAGCCACTTTTCTCTTTTTGTTTTTTGTTTTTTTCATGACTCACCTATTTTATATCTCACGGAAAAGTATTAGTAAAGTTAATGATGTTCTTTTGTAATGTGGTTTTGCCCTTTCGTATTTAGAATCGTATCTTTTATTGCTTCTAAAAAATTCAACCATTATTTCTTCAGATATTGTTTCCCCTTCAGTACCCGTGTGATCTCCCTAATGGAATGCCAGTTGGATGTACCTTATTTATATTCCGTGTGTTTTAACTTCTCTTTCATATTTTCTCTTTGTGCTACAGTCTGGGTAATTTTTACTTCTTTTAATTTGCTAATTCTAGGTTCAGTTGTATCTCTTCTGCTATTTCACCTTTTTATTGAGCTTGTTATTTCACTTACCATATTTTTCAGTTCTAGAAATTCTTTTAGATCTTCCTTGAAGTCTGCCAGGTCAGTTTTGATGGGCTTTCCCCGTCAACTCCTGTTTCCAACTAGATTAGGAAACTAAAACCCTGGGATCAGCTGGCTGTGTGACATTGGCCAAATAATACAGTCACTCTGTATCTGAAAGGAGGGAGAACTATTTCTAAAAGGGGAAGGGTGGGATCCATTTCAGAACTGTTGTAGAGTTTTAAGGAATCTCAGTAGAGTATGTTTAACTCGTCTGAATGTATTTACTGCAGAAGTATATGCACATGATGTTTTTGATTCCTTCTTTATTCTTTTAAATATGTTAAAATACTATATAGTTGTGTGCAACAATTTTAACCTATGACCATACATCCAGTTCATTTTTTCTGAGTTTATGATGCTATTTCCTTGTGTGTTTTGTGATTTCGTGGGAAAAATCATATTTGGTAGAACTTTGTGTCTGAATTTTTGGAACCTGTGTTGAAGGTTTATGGCCCAAAGGGCCCAAAAAGGATTTTGTATTTGTCTTCTGCCAGATTTTTTTTCAGTACCAATAGGGAGATTCAGATCTGAGATCCGTGTTAGCTGGTGAAGAACCATGAAATCTCAGATTGTGTGTGTGTGTGTTTTAGGTGTTTATGTGTCTTTGCAAGAACCAAAGCTTGACTCTACTGAAGTCGTTTTCTAATATTTCACTTTTTTCCGGCCCTAGTACCTCATGAGTCCAAGCTGTATGTAGAGTGCTCTCTCATTGGTCAGTCTGGGGGCCCTAGTACCTCATGAGTCCAAGCTGTATGTAGAGTGCTCTCTCATTGGTCAATCTGTGGGCCCTAGTACCTCATGAGTCCAAGCTGTATGTAGAGTGCTCTCTTATTAGTCAGTCTGGGGGCCGTCGAGAGTACGCCCGGTGTTTCAGATCTGTCTAGTTCCACGTGGGACATGGCCAGCCTCTCCCCTAGGGATACACTCCATTGCTGGCTCAGCTTGATTCCTTTACATTTTTGCAGATTTGTTGTTTAATCTGAGGTTTTTTTTTATACTTTATTATTTTTGTTTTATAGCCAGAGGGTTTAAGGATCTCCAACATCCACCACATTACCATAAATCAGAAGTTAAAACATCCTCTTGAAGGAGAACACTAAGCCACGTTCTATATAAGCCTCCTTCTACACCCCCTTTGTGAAAATGCAATTTCATTTTTCTTTTAAAGGAAAATTTTTTTTCTTTATTTGACAGAGAGAGGGAGATCACAAGTAGGCAAAGAGGCAGACAGAGAGAGGGGGGGAAGCAGGCTCCCTGCAGAGCAGAGAGCCCGATGTGGGGCTCCATCCCAGGACCCTGAGATCATGACCTGAGCCGAAGGCAGAGGCTTTAACCACCGAGCCACCCAGGCACCACAAAAATACAATTTCATTATGAAGAAAAGTTGCCTTTAGTGTTTGTTGGATGATTAGAGAAGAAAGCACAACTTAGATTTAGGTGACGTAGGAATAATTTTTATTAATAATAGGTGCTATAAAGCTGTTCAGTAGAACTACATACAGGTGTCCAAACACTGATTATCATCCTAAGCAACAGTATTTAACCTGTGTAATAGAAAACTGTTTCATATTATATTGTAACAAGTGTCGTTTTAAAAGCCATGGAAATCGCAGCAGTTGGATCAGGTATACTCCGGAGCCGCACAGCATGTGCTGGTACGATACAACTTAAAACTAAGCTTTCAGAACCACGGTTGTTCATTACACTGACAGTATTCACTATTTTCATTGTGATAAATGTGTATTTATAGGAGCAAATAAAGATGTGGCTTTTGTAAAACTCTTAGTAACTTTTTTTTTTTTTTTTTTACCTTTTCTGTGTTGAGGGGATTAAAGTTGATATTATTAACCTGAATATTAGTTTTAAACATATTCTTTCATATGAACCAGTTAGCTTTTCTGTGAGGTTATCTGTCCTATGATTATGGACCCAGCCCAGTACTCCTGCTCTTTCTTGTGTGTATGATACGCTGCAGTGGAAACAAAAATCGCGGAGTGGCCCAGGTCAACCTGTCAGCAGCTCTGGAAATCCAGGTTAACCGATACATGTTCTTCATCTGCAGAGACGTGAGACATGAAAGATTCTAAAAAGTCTACTAAAGCGCTAATTTTTCTGCTTAGATACAAAAAAATTACTGTTTCTTCCCATTTTGAATTTTAGCTCATTTGCACTAGAGTTAATGTATTGAGTGTAGTTTATCTGCTTTTCCCTCTTATAATCGCTCTTTAAAACAACTTCTTTAAGTGAAACTGGTAGTTTGAATCTCTCGTGCTTTTTTATCATAAATATCTGTAATCATCCTATATGTATTTCTTAAACCATGTTGTGCTAGATTTATTTAAATTCCTTAATCCTTATTTTTAGCATCCTATCTTCCATACTGGCTTTTGTTTTTTGTTTTAGGCTGTTAGCCCACCTAGAATGTTTCTCAAAATACAGCCCATTGTTGAGGTTTTTTTAAAGTTCTGCCTCAGCCATGGTGTCTTTTGTGATTCTCTGCAATCTGATATGGTCCGTCTCCCACAGGCTTCCCACTCTGAATCTCTCGGAACACTTAATATATATGCTCTTTCTCAAAATGTACTTATATTCATTCTTGTGCAGTTCTTTGATCTTTGTTTTTTTTTTTTTTTTTTAAGAATTTATTTATTTATTTGATGGGGGAGGGGGGCACAAGCAGGGGGAGCAGGAAAGGGAGAAGCAGGCTTCCCACTGAGCAGGGAGCCCACCACAGGGCTTGATCCCAGGACCCCAGGATCGTGACCCAAGCCGAAGGCAGACGCTTAACTGACTGAGCCACCCAGCCCCTCTTTTGATCATTTTTAAGACTTTTTTTGTCTTAGGGGTACCTGGGTGGCTCAGTCCGTTAAGCGGTTGACTCTTGATCTCAGCCCAGGTCTCGATCACAGGGTCGCGAGTTCAAGCCCTGAGTTGGGCTTTACACTGGGTACAGATTCTACTTTAAAAAAAGAAAAGACTTTTTTGTTTTACATTTCATAGAAATTTTACTTTGTTAATTCTACAGGGTTGTGGAAAGTCAATAAATTTGGAAAAGAGCATTAATATTTTTATTTTAGGACAACTTAAATACAAAATTATATTGTGGAAACTAACATTTCTCAAATTTATGTTTGTATTTACATTTTTTCCCTCTAGGTGGCAACCTCTCACAGTTAAACTGAAAATAATTCGGCTCTTGAATGTCATTAAATGTAAAGAGTAGAAATAGAATATAAGATTTAATGGATTTTTCCACATGCTGGAGTTAGATTATTTCAGAAATCTAAAACCTCTTAGGCTGAAATAAAATTATATTAAAGAAAAGTTTTCATTAGAATACCAGTAAATTTCATTTTGGGTAGCAGATGTGAGTCACTATTGGGTTATACAGAAATACCAATTACCATTGGTCATTTTGAAGCCTTTCAGAAATCAACTTGTTTTGGATATTTTGTCTTTTTAAATTTATTTTTTTAAGAGTTGTACCTTCACTGACTAAGCCCACCAGGCACCCAGGGTTTTTTCTTTTTTTTAAATTCTACCCAGCATTTTGATGTTTGCTCTTGTTTGATGTTTACTTTTCTTCTCTTGCCCTTGTGAAAGTTTGATTGCTGGAGGTTGTATTACAGCCTCGAGAGGGTATCACCAGCAGTGCTGATAGTGCCGTGAAATGCTGCTGTGAAATCTAGAGGGGAAAATACACGATCTTTCTTCCTATCGCCAGAATCCTCAGACCGGGGGAAAGGATTCCTTTATATTAGTGTCAGAAGACTGGAAGTATTCTCCCTCTGCCCCCACCTGCCCCGTATGGGCTCCCAAGCTGTGACCGGCATGGCTTTTAGTTATTCATTGTGCAGCCACAGAGCAACCGTCTATTACAAAATACAACCTTTTTTACTTTAAATCTTCATAATTCTTCTTAACTGAACAGTATGTTATTTTAGTTACAGAAAGGTTGGTGAAATGCATCAGTGTTACCAGCTTGGCCATGATTTGATCTGTTTAGGATTAACTTTGATTTGTATTTATAAATTTTTGAGTAATACTGGATTAAAATAATTTCTTATAGAAGATTTAAATACTCCAAAAGGAGCATTACTGGTATATTTAATACCTTGTGTTTTCTTGATCTGTCCAGGTCATAGTGATGGGAGCTACTAACCGTCCTCAGGATCTTGACTCAGCCATCATGAGAAGGATGCCCACGAGATTTCACATCAACCAGCCTGTGAGTACTTTTGACTGATGTTATTTCCAGTTAAGTACTCAGCTTTTTGCAGGGATTTTTTTTAATCGGACTTATATATGTGACAGGCAGGAAAGGAACGGGGCAAGAATCCCTGTAACTGTTACCTGTCCTCTCCACTCTCCACTTCGTTTTCCTTCTTTCCTACTTTCCTAAGATAAGGATTTCCTCCTCCTCCTCAAAGTATGTAATCGCCCCAAGTTTGCTTAGCTGCTTGTGTGATTTTCTTTAGTAAAAATGTAGCAAGTCATCTAAGAAGGTGCATGGAAAACCCGGTCTGCAGCTTGGGTTTAGCACGGCATGAAATGTGGAGCACTGGCGGGAGAGAATGGTCCCCTCCTGAAGGCTGACAGGGGAACTGCCCTCGCTCCGTTCATGACTGGCGGCTGTAGTCGGCTTCCCTCCGCTGGGGTTAATGGCTGAGCCACCCAGGTGCCCCACTTTTAGGACATTTTTAAAGAAAATTCCCCTTGGTGGTTCTGAAGACCGAGATTACATTGATAGAATCTCTGCCTGTGGTCTGATAGGAATCAAAGGTTTTGATGTGCAGTAGAATGAACATAAATTTTTCTTCAGCATCGACAACATGTAAAAAGATGGGAATTCAGAGGGCTCCTGGGTGGCTCAGTGGGTTAAAGCCTCTGCCTTCGGCTAAGGTCATGATTTCAGGGTCCTGGGATCAAGGCCCACATCGGGCTCTCTGCTCAGGAGGGAGCTTGCTTCCCCCTCTCCCTCTGCCTGCCTCTCTGCCTACTTGTGATCTCTCCCCTCTCTGTCAAATAAATAAATAAAATCTTTGAAGAAAAAAAAAAGATGGGAATTGAGTAGGTTGACCACAGACGATTATAGTCTAGAACCTACACCTTACTTAAGCCAATGTTTTAGAGGAGTTCCTGTCATTTCCTGTGGGTATTGTCAGATGGTTTTACAGATGAAAGAAGAAATATTAGGAAAACTAGTTGATCCTTATTTTTTTTAGAGCTAACTGGAAATTATTCTGGTTTTAGGCTCTAAAACAAAGAGAAGCAATCCTGAAACTCATCTTGAAAAATGAAAATGTAAGTAGAAAATTACAGTTTTCCCCATCCTATAAATTTGTTTATGTTCATAAAACCATTTTGGAGGAAAATGAAAGTGACTTGAGAATAAACAGCTTTGTACTTGGGATGAATCACTGTATACCTGTTGGCCGTTCATGCAACTCAGTAACCCTGGTGCGTTTGAACTTAATAAGGATGGTCTGGTTTCTTAAAGCCCAGTGGTTTCACATCTACAGATTAAAATCTTTGATATTTTCAGTCTGTTCTTCAGTTACATAAGATACATTTATTTTTATACAGCAATATGCATTTTTTAAAATTTATTTAATTGTAATATTTTTTGAAGTTGGAATTTAGAGAAGGTATGATAATCGAACTCTTTAATAGTTTGTGTATTTAAGGTCACATGCTTCAGAATTAAAATAAGTACGTTAGATGGTATTTAGGGAAGAATCTTGCTTCCTCTCCTGTATTTCTTCTGTATCCTTTCAGGTGACACTGTCCATACCAGCAACTTAGAATGTGCTGTTATTCCTCTTCCCTAGTCTACATAAATCATATTAACAAACTGCATATGCTGTCCTTTGCATTGATCTTTTCACTTATCTTTGAGATCTTTCCATATTAGCATATTGTGTCTTTGTTCTTTTGTTCTCTCTCTGGGTTTTTGTTTGTTGTATTTTTGCATTGCACAGGATTCCACTATATGGATACACCATAATTTATTTAAATTTATTTAATCAGTGCTATATTGAAGAACATTCAGGTTGATTCTGGTATTCTACTATTATAATATATTTAATATTTACTATATTACTATTATAAAATGCCTTGTACACATGTCTCTTCACACTTATACAGGAATATTAGTAGGGCGAATTTTCCAGAAGAGGAATTGCTAGATCAGAGGATATGATTTATAATTTTGGTTATTACCAAACTGTCTGTGCTAGTTTACTCTCATACCAGCAATATCAGAGTATCTCTTCCCCTATAGCCTTGCCAACAGAATGCTGTGGAACTTTGTGCTGACATGATAGGTAGAAAATGGTATCTCGTATTTTTAGGGATGAAATGGGTACATTTAGGAGCCACTTGAATTCTTTTCTGTGAAATTCTTGTTCATATGCTTTGCCCATTTTCCTATTGCAATGTTCTTTTTTTTACCGATTTATAGGAGCTCTAATACATTAGGGAGATTTCTCTTTATTTGATTTGAAAATATTTTTTCCTGGGTTGTCTTTTTTAATTTACTGGGATTTTTCCCCCTTCATAGTTTCTGAGTTTTGAATAACATCGTATTCCTCACTATCCTAAGCTTCATATCTGAACTCATTATTTGAGGTGCCCGGCTGGCTCAGTCGGTGCAGCCTGGGACTCTTGATCTTGGGGTCAGTTCAGGCTCCACGTTGGGCATAGGGCTTACTTTAGAAAAAAAATTAAATAAACTCACTCTTTGAACTTGGTGTATCCAACCTAAAAAATTAAATAGATTCCCATAATGAGAGATTCTTGTATGTCCGTGGTTTGCTTCTGTCCTTAGGTTACTAATTCCATTCTAGCTCTCCCCTACCTCCCCACCTGCCAGGTTTATTTTAGTTGTATCTTTAAAAGAAAGAATTCTTAACTTTTTTGACTTAACCTTGTAACCAATCATAGTGACGGTTAACAAAAAGGAGATTTCAGAGTTCCAGCTTTTATGGTTAAAGAACAGACTAGGGACTGATAACTCTCCTTCCCTGCTATTCTAGTACGCGTTCTTTAAGAAGCGTGTTTGGCTAGATGCTCTGCAGCACTTTTTATGTTCCTTTCTCCCTGTGGAAGGTGGACAGGCACGTGGACCTGCTCGAAGTTGCCCAGGAAACGGATGGCTTTTCGGGCAGTGACCTGAAAGAGATGTGCAGGGACGCGGCCCTGCTCTGTGTCCGAGAGTATGTGAATTCTACCTCCGAAGAAAGGTACGGTCTCTCAGGCGGGTCAGACCCTAGTAGAGCTTTTAGACTGGTTCATTTTTCTTTACAATACCAACCCTGCTTATGGAATCAAAGGTGAACTTGAATGAACGCTCGCCCCAAAAGAGAAGTTCTGAAAGTGAATTGGAGACACGGGTCGTGGGGAGGCTCTGGAGTGAAGAGGAAGAAACAAAAGGCGAATTTCTGCTGCACATCCACGGACTGGGGCGCAGAAGGCCGCCAGGAGCTTGGGCTGGCAGCCTGTGCTAGGGCAGCGTTCTCCAGCTCTCCTGGCTTGCTCTGCCCCTTAACTTCCTAATCCCGGTTCCCGTGGTCTTGCAGGAATTTCACATGTAAATGGGAGTGAGGGCCCTGGCTAAGGGTTAGACTTTAGCTTGTTGACAGTGACATGTTTACCAAAGAAACTGTTGTCACTGCAGCCCAGTTCAAAGCAGGAGTTTGAGAAACCAATTCATACTCAACCTCTTCAGCAGAGACACTAGAGAACCGGAGTAATGACCCACATCCTGCAAGGAGCTTCCCCAAAAGGCCCCTTGCTTGGGCCAGTGTAGCTCTGCATCTCATCCCGTCACCGACCTTGCGATGAAGAATTGCTGTAACTCCTAGAGACCCCTGTACTTGGGCCCCCGCCCCACGTCGCTGCAGGCTTCCGGCAGGGTGTCCTGTGGCGCCGAGCGTCAGCTGCGCATGCGCTAGTTCTGCACCTGTGGGTAGTATCCCCAGGGCCCCGTTAGAGGCCCACTTCATTTATTTGTGGTCAGATTATCCAGCTCCTGTGATTGGGAATACTCTGTGACTATAGCCAAGAGTCTACTTTCCAAAGGTTTTTATTCTTGTGTGTAAGATAATGAGGAGAGGCAAAAAAAAAAAAAAAAACTCAACTATGAATACATTTTGTGTGAATAAATTACATTACTAATGAAGGTCATGAAGGTCCCCTTTTTCTGCTGTCCTCAAGGCCTTTGAGAAATTTATATTTCTGTATGACAAATCTGGCTAATAGACTTGGCTCATCATAACTTTTTCCCCTAAGTGTTGTAAATTACAAGGAGACATTATATATAATTATTAAAGAGGGGAGGACTTGGAGTAGTTGGGTTTTGTTAATAGCAGAATTCTATTCTGTTTGTCACATGCTATATATGTACATGAATATATGGCCACGAATGCCACTTGTGATTCCCTGATTGGAATTCCATTCCCGTTTAGATCAGCTGCACACCCGTATCTAACATTTTCCCATTATGCTAATACTCTGCCCATGATTCTTAGTGTGAGGTGTTTGGTTTTCATTTCCATGTCTCGAATGTGTATTTATAACCAACCGTTTTGGCCTCCTGCCTCCCAGCAGTTAATGCTGCTTAAAAATCCCGCAGACTTGCATCTGCATGGAGAATTCATGGAGGAAGTGCAGCCGTCTTCGGGGTCTTCTGTGGGGAAGAGACGTCACGTGCCCATCTGGCTAGCATATTCGAGGGACGTGGGGCCCAGAGTCATTTGACCATCTGGTGGTTTTGTTTGCATTGCAGCCACGATGAGGATGAGATCCGGCCCGTGCAACAACAGGACCTGCATCGGGCGATTGAAAAAATGAAGAAATCAAAGGATGCGGCATTTCAGAATGTTTTGACACATGTTTGTTTAGATTAAGAGTAAAGATCATTTGTACAGTTCAGTGTGATCTGGTTGGATGCGCTCTCTCACATCAGTGGAAGCGGAATGAAAAGAGAAATGTTCTTCACCCAGTGAGAGAGTTACATGTTCCCAACACTGGTTTTATACTCTGAATTCTAAGTTATTGAGATACACTTGTTGTGTAAGCGGTATTACTACCTGTCAGAAATCATGAGGAGAAGCAGTTTGGTGCAGCCTGAGTGGGTGCTTGTTTGACCTCTGTAGCCGTACGTTTGCAGCCTCAGAGCATCTAAGCTGGTCTCAAAGATGATTCATTGAGTCCCTCATGAGGAAGGGGGATGTGAGTGTGTGTGTGTGTGTGTGTGTGTGTATTAAATGTATATATTCACACATTTTATATTGATATTCTGTAGATATGTTTGAATACAGAAACTTTTTTTTACCCCAACTACTGAATCAGAAAGTACCAAACAGTATGTAGCAAAACGAAGATTTATGCTTGTATCTAAGGTACAGCGATTCAGCCATTTCCAGTTGTTTTGGTTCAGCCTTCTTTTTTTTAAGCCAAGCGTTTCTCTGCAGTGGAATAGTTGTGATCGGCCCCATCTCCGTTTCCGGATGTGGCTCTGCTATTACGGTATCAGGATAATCAAATAAAAATACTTGTTCAGCGATGAGCATTGACTGGTAGTCAGGCCGTCGGGGGATCAGCGCGGATTTCCCCTCCTCCTGGCAGCGCACCGAGTAGAGTCGTGTTTCAGATCGATACACCGACATGTGGATTGAAAGGCTTGCCCACGAATGGCTTTGAAACACCACGGTGCCATTCAGTATGTGTATGTGACTGTCCTTTCTTCATTTCATGGGACATAGTTCTGTTGTAACCATGGTTTTTTAATGTTATTTTAAAGTTGTATGTTCTTTAATTATGGTCAAATATAATTTGGTCATCAAAAATGAAATGATAGTTAAAAACAAGTAGCTATTACTAAATGTGCTAAAAATACTCATTTTGTAACTTTAATTTTTTAAAGTTTTCTTAGCATATTTTAAATTGTGCCCTAGTTAGTACAGAGGTACACATCAGAAGCCCCGTATTGTATCCGTAGTCATTCGATGCTATGTGCCCTACATGTGAAACTTTTTTTGTCCAGAATGTCACCAAGCAGAATGCTGTTTCAGGCACGTGATGCACCGCATGAGGAAAATGGCACAATATGATCTTGAGGTGCCTTCTGTGAACCATCTGAAAGATTAAATTATGCTTCAGATAGTTTTGTTTTTATTGTATTTCTTTGCAAATTCTGTTTTTATTCACGAGTTATCGGATTACTTTATTTGCTAGGAAGTCTCTCCCGGAAGCTGTTGGAGCCTTTACTCTGTCGTGCTTCGGATGATGGGTGGGGGAGTGGCTACGGCAGAAAGCGAGTCACCGACATGGTGACCACGATCGAAAATGGGCTGCGAAACACAAGATACCAAAAATAAAAAGTTTCATTTCCATTTTTAATGACTATATTATACTAGTATTTTATAAATATATAATAAAGAGGATTCTCTTTATTAATTCTTCTCTACTTCCTGGTCTTTTTCAGGTATGTAACGTTTTCTGGCTTGTCTTTCGTTGTAGACCTTGCCCTCGGAGTGTTTTATCTCGCTGTGTACCGTTCGCACTTGCGCAGCGTACATTCTGGTATCCGGTCATTATTGTGTCTGAGTACGGAGGTCAGTGATGGTTTGCTTCTAATCTGATGGCATATTGGCTCAAAGTAAGAGGCTCTGTCTCTCATGTCCTTCCTTAAATTCAGACTATCCAGTAGTCCAGTTCTTAGGTTTATCATGGTTTTAGCCCCCAAAGGAAGTTAGAGAAACACACTAATCCCATCAACCGTGACTCATCTAAATGTAATTGACCCTTTTTTATATTCCTTGAGGAACTCGTAGTGTTCTGTGATCTGCGCTTGCTGCAGACGTGCCCTTGACACAGGCAGATGGGCTCTGGCTTCTCGGTTACTCCCTTGTGGGCGGCAGTCCTGAGTACGAGCTGTGCAGTGGGACCGGCTGGACTTCCACCCCAGCTCCCCGATAGCCAGCCCTGTCCCGTGCACCAGTGACTTCCCACCTCCGAGCCCCCACTGCTCTGTTACAGAGCGGAGCTCCCGGGGCACCCAGTGGAGCGGCGCCGCGAGGGGACGGTGCTGTGAGGGGGTCGGCGCCGCGCCCAGAGCAGGGACTGCTCACGAGGGGGCCCTCGAGTTGTTGGCTGTGTGTTGCTTTTGCACGCTGATTGCATCACTGTTGGCCAGGCTGCATTTGTGAACATCCCCTGTGCTTCCAGAATCCCGAGGCCTGCACCCTAGGGACTCAGACAGAAATGGCCACCTGTGTGATATTTCTCTAAAAGCCTCGTTGTTGGAAGACTCCTGGTAAGTCTGGTGTGTCTCAGACTATCCCCAGGCCTTTTTGTGTGGAGTTTAGGAACAGGGTCTGAAGCAGTTCCACATCTATGAATTGCCCTCGCTTCTACCTCTCTGCTCCCAACCGCAGGGCAACCTAGGACCCACCACACACAGAGCTGGGTTGGGTTAATCTAAGTAATGCATGTGGGCCGTAATAAGCTACCATGATTGGGTGGCTGCAACTTGTAAGGGTTGTTTTCTAATTCTCTTCTTAGCTTCTCTTAAGGTCAGAATATTGGGTAGGATTCCAGCATGCTGATCCTATATCCTGCCCTCCAAGCCGTAGAGCTGTTCCGTTGAGCGCTGGCAGAAGTCCTCCGAGGGCCTTCGTTCTACTAAATTTGTTGTAGACTCAGCCATCAAACAGCTCACCAATCTTGTCAAAAGTTAAAGCTGCCTTTGCACGGATAGGTGGACATTCTCTGCTCCCCTCACGTGCCTCAAAGTGCTGAGAAGACGAGTGAACAGGTGCCGGACGCAAATGAGATCAGACCTCACGGAGCCCGGTCACCAACGTGAGTAAGAACGAAGCCGCCTCAGTCACGCTGGGTAACCGGGCATAAGGTCTCGTCCCCAGAACACCAGAGCGGGAGTGTGTGCCTGTGATTCTCTCTCGTATTAAGAGTTAGAATTACTCTGCTTGAGAACTCTTGCAGACACAAGCTTGTGTGCTTTGAGCCACGGTGGCAGTGGGTGTGAGCGCTGGTGTGGAATGTAGCGAGGGCCCACGTCCGGGAATCACGACAGTCCAGTTTTTGTTTTATTTTTTTAAAGGTTTTATTTATTTATTTGTCAGAGAGCGTGCGCACAAGCAGGCAGAGTGACAGGCAGAGGCAGAAAGAGAAACAGGCTCCCCACCGAGCAGGGAGCCCTATGCAGGACTCGATCCCAGGACCCTGGCATCATGACCCGAACCGAAGGCAGCGGCTTAACCGACTGAGCCACCCAGGCGCCCCGACTGTTCAGTTTTAAAACCAGAGCCGAAGCTCTAGTGGAGTCATCGCCGATGCCAGCACTTGGAGCTGAGACTGGAGCACAGGGTTGTGTGCCGGAGATGGGTGGCTTCCAGAAACTCTGAGAATGGCCAGGATGCTGGAATAGGGGATCGTCCTACATTGTCCAGTAAAGCAAACGCCTTTGCAGACATGTGCGAGGGGCCAGAGTCCTGGTCTCGTAAAGAGTACCAGTTGGGGTTGTCGGCAGACAGCCGACTCCGCAGTGATTTCTTTGAAGGCTATAAGCTCAAAAGGAAGTCCAAAAGCCAGACTCAGGAGAGAAAGCCCTCGAAGGTTTCGTAGCAGGAATTGCTCAAGAATTTTGCTTTCATTCTTCCACTGGATTAAATGAACACCGCTTATCTTTAAATTGTCCAGGGTGTGCGATCCCCGGTGAAAACCACGGCCCGCAGTTCTGGAGCTCAGAGAAGGGCCCTCCAGGACCCCTGGCTTCTATGTTTTGAGAAAAAGACTAAATGCAAGAGAGAGCAGCATTTCAACCAAAGAAAATGGAGTACGGTGGAGAAGGTGGCTGGATAAACACAAAGTGACAAAAGACCAGCCGGCCGGTCACAGGCAGCCCAGGTCATGTTTCAGCAGAGGTGGTGTCCTCACTGGCGGGCGCGCGGGAGCAGCCAGCCTTCGGGGCCCCGGACGCTCTGCTTCCCCTGATGCCGCTGTGCTGCCTGGCACGTCCACCTTTTAGCTAAGTGGTCACTTCGAATTTGTCATGTTTTTTGTGCCAGATAATGGGTAGAGAAAGAACACCGGAGATTGAAGTAGTGTTGGTTTTTGTTTGATTTCCAAAGAAGGCGAACCTTCCCCTCTGACAGGCAGTTGGAGCGACGGCCTGACCGTCCCCATGCTGGAGTCCAGTCGCACCGGGTCCGGGCTGCGGCCGCAGTAAGAGGAGTTTGCCGGGCTTAGCCCGCCCCCTGCCCCCGCCAGCAGCAGCCTTTCAAGCCTGTGGTACTGGAGCCTGGAGGGGCTGGGCGTCCAGGGGTCAGATGTTCGTGGCTCCCTCCGCGTGCCCGGTTCCGATGGGATTTTAGCAGCTGGTTAGCATGAGGACGCACAAGACTTAGGGCCCCTCTTCCCCATTTACTCTCAGATCTAGGGACGGGGGCCTGTCTTTCCTGGCCGTTTGTTTTGAAGGTGATGTGTTTGTGGATCTCGGTCAGTACTCTCTGCATCATTCTAGCAGAATTGTAAGTCCTGTGAAGTTCGTTTCCAACTTGATAGGCTTCAACCCCAGCTGTGAAACTTCTGTATATGTAATTGTGTGTGTGTGTGTGTGTGTGTGTGTGCGCGTGCCACGCATAGATGGCATCGTATGAGGCCTTGGGCAAAACCTGTTCCCTTATCTGGAAGTAGAAATCGTAACGTGTAACTTCTGGGATTGTTCTAAGAATGCTGTGGAAATGCCGTGGGAGTTGGGAAGTGAATCTGGCTGCGGGTTCTCGTGTGCTGAGGGAAGTCCTCTCCCACCTCCCATTTCCAGGCCTCCATTCCCTGTCCGCACGGTGAGGGCAAAGCTGAAGTAGATCTGTGTTCCCATCCCAGTTCACCAAGCTGCACCTGTGGCCACAGTGGCCGTGTGGGCCCTTAGTTAGCGATGCGGACCTGACCGGCAGCGCTCAGAAATGGGGGGGCCGGCTGGGGGTGGGTGTCGGCCTTGGGGGATGCGCTTGTTCTGATGGGCACGGGTTACCAAAATGCCATCGGGCAGGCAGCTTGGAGACACTCCTTTCTGAGGTTGCTGTTAGTCTTTGGAGCTGGGAGCTTTCTTTGTTTTGCACTTTGAATACCTAAAGATCTAGTACTTTCTAGAACTCCTTTTATCATCTGCGGATAGGGTGGGGAGACAATCTCTTTAGTGGTTCATGGGATTAATATCTTCTGATAAATGTAGGTTCTTGGTGAATACATTGTAGAAGCCAGTCTTTTAACAAGTTCAAAATACCAGATCAGTATTGGAGTTGTTTACATGAAAGCAGTCTGTACCAACCTACAGTGAGCTGAATTTCACCCCTGAACTACTTATGGAAAGCAGGCTTACAAAATAAGTATAAATCAAGATTGTTCTTTCCACATAAGTGTGTATCATCTGTTACATTTTATAAGAACTGTCACATACGTTATTTTGTGAGAGAAGTGCACGGCAGGCTTAAACTTTAGAAAAAACCCACGGTATTTAAGACCTCTACCGAGCAAAGTGTGTATGATTGCTGCCAGCAATTTTAAAATGTGTGCTGTCATCAAACGAGCCGTGCCCGCAAAGCTGAGGGGGGGGTGCTCGCTGGCATCCCCTGTTCTCTGCTGGCCCTGTAGAAAAGTGGGATGTGTACACTGTCTGGGTTTTTCTTGTATCTCACCAAATCAGCAAACTCTAGCTGGTAACCCATTTACTTTTGGTATATCAGTAAATTCAGTAGTAATTTAATTTTTTTTTTTTTTTTTCATTAAAATCATTCACAATATAAGCCAAAAGGGTAGGCAGACTCCGGAGTGTGTATCGTGAATTGCTTGTATATCCCCTTCCCTGTTTGGTGAACGTACTGAGTGGCCCGGCAAGTTCATATTCATCGAAGAACTAAATGCAGACGAGAGGCAAGGAAAGGCAGTGGTTTTCAAACTGTGTGTGTCGTGCATTCCTGACCCCTGATGCACGTGGTGACGAGATGCCTGAGTCATGGACACCTGCGGTCAGAATCTGAGGCAAAGCGACCTTCACACGTGATTGCGGCTGACGGCGCCGGGGTCCGGCGGGAAAGCCAGACCCGAAGGCCGGGCCCCCGAATCGGAGGAAGAGAAAGAGAAAACATCTAACTTGATCTCCTCGAGTGACCAGGGTTGTTTCTTCACGCAAGGAAGATGGGCTGGAGAGAAATCCTGGGGTCGAAGTGCTGATAACGTTTGCAAGGCCTGCCCCTGTTGGACCAGCGACTCAGAGGCCTTTGGGGGGTTTGTTCCCCTGCCCTCACCGTCTGGCATCCCCCCTCGGCACCCCTGTGTCTCCGCGTCCTCACACGTCCGGCCCTACCGTACCCCACTGCCGGTCACTCGGAATGAGCGAGCTCTGGGCGAGAAGAGGGCTCTTGGCCCAGTGAGGGGCAGCGGCAGAATGAACACGAAGCCTTCAGCACCGCAGGGAGAACAGCCCCCAACTGCCCGGTGCCCGCTGGAGGTACGAGTGGAAACAGGTGCCCCGCCTGCCGGCAAAGGAGCCGTGGCCGCGGGGCAGGCGGGGCAGGAGTGGATAGAGACACGAGCGGGACGCCCCGAGAAGAGGGGGCCCCTTGGCATGCAGAGGTCGGAGCCCTGCACCTCTACACCCACCGAGCGCTTTTTAAGTGACTCAGACACGGGCCAGCAGCCCCTTCCTCGGGGTCGGAGGGTCGCCTCGGCAGTCCCGTGGCCCACCCACACGCCGCGTCACGGGCCGAAGAGACTCCACTTTCATTTTGAGAAATTTATTAAAATAAAAACAAGTGTCACCGGTACACAGAAATAGTCATTTGCACTAAGTATTAAGAGCAGAAAAGCAGTTTTAAATATCTTAAAAATCACAAAATATATCGATTAAGGCTCTACATTCCATCTGTTTTCAATAAATACGGTGCTCTTTAAAAAGGCAGTACTGAGTGCCTCTGATTAAATCAACATGGGCACTGGACTCGTCAAGGCAGTGATGCTTTGCTGTGGCCATTGTGTGTCATTTATTCTCAGAAGAACTTTCAGTAGCTAAGATTAGCATTTTCTTAGCGAATTTGAAAAAAAATCACAGCTTGCTTTTTCCAGTTTGTCTCTTCCAGAGAGACCTAGCTACAAAAGGTACGGTTTCTTCATATATTTTTTAGCAACAAGGAATTATGCGTCAAGGACAAAGATCACCTCCCAAGAAGTAAAGCCGTCAGAGGTTAGATGTCTCGGCACAGGGTGAGTCTTTGGAGAAGTATTTTTTCCGGCTACGCAAAGATCAGCTGGGTTCAGAAAACTCTGGGCCTGGCATTCAAGAAGGCGGCTTTGTAAGTGCCTTCCGTGCGAGGAGCTTTGCTAAGCAGCTGAGGGGCCAGAGGCGGCAAGCCCTCGGGTGCCACCAGTACTTTCTAATGCCGGCTGTGAGCCTGCTCAGCCGCTCCCGAAGCCCGCGCTAGGCATCCATCGCCTACTGGGGACCCCTGTAAGACAGAAGGGTTTCTGGGGCTTTCCCCTTCCAGCAGCCGCTTAGTCCGACGGTCCGGACTGGTCTGGGCCAGTGCCGAAGTCTGTCGGTGCGGCCTCTCCCAGGACACAGTGACCACAGCAAAGAGAAAAATTCACTTGTCACTCAGTACCAGCTCGTCTGAGCCTTGGGTGCAAATCTTTTCCTCGAAGTACCCTATGCTCTGGAGTTGTGCTCGCGGAAGGGCGGTAAGACGGCCCTTCTTTCTGAGGCAACGTAACTTCCTCGGCAGAAGTAGGCCACAGAGATCCGAGGTGCAGGTCCCATGTCCCCACAGCTGGGGTCCCCAGGCAGGCGGCGAAGTGGCGAGAATGGGTGTGTGAGCCACACCTCCTGGGGGGCAGAGAATTCTTTTCCCCCTTCGGGCAGTTGTACAGAAGAGGGGATTCCTCCGGCTCATGTTACTGCTGTGACACGGGCAGGACAGACTGGAAAACACACTTTACTTTTTGGCAAGTAAACTAGACACGGTCAAAGCTTTCAGAAGCCTGGCCCCTGATCAGACGCAGTAGCGGAGACAAGTGAGTTCATTCTGAAATAACAGTATTGCTTGCGCCCGCCAACAGGTGGGCTTCATTCCGACTTTTCTTTCATATATTATTGAAGTTGACTTTAAATTATAGACACGTTTTTTACCTCATTATAAAATATGAAAATCAGTCACTGAGAAGCAGTTGGGTCCAAAGCATCTAATCACAAAAACAGAAAAGCGAATCCAAGAGCACTTGGAGAAGAAACTGGAGCCGGAAGGCGCTTAGTTGTTCTTCTCCAGGGAGCGGTAATACTCTGTCAGGACTTTCCATGCTTTGGGTGCCATGAAGCCATCTGGGGGATTCTCCCCTTCACGGGCCAGCTTCCTCATCCGCGTCCCGGAGATGAAGTCAAACTCGTTGTGCCTGTCGGGGCAGCCACACACGGCTCAGAGCGGGTAAGTCACCCACCCCAGAGATGCCTACCGTAGGTGACGAGTTACAGACCCTATTTTTTCCTTCTGTAAAATGCTGCACCTTCTGGAAAGGGCAATTCACTAACTCCTCAGTAAAGGAACTTGGAGAAGAAAGGGGCGTGAGGGCAACCTCGTGCTCAACACTTCTGGGCACCTACTCTGTCTGCTGCCGCTACACTGGCTTCCTTTCCCTTAACGCCTGCTTAAGGAAGACTTGTTGAAAGAGAGCTACTGATGGACCACCTACTGACATACGACGTGTTGGGCCTCACTTTAGGAGGACAAGGAACGTGTAAGACCGGGGCACTCATCCCACTAGGAGCGTGCAGAGATGTGCTTCTGCAGGGCCATTGTTCTAGCTGTACAGAGGTGATGAAGGACTCTTCCTCTGGAAACCTACCTTGCTGGGTCATAGAAGTCCATGGCTTTTTTGGCTTTGTTGTAGGCAGCCACGCGGAATGGAATGATTTCCACCGAGGTCAGGCCCGGGGCCATGCTCAAGACCTTGCCTCCATGAGTGGGTTCATACAGGTCTTTCTTGGTCTCGGGGTTGGGCATGCCTGCAGGGTCCCGGCCCACGATGTAGAAATTGGCCCCTGCAATCATCCGGGACCTACAGTGCCACTGGACCTAGAAAACATCACGCAGGGAGATGCTGGTCACCGCTGGTCAGCTCTGGGCTTCCTGTTTACAAACATGCCTTTATTCTGCTTTCAAAGTAATCCAGTGATAGGATCAGCTCCATGCTGGAGGATGGCAGTAGAGGGTCTAAGACCGTGCCCTTCACGCTCACAGCGGGGAGGTTTGGGGCTCTAGACACGCACATGCACCAGGAACAGGACCAGGTGCAAGACAGTGTGCCCCGTGTATAACGGGGCTGATGTGGTATTTTCTAGCATTTTTACAAATCCTACATGGAATCATAATTAATTTGGATAAAGGAGAGAGACTGGAAGATTCCAGAATATGCTCACTGAGGAAAAGGATCCCAGAGACTCACTGGCTCCTCTTAAGTCTGAACCCCCATTTCCAAAGCCCCCAGCCCGGGGACCCGCTCACCTCCGTGGGGCCAGCGTACAGCATCGGGGACGGGAAGATGGCAACGATGGTTGACTTGGGGTCCAGGACCCCTTCCTCCAGCACCGCCCTGTGCTGCTTCATCCGCCACTCCAGGGGCACGTCGTCGTCCTTGGTCCAGCCCCCCAGAGGGTGCAGCAGGAGCACCGGGTGCTTGTAGCCCCGCTCCAGCAGCCTGCGGCGGGTGTCCTGCATCAGCAGAGCGTGCCCGTTGTGGACGGGATTGCGCAGCTGGAACGCGAACACCGCATCTGGGAAAGGGCGGGGAGAGGCGCAGCTGAGCAAAATGCACATTGTCGCTTGTCCGCAAGAACAAAACAGAAAGGCAGGGGGAGCTCCCCTCTGCTTGCTAGAATCATTTAACAAAGCCAGTTAGATCTTGAGTTTTAAAAGAAAGGAAAGAGAGGGTGCCTGGCTGGCTCAGTTGGTAGATTGAGTGACTCTTGATCTCGGGGTTGTGAGTTCGAGCCCCACAATGGGTGTAGAGATGACTTAAGAACATCTTCAAGGAAACAGAGCTAAGGTTAGAGCTCAGAGAAGTCACCACGCCCACTCGCTTTCAAAAGGCATGAGCAAACTCCACCTGGGTCTTTGGGGGTCACTCAGTGCCTCCAGAGGGGACACACAGGAAGCCCTAACGGGGGAGCCGGCCTCCGAGAGGAAGCATCTGTCACCAGGGCCTCTGCCGCCAAGCACCCCTCCGGCCGGAGCTGCACTCAGCAGGCCCCACGCCACCCTCTGCTTCCGGCTCGCTCCCCCAGGGTGGGCGGCTGGTCCACCAGGTCCCACAGGTCCCCAGCGCTGTCTGGGGCCCGGGAAAAGTCTCAACAACCTAAAGACATAAAAGCATATTTCACCTTCACTGAAAGAAAGTTTCCAGAACTATTCCCCTTGGTGACAGGCTCCTGAGAGGCTTAGTTTTTCCTTCTAGTTATGAAAGAAAGATCCATTATGGGAAACTTGAGGAATCCAGAAAAGCCCCAAACAGGACCTAAAACCCCCC
>CM053617.1:4287286-4310340 GCA_028646535.1 Procyon lotor | reverse complement strand
TTTTTTTTTCCTTTTTGCCGCAAAATGCAGCAAAACCAAGTCCCACGATTATTTTAATGCATGACTGATGAAGCCTGTCGGGCTAATCCTGTTAAAAACAATCCCAGTCGCTCCCCCTGAGCCCCCAGGCTTTGACTTGGCTTGACAAGCCAGGTGTTGGTGGCCGGAGAGTCCCCTCCGCGTGTGTGAGAGCAGGAGCCTTCTCTGGTTGGTTGTAGGAAAAGAAATGTTAGCTCACATTTACGTTTTTGTGATATTCAAGAAGAGGTTACAGATTAGCATGAAAAAGAAAGATGAGGGCACCTGGGTGGCTCAGTGGGTTAAAGCCTCTGCCTTCGGCTCAGGTCATGATCTCAGGGTCCTGGGATCGAGCCCTGCATCGGGCTCTCTGCTCAGCGGGGAGCCTGCTTCCCCCTCTCCCTCTCCCCCTGCTTGTGATCCCTCTCACTGTGTCTCTCTCTTTCAATTAAATAAAATCTTAAAAAAAAAAAAAATCTTAAGGAAAAAAATCTCATAGGCCTCCTGTAAAAATAAAAAAAATAATAAAAAGAAGGAGACAAGATAGAGGAATTTTCCAGCCTTGGGTCAGGAACCAGGAAGCTGAAGATGGAAGGTCAGTTCTGGGCATCTCCCAGGAGGAAGTGGAAGGGCTCAGAGACGGCCACCCGTTTCCCAATCCCCTCCTCAGCAGGGACTGAGCTCCTTCTGCCCTCCCTGACCATTTTAGGACAGGGCAGGAGTTGACTGGCTCTCTGCAGAGGTGACGGCCAGGTATTACGTGCCCCCCAGTGGGCAAGTTGCACACTCTGTTTCCTGCCCCGGAGAATAAGACGTAATGTTGGCGACTGCCTTCAAATGTGGCCGGAAGTTTCTGTTTGTTCCTTCGAATGACAGAGCTGGTTGTGTAGGTAGATCCAGCTGGGCTAAAGCAAAGTTTCTTCTCAAGGCATTTTATTCAGGTTACATGTGCAGGCCATCCTCCGCAGAACTTGGTCCTTCCATCCTTTTCTTCCAGACACTTCTTTCCACTGTGGAATCTGTGAGCCTGGCCAGTCAGGAGAGTGGCAGTTCTCCAAACAAAAACAAAAACAAAAACAAACCTATTTTACTCATTGGTTAATAGAGCTACTTGGGACGGTCTGAGCGCAGTCCTGGGTCCTGAGATGGACTCCTCTTCCCCCAGTGTCTGCAGACAGCCCTCCCCATGCCCGGCCACACCGCTGCCCCCTCCACGCCCCCATCCCTGCCTCCCCTCGCCCACAACCCTGCTCACCGCCAGTTTCAGGGTCATGTGTAAAGGCTGCATATTCTTGATACAGGCTCTTAGGGCTTTACTGGAAAAGATTATCTAAACTTTGAAAAATGGGGCACCTGGGTGGCTCAGTTGGTTAAACGTCTGCCTGCGGCTCAGGTCATGATCTCAGGGTCCTGGGATCGAGTCCCGCATCGGGCTCTCTGCTCAGTGGAGAGCCTGCTTCTCCCTCCCCCTCGCCCCCTGCTTGTGCTCTCCCTCTCTCTCTCTGCCAAATAAATAAAAAAATCTTAAAAATGGTGATGTCCAGAATTTCAGAACTGGTACAACTTTCATCCCTTGAGACAATGCCTCCATTCTTCCATCCTGCTATTGTTTCTCGCGGCCAGCAGTTGGAACCAGGACCTTGAAATCACCGTTTCCCTGTGACTAACACCAAGGCTTTCCTTTGAAAAGACTTCTGGAAGAGAGCTCTTTATAAGTGGAGTATTAAAAAAAAAGATTGAGACCGACATCCTCGGGGTTCAAGTGTATGTGATAAATGCAAGGCTAGTCCTCATTTTCTAGAAGGAAAGCCCTAGTAGGATGCCAGGTAAAATACAAGATTTCCAGTTACGTTTGAACTTTACAGAAGCAATAAGTTTTCCCCTCAGTTTTGTTATTTATTTTTGCGGACTGTGTTAACGTGCAGCGTTAATTAGTTTCAGCTGTACAATGTAGTGATTCAGCAGTTCTATGCAGGACTCAGGGCTCATCCTGATAAGTGTGCTCGGATCCCCTTCGTCTGTGGCACCACTACCCCCTGCCCTCTCTTTCCCTCTGGTAACCGCCAATTTGTTCTCCACATTTAAGAGCCTGTTTTTGTTTGTCTCTTTTTGTCTTTATTTCTTCTTAAATGTAACATATGAGTGAAATCATATGGTATTTGTCTTTCTCTGACTGATTTTGCATAATACCCTGTGTCTCCATGTCACTGCAAATGGCAAGATTTCATTCTTTTTTGTGGCTCAGTAATATTCCCGTGTGTGTGTGTGCGCGTGCGTACACGCCACATCTTCTTATCCATTCATCTACCAGTGGACACTAAGGCTGCTTCCATACCTAGTAGTGGAATTCCTGGATTGTAGGGTAGCTCTATTTTGAATTTTTTGAGGAACCGCCATACTGTTTTCCACAGCGGCTGTACCAGTTTGCATTCCCACCAGTGGTGTGCAAGGGTTCTTTTTTCACCAAATCCTTTTCATCACTTGTTATTAGTTTTGTTTTGTTTTAATTCTAGCTGTTCTGATAGGTACAAGGTGATACCTTGTGGTTTTGATTTGCATTTCCCTGATGATGAGCAATGCTGAGCACCTTTCCATGTGTCTGTTGGTCACTGTATGTTTTCTTTGGAAAAATTTCTATTCAGGTCCTCTGTTTATTTTTTAAGTGGACTTTTTGAGGGGAGTGTTGAATTATAAAAGTTATTTATATATTTTGGATGTTAACCATTTCTTGGATCTGTCATTTGCAAATATCTTCTCCCATTCACTTGGTTGCCTTATTTTGTTGATGGTTTTCTTCACTGTGCAGAAGCTTTTTATTTTGGTGTAGTCCCAATAGTTTAATTTTGCTTTTATCTCCCTCGCCTCAGGAGACATGTCTAGAAAACCGTTTCTACAGCCGATGTCAAAGAAATTTCTGCTTGTGTTCTCTCCTGGAGTTTTATGGTTTTAGGTCTCACATTTAGGTCCTTAATCCATTTCGAGTTTATCTTTGCGCATGCTGTAAGAAAGTGGTCCAGTTTCATTCTTTTGCAGGTAGCTGTCCAGTTTTCCTAACGCTGTTTGTTGAAGAGACTATCTTCTCCCGTTGTATATTCTTGCCTCCTTTGTGATAGATTACTTGACTATATACCTGTGGGTTTATTTCTGGGCTCTCAATTCTGTTCCATTGATCTTTGTGTCTTTTTTAGTTTGTTTCTGCCAGGACCACACTGTTTTGATTACCACAGATAAAATACAAGATTTTCCAGTTACGTTTGGATTTCGCATAAGCAATGAGTAATTTTTAGTATACTAATTTTATAGTATATAAATTTATATACATTTATATATATAAATGTATATAAATAATATATACATTTATATAAATGTATATAAATAAATATACATTTATATAAATGTATATATATAATATATACATTTATATAAATGTATATATATATAAAATATATAAATTTATATATATATAAATTTATATAATTTAGTATACAAATACTGCATGGGACATACGGTATTCTTATTCTTAGGATCTGGCAAGTCGGACAAGATTTTCCAGTATATTTTCAGCACAATTTCAATCCATTAATGTTTGGTGGGGACTTTGCGATAGTGGTTAGGCTCCGAGGCGGTCTCAGGAGGCTAGAGAGCTGACTGTGTGTGTGTCTCTGCTGCTGCTGTACCCACAGCTCTGGGCACATTCTTTGGCATATAGCTGGTGCCCAATGCATATTTTTGGGGGAAAAAAAAATAAGTGTGGAGTATGATGGATTTGTGATTTGCGATGCTTGTAACCTGGGTCAGATGAAACGCAAGCTCTCATGCACAAAGACAGTGTGACTGACACTTAGTTCAGACAGTAACTGGTTAATTTACTGACTAGACTCACCACTTAGGTAAAATAACTGGAATCTAGATACGTGAAAGATTATTCCCACTCCGAAAAGAAGTGATGATCGAACAGGAAATTGCACGTTGTCTTATCTGAGTTTGATGTAATCTATTAATTATCTGATTTAAACCTGCCCTCCTAGACAGGGCGCCCTGTAATGTCGCCCACCTTCCTTCATATGCTTGTTTGTTCTAAAGTTCTAATCAAGTGAGCGTGTACTTGAACGTCCCCACTTCTAACAGGGTTGAATTTGATCAAGGGGAAGATGGATGTGTACATTGGCGTAGCTGCGTAACCTGAAGTTTTATTCTAATCTGAAATGATCGTAGGCTTAATCTACATTGTTCTTCTATGGAATTTATATCTCATTATAACACTTTCATTTACAATAGCACTAAATAAAAAGCTAACCAACATATATTATTTTTCCAGAACTAGGCGTGGGGTGGGCATCTGGGTGGCACAGTCTGTTAAGCATCTGACTCCTGATTTCAGCTCAGGTCGTGATCTCACAGTCGTGAGACTGAGCCCTGTGTCGGGCTGGCCCTGAGCGTGGAGCTTGCTTGAGAGTCTCTGTCCCTCTCCCTCCCCTCTCCTCCCCCTGCTCATGCTCGCTCTTGCTCTCTTTCTCTCTCAATAAAAAAAAAATTAGGCATGTGGAACTTCTCATTGTCATCACAGTTTATTATTTTTCAAAAAACAATACTAAAACAGATAAATGCACTTAATATAATCATACATTTATCAAATCTCATGATTTGTAAGGGCTTTAAAGGTACTCTTTACCATTGAAGTGATATGTTGTCTCTCTCCTTCAGAGGAAAATCCTTAAGAATTGTAGAAATTTCTAAGAAACAAAAACCCAACCACTCTTTTTCATTCTGACTTTTTTGTAAGATGGACCCAAACAACCCCGTATTTCTTTTCTTTTCTTTCCTTGCTTGAAGTGGTTCTTACATTCAACCCCACCAGCTGTGTCCAAGCTGTAGTATAACCAGAAAAATTAGAGTCCCAATTAAAAGAGAAGATTGATGACTTTAACAACATTAAAAACGCTAACTCTATGGTGAGCGACATCATAAGGAAGGTCCTAAGAAACACCAATCATAAAGTCAAGGAAAAAAGAACCAACAGGAAGATTACCGCAAATATAAAGAACTCCTCTAAGACAATTAGGAAAAGACTAAGAATGCAGTAAGAAAATGGGGAATGGGTATAAATGAAAGTTTAAGGGGCACCTGGGTGGCTCAGTGGGTTAAAGCCTCTGTCTTCAGCTCAGGTCATGATCTCAGGGTCCTGGGATCGAGCCCCACATCGGACTCTACTCAGCAGGGAGCCTGCTTCCTCCCCTCTGCCTGCCTCTCTGCCTACTTGTGATCTCTATCAAATAAATAAATAAAAATCTTTAAGAAAAAAATAAAATTAAAAAAAGATACAAACATAATAAAAGGTACGCAGCATCACTCAGAATAATAGAAATTCAAAGTACAATCCTATTGAAATACCATTTTTTATCCATTGATTAGAAGAAATCCAAAAGTCTTGGTAACATACTCTGTGCCAGTTCCAGACCCTTGAACTTGTGTATTGATAGAGAATGTATAGCTTGGTATAATTTCCAGAAATAGAAATCTTCTGTGGAGGGCAATTTAACTCTCTGTATCAGTATTAAACATGACCATACTGATTGACCTGGCAATCCCGCTTCTAAGAATTCATCCCATTGACGTATTTTCACATGTGGAAAATCTATTATATGGTAATTCATCGCTGCACTGTTTGCAGTAGTAAAAAAGTGGAAATGTCTATCAAAACAAAACTAGGTGAATATATTATGGCACATCCATACTGTGGAACGCCATGCTGGGGTACTATGAATAAGAAAACTCTCTGTAGGGATGCCTGGGTGGCTCAGTTGGTAAAGCGTCTGCCTTTGGCTCAGGTCATGATCCTGGGGTCCTGGGATCGAGTCCCGTATCGGGCTCCTCGTTTGGCAGGGCTCCTGCTTCTCCCTCTCCCCCACTTGTGCTCCCTCTCTCTCAAATAAATCTTTAAAAAAAGAAAGAAAAGAAAACTCTCTGGATTGATACAGAGTCACCTACCAAGATAGGTCTGAAAAAGTAAGATGTGGAAATAGTGTGGGAAGGAGGATTCCACACACATCTCCATAGTTTAAGTTTCATTTCTGTTTGCATGCAGAAACTGACAGGCTATATAAGGGACTAGGAGAAGGGGTTGCCCGTCTTCAGGGGTGGAAGGGGAGGAGGGTGGAAGCAAGACTCTTTTGGAAACCTCTCTGCGTAATAGTTTGTGAGTTACGTGGATGTTACTTATGTAACGATTCAGTATTAAAAAAGGATGCGTGTGGACCCAGACCGCTTGGACTTTGGAGGGAAACCCAGGGGTCTGGACCAACACGTGGGTAAAACGTGGAGGTATGCAGTGTGTGGGATGAGAGGAAAAGGTCGCGTGTCCCGGCGGAGGGCCAGCCTCGGGGCTGGGTCCAGCCTGCCAGGTGAGCATCAAACCGGGCAAGCAAATGCAGTTTTCCGAGAAGTTTTAGGATGACCAGCTGGTGCCAGAAACTCCCTGGGGAAGGAGAGGAGAGCAGTCCACATGCCCAGGAACGGTTCTGGGGTTCAAATGCCCAGGTAATTCCCAGAAACCAGATCTAAGGAAATACCAGATCTAAGGAAATAAGTCGGGGTGGGGTCCGGGAACAAATGTTATGAAATAAACAAAAACCTGTGTTTTCAAGAATCCGGACTGTATCCTTTGGAAACACTGGCTTCTTTTAGGTGGCGTGCATGCACGTTTGCGTTTGGTCAGCCAGCCCCAAACGCAGCTTTGTAAGGAAGCCGTGGTGGTTCCCAACAACTCATTTGGCTCCTGTGGTCAGAACTAAATCGAGCCGTCAGGATCCTCAAAGATTGCTCAATTCAGAATACGAAGACTTGGATTTGAGATGATGTGTGACCTTGGATAACATACCGAACATCTTGGAACCTTAGTTTTGCCATCCGTGAAATGGGCACGATGAGGCACGCCATACTCTGACACTCTTAGTTTCCGTGACACGGAGGGGACTGAGCCTGGCAGATAATTTTATACATGCTTTAGTTCGTAGACACAACGGTGCATTTTGTGCAGGCGCCAGAGTCTGGCCCCGTGCTGTCTGCTCTGTGCTGAGTCAGAAATGCAAAGGAGGAAGAGTTTTTACAGCTGCAAACCAAAGGAGAATGCCCCCTGAATTTTGAGGGAAATCATTAGATTTCCTTCTCTACTCCATGTTTCGTGGCGAGGGAAGACTGAGCAGAGGGAAGCCCTAGGGCAGTCTTGATAATTTTAGCTGTTATCCGTCACTTAATTGTTGTTATTATAATTATTTCATGGGTAATAATAACTTTTAATCATCATTAAGAACAACTGTTTTTCTTAGGGTAGCTAACATTTAGTGAGGGCTCAACCTTTGGTCAGGCCCGGTGCCGTTTTATGTTCATTTCCTCATTCGATCCTCCTGACGGCTCAGTAAGGCAGCAACTATTAAGTGCGAGTCATTTTCCAATGTGGGGTTGAGAGTCCTGGTGGCTGACGGAACTAAGCGCACGACCAGCCGCCGGCCTTGCACTTCACCTCTAGACCGGTCCGCTTCTTCAAGGGAACATCCCTCCAGTCTAGGGAGGTGGGGTGGGGGCCAGAGCGTCTATCCGTTCGGCGTTTTTTTAAAAAAAAAGATTTTATTTGTCAGAGAGCGAGCACAAGCAGGGGAACAGCCTCCCCACTGAGCAGGGAGCCCCATGCAGGACTCGATCCCAGGACCCTGAGATCAGGACCTGAGCTGAAGGCAGACGCTTCACGGACGGAGCCAGCCGGGTGTCCCTGTACTGTGATTTTTAAAAAATATATTTATTTATCTATTTGAGAGACAGAAAGCACCTGGAGAAGCAGAGGGAGAGGGAGAGAATCCTCAAACAGACTCCCCGCTGAGCACGGAGATGTGATTTTTAGTTAATATTGCTGAATTCATCTGCTCCTGGGTGTGCCCCTCCCCCCTCCTACTCCCCAGTCTGTACCTGTGCCAAGATTTTGAAAAGATTCTTTACCATTCTTATCACCCGTCCTCGCTGCTTGGCTGACCTGCTGCTCTGAGGGTGTTCCAGTGCCTGGCTGTCTACCTTCGCCCATAACAGACATTCGAGTAACAAGCCGTATTTTACCAAGTGTCACGGGCATGACCAATTAGTTTGAATGCAAAACCTTGATGTTCACTCAGTAAATCTGAAACCCCTACGATATTCCAGACACAGGGATTCCTGGACAAATGTGGGTAGAGCAGACCGTTCAGAGCTCCTGATCTGGGGAGGCAGACAGACATGTCAGCAAATAACCACCATTAACAGGAATTCTCTAACACAGGTGCGCCTTCCCTAGATTTGCCTGCGCATGAAAATCATCTGACACACTTTGAAAACCAACCAACCACAGTTTCTTGGGCCTTACCCTAGAGCAGAATCTTTTGGCATTGGTCTTGGGAATCTGTATTTTGAACAAACACCCCTCGAGAGTTTTGCAGTTAAGTCTGGGAAACGAGCTAGCAGTAGAAACAGGACACTGTGGGGTCAGAGGAAGAAGCTAAGTCCGTCTGTGGTTGGGAAGATTAGGCAGAGGCTCCCGGCAGTGTCTAAGCCACACCTTCAGGAGTGAGTAAGCAGACGCCTGGAGAGAAGGACATTCCAAGCAAGGACAGGGTGGGCGGAACCCAGAAGCATGGAGAAGGATTGTTGGTTCTGCACTCACGCACAGGGTTCAAGGCCAAGAAGGGCAGTAGGTGGTGCTGAGAAAGGCGGTCATGGGCCCAGTCTGAGGTCTGTGGCCTCTTATCCCTGATTTTAAGCAAGAGAATTCGACCCTGATGGCACAGGAGAGGCTGACCCGGTGGGGAGAGAGGCTAGGAGTCCAGTCTGAAGCCGTCAGGGACATTCTCATCAGCGCTGAGCTAACTGACAATAGTGGGATGACTGGAGAGGTATTTCTCAGCCCAAACGGACTTAGTGATAAATTGATTTTTTTTTTTTTTTTCCCCTAAAGAGGGAGGGCCCAGTCGGAGGACTCCTAGCTTAGCGGATGGAGGTCATTGCACGTGTCGAGGGCTGTAGGCAGAGGTGTGGGGGGTGATGACGGGGAGATGGATTCTGTCGTGGTCGCGCTGAGTTTCAGAGGCTCTGGGGGACCATGTGTCCAAGGCATTTGGGTATCTGAAGATACCCAAGATAGAGATTTGGGCAGCCCACAGACCATGGCTGGTGGACAAAGCTCTGGGAAGAGCTAAAAACCGCTCAGGGTGTGTGAGGGAAATGCAGAGCCTGTCCAGGGAAGACTGAAGAACTCTGACATCTAGGGGCACAGTTTTAAACACTTTGCATGTGAGTGATTTCTTTAATCTGTTTGAATCAACTGGTGGGCATCAAAGTCCTATTGCAATGGCTTGAAGTCCCGTACTCCTAATAACAGCAGTGAGTCTCAAGACAGGCATTCATCTGGCTCTCTCCCAAATGCCCTCTGCTTTGTTCTTCCTCACAGAAATACATGTCTCTCTGGGTGCACTTTATTTTTAGGGTTTCTTTTTTTCTTTTTTCTTTTTTCTTAACGTAGGCTCCATGCCCCGTGTGGAATCCAGTTCAGGGCTTGAACTTATGACCTAGAGATAAAGACCTGAACTGAGATCAAGAGTCAGACCCTCGGGGCACCTGGGTGGGTCAGTGGGTTAAAGCCTCTGCCTTCCGCTCAGGTCTTGAACTCAGGGTCCTGGGATCGAGCCCCACATCGGGCTTCTCTGCTCAGCAGGGAGCCTGCTTCCCTCTCTCTCTCTGCCTGCCTCTCTGCCTGCTTGTGATCTCTCTCTCTGTCAAATAAATAAAATCTTGGAAGAAAAAAAAAGACACTCAACTCACCCAGCCACCCATGCATTCCTCTCTGGGTGCACTTTTTTTTTTTTTTTAAGAATTTGACCTTTATTTTTATTTATTTATTTTTAAAGATTTTATCCATCTGTTTGACAGAGATCACAAGTAGGCAGAGAGGCAGGCAGAGAGAGAGAGAAGCAGGCTCCCCACTGATCAGAGAGCCCGATGTGGGGATCGATCCCAGGACCCTGAGATCATGACCTGAGCCGAAGGCAGAGGCTTTAACCCACTGAGCCACCCAGGCACCCAGACAATAATTTTTAAAGGAAGGGTTTTTATCTTTAAAATTTTAAAACATGTTACAGAGCAACAGCCATTAGAACTGTATGTGACTACACTAAGAGAAAACTTCATAGAAGTTCTTAATACATAAATCGCAAGTATAGAAGAATTATGCATACATAGGAATTCTAGAAATAGACTCAAACTATCAAAAAATTTTCAAAGTAATAGGGAAATGAATTGTAATTTGAGATCACAGGATATAGGGATGAAGGCACACATCACATAAAAATATCAGATGTGGCAAAAAATTAATACAGTTTAATCATATCAAAATAGATAAAAGTCTGAAGAACATATGTGGCCCAGCTATAATGACCAAATGGAAGCCATCAAAGACAGTAGGAATATTACATATTCTTAAAATACCATTTAATATGATATATAATATGTAATACATATATGTGATATACAATAAAGTGCATATCAAAAGGAAAGCACATGAACAAATAGTATATAATTTACTATACAAAATACATAAAAACGAATAAAAAATATATCTTTTAAAAGTGAATGAGGTCATGGTCCAGACTGTCATTAACATCAAAAAGGACAAACATGCAAATGTCATATGTAACTTACTATATGGAAATGCATGTTCTTACTAGTAAACTAATCAAGGGAAAAAAAAATAAAATTGCAAGCACAACAAATTAGAACTACTTAGAAACAAATATAGGGTAGCCCGGTAACTTGGCTTTGTCTTTCTGGGAAATGAACTGGCCGTGCACAATGAGGTCTGTGAAGCAGCTCCCCACGTTTAATGCTCAAGCATTTCATTCTGGGTTCTGGGTCAGGAAGCCCGGCTCGGGGTCTTCCATCTTCCAGGTTTGGAATTTTGGCCAGCAGGTTCCGGATCTGGAAGTGGGTCTCCACGCCCAGCCTGCTTAGCTCCCAGGTTCGGAGCGGTGACTTGAGACCAGGCAAGAGAGATGTAGCTCCTGTTAGCCTGCGGGAGCGGGAGCCGGAACAGGCATCTTGATCGGATGCAGGGAGGTTTGGAGCGCGCTCAGTCCCCACAGACCCGGCCCTAGCAGCCCAGCGTCGGTGAGAGCTCGGACGGCCAGAGTGGAGTTGCCGTTGAGCAGTGAGATGCGTGTGTTTGTGCCCTGTGGGGGAAGAACAGTGTAGAAGAATCCGAAGCCACTTGCTCTCACTTATCGAAGACTTTATGCAAAAGTCACAAAAGCCTTGGAGCTCAGGGAAACCCCTAACCTCGCGCATGGGTTTCCTGCTTCCTGCTTTTCCGGCGGCGTCGCCCTGCCTTTCACAACAGCTGCCTGTGACAAAAGCCCTGGACTCTGAGATGCCCCGCCCCCGTGATACCACCCCAGGCCCTTTCCTGCTCTCCCAGTTACGCAAAGTGAAGGCTGCGGCTTTCTGCCGTCATGTATCACGTAGCTGGCCAGACCCCGAGCTCCAGATGCTCCTCGAGCACTCCCCCTTCCGCAGCGCCAATGGGACTAGGGGGTGGGCCTGGCGGGGCAGCGCTGAACCCGGTGGCTGTGGGACAAGGCCCCTCCCCCACACCCCAGGGGCACCGGAGGCTGACCTGGGCCAAAGGCCATCCTGTGCTGGTAGCTAAGGGCTCCCGGACCGAGACAGTCGGCACCCACCGGAGCAGGAGTCTGGGTGCACGGGGGAGGCCGGTGACGTGGCGAGTGCACCTGCAATGCTGTATTTGCCGGCTGCACCTCGGGTCCAAGACCACGATCACTGGAGCAGCAGCACAAGAATGTCAAGTGTGTGTAACTCCCCCAGGCAAAGGGCTGGTGTGCCCGTTGCCCCATTTGCTCGTGAGCCCCCCTCCCCAGACCTGCCTGGGAGCGGACGCAAGTCCCCAGGACGCTCCTAAATCTGGCGGATTTAGACAAGCGCCCGTGATTTCTCCCGACTCGATTAAACGCCGCCGGGGCCCGTGAGGTCCAGCGTCTTACTGCGTGGTCCGTAGTTTCTCGGATGCTTCCTGTAGAAGACCATTCTATTTAGTCCTTCCGGCAACCGTGTGAGGAAGCTGGGCGGCCCCACTTTACAGAGCAGGACGTGGAGGCTCGGTGATGTTATGACCTTGCCCGGGGTCCCAGAGCAAGTAAGGCCGCGAAACACGGTTCCGATCCGGGTTTGGTTGACCCCAAAAACCCATACTCACGCCACTCTTGGGCACGCTGGAGGGAGTTTTTTTGGGTCAATGACCTGGAAAAAGGTAGGGATGTTTGCCAGATTTTGTTTAGAGACCCAGAATAGAAGTATGCCAGCAACCCTGTGATTTCCGCTGAGTGACCGTGTGAGGGGCGGTGCTGACGGTGTGTGTTCTCTTTACACACACAGGGAGGCAAACGTTTTTCTTCCTTCAACATGTGTTTCGTTTGCCATGGAGAGAATTCTTTTTCTGACAGCTGCTCTCTTTCCAACGCTTAGAACACCCTATGCTCTTTAGAAGGGAGTAAAGGTTTTAGCAAAGCGAAGCACAGTTTTTGGCTGCCCCGGCTCTTTGCTGTTCTCATGTCATCCTGAACATCTGCTTCTATTTTGTTTGCCTTTGGGGAAAAAGCAAGGGTAAATATAAAATAAATAAAAAGCAAAATACTTGCTGCCGAACCTGAGAGCCCAGTACCTGGCCATCTGAAAAGGCTTTGTTTGCTTCAACCTTGCTGGAATGATAGAAAACCTGTACAAACAGCCGTGATGAAGATTCAGCTAATAAAACCTTTTTCTGAACCTGAAAAAGTTCAGAGGTGCACTCTTAAGAACACTGTAGTGGGAACTCCTTCCCGTGGATGCCGGGCAGTTTTTGAAACCCGAGCCCTTGGTTGGGGACACAGTTTACAAGATCCTAACAAAGTTTCCACAGATTAACAAAGTTTAGAATTTATTCTGGATCTCTGCCTGGAGGGTGAAAAACAAAAACAGCCAAAAGAGAGGAGGGGGGAAAAAAAAAAAACAACCTCTTTGTGGACGAAAGAAGCTTGGGTAGGAGTTCATTTGCCCAGGCGGGCAAGCCCACCCCTCAAGTCAAGTATGCTGGGTTGGGGACCCGAGCCTTTTTTCGGAAGAGGCAGCCATGTTGAGCAAGAGAATTCCAGCATGTGAGTCCTGGTATCTACTCTTTCGTTCCCTTACCTTTTTTTTTTTTTTTTTAAATGGCTCCTTTTTTGGTGTGTGGTGAAATTTACACGTAACGAAACGGCCGTTTTAAATATGCATTCAGTGACTTCCAACCAAGGGAGACACCTATGTACCTCGAACCCTCCCCAAGACAGACAAGCCCACTGTCCTTTCAGGATACCTGCTGTTGCAGCGTGGGGGGTGGGGTGGGTGTGTGTGTGTGTGTGTGTGTGTGTGATCTGTTCTCCTGTGGGTGGTTACTTGCCTCTGGGCAGTTTTTGTCCAGATGAAGCCGTACGCGTCTTTCTGTGGACACACGTTTTCTCTTGAGTAAGTGCCTGGGTATGCAGTTGCTGACTTGTTGGCGAGGTAGATGTTTAGCTTTGTGAGAACTGCCAGGTTTCTCTCCGGGACGGTTGCCCCACTTTATACCTGCGCTGTCAACATGAGAGCAAGTCCTCGTTGCCATTAGACTTAGCAATGGTGTCCCATGTGGGTTTTAATTTGCATTCTCCTGTGACTAACGACCTGAGCCCTTCGTGTGCTTTCTGGCCATTTGTGTATCTTGGTGAAGTGGAACTGTTCAGATTTCGGACTCCCTTTTATTGTTGACTTGTGGGTGCCCTTTACATATCTTCACGCGGGGTACAGGTATGTGTGAGAGACCCTCCACAGGGCGTGCGGCCTCAGTCACCTGATCTTTGTGCCTGCACTTCCCCCCAGAGAGGCTGGGGGTCCTTCCTCACTTAGCCCTAGGTTCCCAGTGCCTGGGACGGCCCCTTGCAGGTAGCAGGGGCTCATTTACATGAGCGTTCGCTGAGAAAACCCACGAATGACCACATGCACTGACGTCTGGGCCTGATACCCAGACACGATTTCCTTGAACAAAAAGCAGTGATTAACAAGGACACAGAGAAAAAGGAAATGTTATCAGCGTCCTTGATCTATAAGTTACACTTGGCCCAGAGGACTCGGGATCCCTTCAGGGGATCTGTTCAGCTGGAGGGAATACTGCTAGTCTATCTCCTGAGCTCATCTAATGTGACCTCATTTAGGAACCTCTGGTGCCGCCCGGGTTCTGACAGGAGGGTGATCGGTGCGTCTGGCCTCAGAAGGTTTATGGAACTTCAGCCAGCTGATCCCACCTGTGCCTTGAACACTTTCCCTTTGGCTCCCTCGGACCCTGGCGCTGCCCGTCCCCCCGCACCCCCCACCGGGCTGTGCCTCTGCTGGGCTCCGGGCCTCCCTGGTGGGCCCAGTCCCGCTGGTCTGAAAGATTAAAAGTTCACACACTGACCCTTGGGAGAGTGGAAACCGAGTGTAGAGCTTGGGGAAAAGCAGCCTCATACGCTGAACCCCGTTCAGGGACTGTGTGTAGAGACATGTCTGTGTGGGACCGCGTCGGTGTCCCGGCCCGAGCGCTCTGCTCTGTGGTCAGAGCCTCTCCCCGGCTCCGCAGAGCATGGGGCTCAGCTGGCCCCTCACAGGACTTCCCCAGGGGCTGCATGAGCTGGCTTGTGTCCCGTGCACATCCATAGGATCCGGTTGAGAACATGAGCTTAGGGAGACAAAGACCTTCCCTTAAGCGTCCCCTGAAGGTGCACCTGTTTAAACTCTGATAGCATCCAGAGTTGTCTCATTCAGACTACACTTTCAGAGGGGCGCGATGCATATTCTAAGGGCAGAGTCCGTTTTGATCAAGTAGAATTAATAAATGTCACTCTGCGTGACTATCATAAAAGAGCGGTTTCGGTTAGGGATGCCAATTACTGTCCTGTTATTTTTCTTGTTTCTGTATACATATGTGTGTGTATGCTTACTGTATCATAGGTATGCCTATCGTATACATGTTGTATTATATGTGTTATATATATGTAGACTTATGTATTGTTTTATGCATACGTATTGTATTTTTATCACATGTATACATACTGCGTTATTTTACTGACACAATGTCGGGCCTGGTTTTGTTTTGTAGGAGAGCCAGCAGAAGTCCACCAATGTCGTCTACCAGGCCCACCACGTGAGCAGGAACAAGAGAGGGCAGGTGGTGGGGACACGGGGTGGATTCCGAGGATGTACGGTGTGGCTGACAGGTAGGCCTTGTTGATGCTTTTTCTTTTTTTAAATTGAAAATTGACGTGTGACGCACGATTTGAAGGAACCTGGTGTGACCCATGACGTGTTTAACACCGGGACGAGGCCGAGAGCAGCGGTCAGCCCTACCTGTGCCGTCAGTGGGAAGGGAGCCCGAGATGGAGGCACGGGGCCTCTCTCGCGCTCGGTCCTCTCCTCTCCCGCGGAAAAGCGGCCGGCTGATGAGGGCGTCCCCTTTCAGCTCGAGGGGCTCCCCGTAGCCCCCATGCTTGTGCCTCAGGGCATTTACTGGCACTCAGGATGGAGCTTTCCTAACTCGACAGCAAGCATTTAGCCGTCTGTAAGGTTTTGGGCGTCTAGAGTTATTCCTTCTTGTTTCCTGATGTTTTAACATGGTAGAGGACTATTTCACTTAATATAATGTTAATGTTTCACTTAATATTAAAAAAAAAAACAAACCCAAAAACCTGAAAACATAAGGCTCTGCACAAGAAGGAAAACCAGCAATTTCCACTGAGCTGAGGGTTGCCCCTCGTAGACAGAAAGAACTCAGTCCCACGGAGGTGACCAAATGAATCTCTCCCTTTTCCTGTGTTTTTGCAGCCTCAGAATGTGGCAGCTAAGACTTAGTGACAGGACAGGAATGAGTCCGGGCTGTTCCCTTAGGCTCTGAGCTCAAGGTAGAGGGAGTTGACCCCGGGGTGTCGAAGTCCCGCGTGGACACGGTATTTCAAATCAATGCAAAGATGTTTACCCAGGTCCCAAGATCAGCTGCCTGTGCCCAAATGCTGAGTCACTGGGGGGCCTGAGTGGCTCAGTGGGTTAAGTGACCGACTTTTGATTTTGGATCAGGTCACGATCTCGTGGTCTTGAGATAGAGCTTCACGCTCTGTGAGGGGTCTGCTTGTCTCTCTCCCTCTCCCTCTGCCCCTGCTTGCTCTCTTTCTCTCTCTCTCAAATAAATAGATCTTGAAAAGAAAAGAAACCCAAATCCGCAGCGCTGATTTACCCCAGCACCAAGGGACTGCCGAGGAGTGTGGCAGGGAGGCAGCGGCCTTACCCATTTGCCTGCTGTTCGGTCATTCCTGTCCCTGGCTCCTCAGCGTCCTCGTCCTCCTTCAGAGTTTTTCCTGGTGCCCGAGGCACTTGCCTTTGGGGTCCTGATTTCATTCCCCCGCGGTGCAACGCCTTTCTCCCGCCGGCCGGCTGGGGACGGACAGTGGGCGAGGAGTTTGCTGTACCCCAAAAAGCAGCGTTTCCCTGTCGTGAATCCTGTCGGGGTGTCCCCCCCCACCAACCCCGTCCAAGAGACATGCTGTGCGGCCATAGGTAAAACAGTTGCCTTCCACATGCTTCCCTCTTGCCTTCCTGGGTTTGTCCAATTTCTTTGTTGGGACCTACACACGGAGTCCACTTTCTGTAACGGGAACAGCCTTAAAAACAAAAAGGTAACTGGTACAAGGGGAAAAAGACCCTAAAGGATGGACTTTGCCTGTCTTTTCTTACTCATTTAAAAACAAATCTTTGCCAAGTTTCTTCTGTCTTCTTAAGTTACAGAGATAGGCTATTGGGACCGACCAAGAGAAACCAAATACCTCAAACCCAGAGCCTTGGTTTGGAGGCCCAGCTGCACTTACATTAACTGTGTGACTTCGGGCAAGCCAATCAAGCTGGCTAAGCCTCAGTTTTCTTATTTGTAAGATGAGATAAGGCTAGAACCCCGCCCCGGGGCTGGGGGGTAGGACTAAATGAAATAAAGCATGCGTGCACAGCCCAGTGCCTGGCCCTTAGGAGATCAGGCTCTCAGGAACTGTATTTCGTGCGACCCCGGTGCATTACAGTAAATATGCCAACAGTCTAGTGTAATCCAGCTACTGTGGTTGAGCCCTTAGTTTTGAGACCTGAGGCAAAACTGAAAGGAATTTCTAGTATTTCCCTCACTTTCCGGTGTTCCAGAGAACACACCAGAGATTCAGGAGTCCTGATTCCTCTACCTCACACTGGACACAATTCTAAGAGGAGTTTATCACCTAAGTCCCTGTTCCAATGAAACTGAGTTACATGAATAATATAATAGTGTCTTCAAAAATGATTTCTGGGGGCGCCTGGGTGGCTCAGTGGGTTAAAGCCTCTGCCTTCGGCTCAGGTCATGATCTCAGGGTCCTGGGATTGAGCCCCACATCAGGTTCTCTGCTCAGCGGGGAACCTGCTTCCCTCCCTCTCTCTGCCTACTTGTGATCTCTTTGTATCAAATAAATAAAATCTTAAAAAAAAAAATAATTTCCAAAGATGGTGGCCCATTCCTCCTGGAGCCATTGCTTCTCATGATTCTCTGTGAGGGCCAAGGGCGAGACTTGGAAACATAACACTGTGGAAACTCTTTGTTTACCTCTCATATATCACCTTAAAAACAAAAATCTTTCCAGGTCTTTTTTTTTTTTTTTTTTTTTAAAGTTTATTTGTTTTTTAGTAATCTCTGCACTCAACATGGGGCTCGAACTCACGATGCCCACCCACATCAAGAGTGACATGCTCCACTGACTGAGCCAGCTGGGAGCCCCTCTTTCCAAGTCTTTATTCGCCTCTGTCCTTTGTCCCTGCTTTTCCTCCTGCTGTCTTCTCCATGTTGAGCTCTTGACCTCCTTTTTTCCTCCCTAACTTTTCCTTTCCCACGCCTGGATACCGCCCCCAATAGTGGCTTGGGACCGCACGACATTTTTCAAGTCCAGAGATCTTTAGGACAAGCGGATCTTTGGAGTGCTTCCTTTCTCCTCATGACTTCCCTCAGGTAGAAGTTATACAGTGTGCCCCCCGCCAAGGTGCTTTGAAACCACAGTAAAGGCATGTCATGGTAACTCTGTTCTCACGGAGAGGCTCCAGATAGGGGATAGGGAAGAGTGTAGTGCAGCTTTGAACACATCTAGAGCCTAGCTCGGGAGGACTGTCTTCATGTTTTGAGAGTCATTTTAGAAAAATCTCGAGGCCAGAGGGTCTGTGGCAGGAGGGGACATGAGAACACGCTCGCCAGATCATAAGACCCCCCCCGCCCCCCGAATAAGCCAGAATCTGGATTTGTGCGCACAATGTTCTCATCTTTAAAATGTGCTGCAGCAAGAACCACGTGTAACTCCCCAAGTCCCCCTACTCATGAACCCCACTTGCTTTGCAGTGCTGTAGGTGTAACGGGGTTATTTGGTTACTTCGGTGTCCGGAAGAAACGCACGGACTTGACTCGGGGTCAGCTGTGCTTTTCCTAGATTGTAGTGATTTTGATTTGAGGTCAATGACTGTAACCAACAGGTCTCTCTGGTGCGGGAAAAACCACCATCAGCTTCGCCCTGGAAGAGTACCTGCTCTCTCACGCCATCCCCTGCTACTCCCTCGACGGGGACAACGTGCGTCACGGCCTGAACAAAAACCTTGGATTCTCCCCCGGGGACAGAGAGGAGAATATCCGCCGGATCGCCGAGGTGGCCAAGCTGTTCGCCGATGCTGGGCTGGTCTGCATCACGAGCTTCATCTCTCCTTTCACGAAGGTAAAGGATCGGGCGGCGCGGGGGTGCTGGGAAAGGAGTCGGTGCGGGGAGGAGGGGCACCAAGGACGGTTGTCGGCTCCGTTTCCCCCGCCGCCTCTTCCCCCTGCTCCCTCGTTTCCTCTACTTAATCTCGGTCCTGTGGAGAGAGCTCCTTCCCAGATGCCCGGGCACCAGCTGACCTAGACCTATCCACACTCACCTTCTGGCCGGAGTTGAAAGGAAGGAAAAAGTTAGACTAGAAAAAGTCGAAAGCTCTGAAGTCTCGCGTCTCCAAAAAGTCAGAAAGCTTAGTTTGCCAAAAGAAATGGCAGTTCACTGCCAAAGAGTCCGGTCATGTGTGTTTCATGTGGAACGGGCTGAGGAAGAGGGACTCTCTTCTTGTTTAAAAACAAGAAATTTCTGAGAGCTACGAATAAGACGCCACGCGCTTTGAACACTCCCTGTGAATGAAACGCTCCCACGCGGCCAGCCCTGGCCTTCAGCAGAGACTTCTTTTCTGTGGTTTTCTCTGAAAGCCCTTGAAAGAGCTGTGTTCACCAGAGGGAAACTTCTGGACTCTCTCTCTCTCTTTTCTTTTTTTAAGGTTTTATTTACTTATTTGACAGCGAGAGAGAGAACACAAGCAGGGGAGGTGGGAGAGGGAGAAGCTGGCCTCTGGGCCGAGCAGAGAGCCCGATGCGGGGCTCGATCCCAGGACCCTGGGATCATGACCTGAGCCGAAGGCAGAGGCCCAACGACTCAGTCACCCAGGCGCCCCTGGACTTTCTCTAAAGGACCCGTTTCCTGCCTCCGCTGCAGAGCACACGCGCCGCATTAGCTCGAAGCTGTCCAGCACCAGCGGGCACCGCGTTTCACGGTGAGGAATTCCATTGCAAAACCTCTCACTCACCTTCTCGAATGTGTTTTTTCCCCCCAGGACCGTGAGAATGCCCGCAAAATCCATGAATTGGCAGGGTTGCCGTTCTTTGAAATATTTGTGGACGCGCCTCTGAACATCTGTGAAAGCAGAGACGTGAAAGGCCTCTACAAACGCGCCCGGGCCGGGGAGATAAAAGGTGGGAGCGCCTGCCCGCGGCCCCCTCGCCGCTTCCTCACGCTCTCGGGCCTTGGCGCGCTGTCCCCAGGAACCTGTCCGAAGTCCCAGAAACCCTTGTCCGCAATGTCATCTGGCCCACACAGCTTTGGATCGAAAACCGGGATATTCAGTCCATCCGCGGTCTCATTAACGTGCGGGCTGGGGTTTTTCCAGAACTGTCCCCTCAGCCATAAGTGATCAAGTTCAGGTCCAGTGGGTGTGTGTCCATGAGTGTGTGTCTAAGGGGGACTGTTCCAGTTTCTTCTTCTCGTCTTCCTTTCGGATTCTACTCAGCTGCAGACAGCTTGGATCTAGCCAAATCTTGTTGATAATTTGGGGGCTTTCTATATTCAAAATACAGCTGTGCATATATATCATATCATATGTTATATTTTTATCCATGGCTAGAGGTCAAGGTCAGCCGGAGGCCTTTTCTGGCCTGATCGAAATTCTCAGTATAGGGCATTATTCCATCATGGGTCACGTCTTATTGTTGAGGAAGCCCGTTCCCGGGCCTGCCGGTGAGATTTCCACCCTTCTGCCTTTCAGGCTTCACGGGTATCGATTCTGATTATGAGAAACCTGAAACCCCGGAGTGTGTGCTGAAAACCAACCTGTCCTCCGTGAGCGACTGTGTCCAGCAAGTGGTTGAGCTCCTGCAAGAGCAGGTGGGTGGGCCCTGGGTGCTGCGTTTATGTATTCATTTATTTTAATTGCATAAAGTCACGAAAGGTCATTTTATTGAGCAAAGCATTCTTTTTTACAGTTTTCAGTTCAAGTTCATTCTGCTTCCTTTCAGAACATCCTGCCCCACACGATCATGAAAGGCATCCACGAGCTCTTCGTGCCAGAGAACAAACTCGACCAGGTCCAGGCTGAGGCCAAAGCTCTTCCTTCGTTAGAAATTACCAAGGTAAGACGGTGGGCTGGCCCCAGGACAAGGAGGCCTCACAACCATCATTATAAGCTGTTTACAACCACTCTGGGTAATAAGGAAGGTAGAGATAAGGGGAACGCAATGTCCATACAGAAAAACACTTCATCTTTGCCTTTTTTTTTTTTTTTTAACCTCTTACCAAGCACCGAGAGCTGCACAAGGTAGCTGGGCAGGGCCCAGGGCGGAGGCAGACTGGGCAGCTACCTTCTGTTTTGCAGAGGACAGTGTCAAATAGTCGTCATGGTATCTTCAGTTATGCCAAAGTGCAGGAATTGGGCAATATTGATTTGTTGGCGGCGGCTGAGAAAAGTTTGCCCAGAATGCAAATAAAGGGAAAAAAAATAATGCAAGTGTTTTTTTTGGACAGTCAGGAAGGAATTTGGAGAAAACAAAGAGCCACCCTGATCTAAAGCGATAGGGCTCTTTTCCTACTGTGCAAATTCCGTTTTTTCCTAACGAGGCCGAGTCTGGCTTAAGGAGAAGGTGCCGACCCTTCGGTCAGGTTGAATTTACTGCCTGGAGCATAAATTTTGCCTGCAGCCCCACCAAGGGCACGGCAGATGCCGTTGGCTTTTTATGGGTCAGCATTATTGGTCCTCACCAGCCGACCAGATCTTCATCGGGAGCTTTTTCTTATCCCTTAAAACCTTGGACATTTTTATAAGAGGCAGAGTAAGGTGGGAACCTGTTGTAGGTTCATTCGTACCTGAAGAAGTCGTGACAAATTTATACGCAGAACCCCCTGACCCCACAAAAGAAATTTCTAGGCACGTGAGAAGTACCCGATTCTGATTACGGTGGGGAATGGTAATTCCGGCAACAAAATGGGCTGCAAGGGACAAAGGGACAAGAGAACTTCAAATAATCTAATCATCGTGCTGGTCCCAGGGATGGTAGGCAAGGTCAGCAGAGCAGTGACCCACGCTTCGGGGTTGAAAAGATGAACAGGAATTTCAGGTGGGAAAGAGGACAGGCCTGGGAGGTGGTGGAAATCTCTCCATCAGCCCAAAGGGCCAGAGCTTGAGGGGTTTTCAGTATCATGCTGAGAACTTTTCGAGTCCATGATTTGCCCATTTCAGTCAACTACCTAAGTGTTCCCTTCTGATGCTGCCGCATGATCCAGGGGCTAGAGAAGCTTCAGCCTGGAACCTTCCTACTGGAGGGTGGTGACCTGAAATAGAGGTGCAGAGAGCCTCATGATAGGCAATTGTGTTAAGTTCACTGTTGATGCTTTCCTTTTTTTTTTTTTCTCCACAAAAATTCTGGTCGGGCTACCTCTCTCCGGTGGGAAAGTTCTAGGCTCAAGCTTATCTGGCCCCTGGATCTTGCTTCAGCATCAAAATGGAACACTTAATATGTGAAAGGTTCTGCCTTCATTCTTCTGCCCGCAGAATCAGAAAGGCCTGCCCCGGGGCCAGCTGGCTGGGAGACAGCTTGTGGAAACGTTCACCTGCTTTTGTTCTTTGCAGCTGGATCTTCAGTGGGTCCAAGTTCTGAGCGAGGGCTGGGCCACTCCCCTCAAAGGTTTCATGCGAGAGAAGGAATACTTGCAGGCCATACACTTTGACACCCTGCTGGACGGTACGTGCTTTTCTTATTTGTTTTTTACACTTGATTCTTTAAAAAAAAAAAAAATTGTGCTCAGAAATCTTCACAGGAATAAGAAGCGTTCATTCTTGGTATTAATTCTTGCTTCATACCTTGTACTCTGGACATATTTAGAGGACTTACGGTGTGTCTAACTCTATTATGTACGAATTCCATTTTTAGGATTTTTTTGAGGTGGGGGCTATCCTCAAAGGATTATTGACTATTTGAAAGTAAGGAACTGAAAAATGAGGGCTTTCCTTGCATGCGAAGCCAAGAAAAGGTTAAGTCTGTTTCGCTCTGCTTGTCCCGATAGAGTAGAGGGCGATAGGGCCCTGTCGCGGCCACAGGGAGCATCGTGGGGCAGCGGGGGTGAACTTAGCCCTCAGGGGTGACCTGCGGGACGCTCCAGTGTCGTTCTTGGTGCCCATCCGTGCACTGCAGGAGGCTGGCGGCAACCTCCTGACCTCCCCACCCCCACCCCGGGGCTGCGCTCCCCCGGCCTTCTGGGCACAGGCTGAAGGGCTGACTTGGGAGAGCAGATCTCTGGTCCAGATCGGAAGCATGT
>CM053617.1:4209344-4286786 GCA_028646535.1 Procyon lotor | reverse complement strand
ACAAAGAAATAAATAAGATATCGATAAATCTCAGAGGGTCTCTTAAGTCTCTGCTCCTGTGAGTGTGGTGCTAAGTGCTGTTTAATCCAGGCTCTCTTTTCAAGGGAATAGCCTTGGATTAGAGAGAGAGCACCTCCATCCAGAGCAAAGGGCCAGCCTGCCTAGTGCCCATTAGTAAAATGTTCAGGTCCCCGAAGCTCAGAGGTCCTCTCCTGTGATATAACCCACTGCTTGGGCAGGAATCCCCCCGGATGCATCGGTGTCACTCACCCCCATGGGAGAGGGGACAAGAGAAACCAACATACATACTAATGTTCACACTGCTTACTACGCTAGGAGTAATAAAGTCCTTTGCCCCTCACCCACGGGGTCTTAGGTTTTCTGCCTTGAAACTATGACAAACTTATTGTAACAGAGCTTATTAGATGGTAAGCGGGATAAAATTACAGACCCTTCACGGGGCTTAACTATATACATTATCTAGGTAGGTAGGTAAGTAGATAGGCAGATAGAGTTTTGTTTCTGAAAAGTATATCTCCTACCTAGCTACTCATTGCTGAAGGCAATGATACTATTAGCTTCCTATGTATCCTTCCAGAGATATTCTAGGCATTGATAACTGTATGTATCTTGTTTCTTTTTTCTCTCCAATGTTACCAGGATAGACACACTGTTTTGTACCATGTTTTTTGTTTTTGTTTTTTTAAGTTTGGAGATCTTTCCATATTGTTATATTTAGGGGACACCTCGTTTTTTTTTGTTTTTTTTGTTTTTTTTTTTTAACAGTTGCAAACTAGTCTGTACTATGGGTATATTATAATACAAGCTAGTACTGAGTGTGTACTAATACAACCCTTGTGTGGAGTGATATTTAGCTGGTTTCCAACTCTTTATTACAAAATGCTGCCAAGAATATCACTGCACACATATTATCTTACCCATTTGCAAGATCGCTCTGGAAAGAAAGAAGTTCTAGAATTTTACCTGCTAGATCAAAAAATATGCTCTATTTTAATTCTGACAGATATTTCCAAACATCTCTATGACGACTGTACCAATACACACCTCCACTAGCAACATATGAGAATGCTTGTTTCCTCACATTCTTGCCAACACATGTCACCTTCAGTTTTTACCTCTGCCAGTCTGATGGGTGAAAAGTTAATTCTCCATACTTTTAATCTGTATTTCTGCTAATGAATGAGACTGAGTGCCTTTTCATATGTTTAAGAACCACCTGTATTTCTTTTTCTGTGAGTTTCATATTCTTTCACATTTTTTTCCATTGATTTTTCTTTTTTGGTAGGAATGCTATATATATCTATATATATCTATATATATATAGATATCTTGGCAAGCAGCTCTATGTATCCTATGAGTTACAAATTCCCCCCACCCCAGGCTGTTAGCTTTTGACTTTAAAAAAAAAAAAAAAAAAAAACCTTTGGCATGTAATTTAAAAAATGGTTTTATATTAACCTGTATTTGTGTGTGTGTGTGTGTGTGTGTGTGTGTGTGTGTGTGATAGCTGAGTCTGCATCATGCTTAGAAAGGTCTTCCAGGGTATGAGACTATAAAAGGTCTGTGTTTTCTTGCAGCTTTACGATTTTATTCTCTTATGCTAAATCTTTGCTTCACCAAATCATTTCTTTTCAAAATAAGTTCTCAAAACATACATTAAAATGTTTATCTTCATTTGTAAGGCTAAGTATAGCTAAAAAAAAAAAAAATGACTGTTATCTCAACTTTGTGATCACTTTTTTTTTTTAATCTCCATCCTTGGCAGGCAGGACTAGAGTCATTCAGCCCTAGATACGGCTTGGTTCAAGGTATAGTCCTCAGGCGGGCAATAAAATAAACCTTAGAGAGCTAATGTTTTCCTATAAAGACATAGCAGATAGGCCTCTAGTATTAACTTGATAACAACGTTCTACTCTACAAACTTTTGAAATTATACCACCTATGAAAGTGAAGACGGTCCAAAAGAGGCACAAAGAGCTTTCTTGAGGAGGAAATTCGCTTGGCAGCTCTCTCTGCTAGTTTTCTCACAGGCTGCTGAGAAGGCTGAACGGAGAATTCCCTGTTCTTATTTACCCTACTTCCATGATGCCAAGCCATTTCTTCTGTCGTTTGCTTTTTTTTTTTTTTCCCTTAAGAAAGCTCTACGCCCAACACGGAGCTTGAACTCATGACCCTGAGATCAAAGAGTCACGTGCTCCACCGACTGAGCCTGCCAGGCGCCCCTGTTCTCTGTTTTTGATCCCAAGGTCTCCCGACCCGCTATTGGTCAAATTTGGTTTTCCTTCTGATAGCTGTATAAGAGAATTAGAGGAAAATGATCATTTTTAGTTTCCTTTAGGCTTAATAAAGGTGGGCACGTAGTTTTCAAAACAGCTGTAACCATATTCACTTCATAATAAGACAAGGAAAAAGAAAGGTGCCATTCTAAAGAAACCAACTGTAAAACACAAAGCCTACCATTAACTTAAGAACTGCCATGGGCGTGAGTCATCTAGTCTCCTTAAGCCTAAATATCTGTATTAAATGTCTACCTGTTCTTTTATGAACTGCACTAAGAATGAATTATCTCTGGGAAGCTAAGTGCTGAGATGGCAACTTACCATTGATTTTTAAACCTAATGAGATAAATTAAGTTGATCCAAACCTATAACCAGAAAAACTGACGCAAGTCAAGTCACAATGGGTAGAAAAGGCTTGGTTATAGATTAAATTACAATCTATTTAACATAATAAAAATATAATCTTAATCCCTAAGTAACCTTAAGTGCTAGGCACGTAATACATAAAAGGCCAGCATTTCTGTCTAGGAAGTACTTCCAAATTTTCTCCAGAAATGCTAGTCACGCTGACCATTCACAAAGCAAAGGCAGTTTTGGAGACTTCTTCTGCTGTGGGCTCCTGACGCTCAAGTCTATCAAAGGTGACAAAGGAATTCTTTCAACTTTATTCCCATCCGAACACACTAGGTTCAAGAGTGAGGACTGGACACTTACATTATCAAGAATCACAAGCTCCTTCCAGAAATGGGCCACCCTCTTGATCGTGACAGGAGAATGGGGCAAATTTCCAAGACTGAAGAGTCACCACAGCCAAGAACAGCTGACTAAAAGAATGCTCTCCAGGCTTTTCCAGAAAGCTGTCTGCTCATTAGGTGATGGCAAAACGGGACAAGTCTGGCAAGTTTTTAAACATTCCAGTTGCAATATTTCATTTTAAATATTCCACAAGGAATGCAGCCATCACAGAAGTCTGCCTTAACTGGGAGATGGCCTAACATTTCTGGGGGGGGTGGGGGATATCCAAAAGGGGCAAGCAGCATCCCAAAGTAGAGAAAAGCAGCCTCTTACTGGCTAGCTGGTGGCCCTCGGGCACGTTGCAATGTTCCCTATCTGTCCAGGGAAGAGATCAGGCCAGACCACAGTTCTCTGGTGAAAAGCACTGAGGAACCTTCCAGCCGGCTTTTAAAGAAACCGACACACACTGATTCAATCCGATTCCCTGGGAGTACGGGCCAGGCCTCGGTATTTTGTGAAGCTTAGCAGGACTGAAAAATACGGGATAAGACAGACAGTCCCTAAGCCCCCACTCAGGTCTCAATCAATTAAGGGAAGCACGCAGAACCCGTGTGATGAAGGGACACAGGACAGCATCAAACATGGGCAAGTGCCCAGAGAATTCTAACCGGGGACTCACAACACCTGGATATTAGCAGAGAACAATATTCTCAATGAAGCTTGGCTTCCCGGTCCCTGAACAATACATATTCTTGATTAATCAAAACAACAACAGAACCATTCGAGACACAGAACCACATGAAAAGCATTAGGTCATTAACCCCTGGTGGCATCTGTTCTTTTTATCCAACTTCCAACTTATGAAATGCGTCCACATCAAGCTCTGGAAATGTGGAGACTCAAATCTCTTTACTATGAACTACAAATCAGAGTGTGGAGCTGGTAGGTCTTTCGTTTCTCGTGAGAAAATACAAAGAGTCGATAGGGCAAAAGCCAAGAGGATTTCTGTATGAGGACATCTTCCTTGTTTTACGGAAGAAAGAAGTGACACCAGATTCTGGTGACCACCAGAATCAATGCTCCAAGAGGGCGCCGTAGGTCGAGTCCTTTAAGGGATCCATTTGAATGGGGCCTTAAAAAATTAAGTGCTCTGTCGGTTGAGCGTCAGACTGTTGATTTCAGCTTAGGTCATGATCTCAGAGTTGGGGGATCGAACCCCGCATCAGGCTTCCGTGCTCAGCATGGAGTCTGCTTGGGATTCTCTCTCTCCCTCTCCCTACTCCCCCCTCTCACCCCGCTGTCTCTTAAGGGAAAAAAAAAAAAATCCCCATCTTTGTTCACAACTGTCCTGAGTTCTCTGGATCCTAGATGAAGAACCTCTGATCTACACCTTCACCCATCCTGAAGTGGCCTGTTTATAAGCCCCAGGCAAGGTAGAGCATGAGACCACATCTGTGAACATGTCAGGGCCTGGGGTGTAAGGCCCTGCAGGCCTAGAGCCCTGGACGCTCACACAATAATGGGGAGAAGGTGGAGGGCTCTCTGAAATGGGCCCTTAAGGAGAGCTCTGTGGTCTTCTGGAACTAAAAATTCAAATGCGTCTTGCTTTGAATATTTTCTGTATGGTTCCTTAAGAAATGTACAGTGACTTGTAAGATACATAAAGTGTAGCGAAATGAATGAGAAATGGAGGAGAAAGAGAAAAGAGAAAACAGCATAGGACCGAAAGTGAGACGGCGCGGAGCAGAAAGCTGGAACAAAACCTTGTCCGAGGTCGCTGGCAGGCGTGCTGAGGGGGGGAGGCCATCACCCGGGTTCCGGTCTCCAAAGGAGTACGCCGAAACAAAAACAAAACAAAGAAACAAGCAAACACCTCAGAAAAATACAATCCTTCTGGTACCGAGACCACATGGAAATTTCTCCCATGGGTCCCTGTGAGGAGAACATCATGGGTCATAATAAATGAACAAAAACTCCGTAATATCATCACAGGAGACATGACAATGAGTTTCTTGAACTTTCGTAAAAGTAATTTTTTTTCAACAAAGCAATGGGAATACACCAAACCCAAGTCAGTGTGGTCGGGGTGGTGAAACGAGGCCAGGCCCCCAGCCCTCCGAATTCAGATGTGAGGACAGGCTCACAGGCCTCTGGCCGCGGCGGGTCAGAACTGGGCACTGGTCCCCACGGTCAACGGCAGGAGGTGGCGGATGTTTCTGAAAGGGGCAGAGAGCAGGGACGCCTGGGGAGGTCAAGTCATGGTCTCAGGGTCCTGGGATGGAGCCCACTTCGGGCTCCCTGCTCAGCGGGGACTCCGCTTCTCCCTCTGCCCCTTCCCCGCTCGTGCTTGCTCTTTTCCCCTCTGAAATAAAAATCTTTTTAAAAAGGGGGAATCAGAGGGAGCTCTCTGGGGAAAGAGCCACAAGGTGTAGGCAAAGGACCAGAGCCCAGTTAGACCAAAGCTTTATGTGTAGAAACAGGAGTTTGAATTTCACATACTTGCACATGTCATGGAACAGAATTCTGCCTTCGATTTTTTTACCCAACCATTTAAAAAAAATGTAACAATTGCTCTTAGCTTACAGGCAATGCCAAAACCGGCAAGGGGCTGGATTTGGGACTTCCAGGACATGACCTCCTGACTCCTCACCGACAGTGGCCAGGAAACCACCCCCCACAAAGATCTCCTTGTCTCATACTCTTCCCTCAAGTTTCCGTCTATATCAACTTTTTTAGATAATGACCATCTCCACATTGTATAGTCAAATCCTCAAAGCCAACCGGGACGATAGCATGAGTCTGATGTTCCATGGAAAGAACATCATCATCCAGGATGAATTAGCAGCAAAGAAATAACCGGTTTAATTGGCAGTCTCCTTGTTAGAATACACACACACACACACACACACACACACACACACACACACACAGCAGAAACATCTGAATGTACAACTTTCTCTATTTCAAGGATCACGTGTTAGTCTTTTGGAGACATAAAAACACATGTAATTAGCTGAACCACTTAATGCGGGTGTTGTGCCATTTACAGTACTCGCTCTCAATGGGAATGAGGCCAGAGAGTGCCTCTCGACACACAATTAGTTGGGGCAATCCCAGGAAGAAACCCCTTCACTCAAGTGTCACTCATGTCCCCGAGCTTCTGTCTGGGGGACAAAATGAGATACTAGGGATCTTGGCAATTGGGCTTGTTGCTCCTCTTCCACCGGCTCACAAGAAGGCCCCGGCTCCTTAGGGTCCTCGTCTAGGACTCGTAGTACTTGTTAACTACCCACTCTGGAGAGCTGCTAGGATTACCAAGAATTTACAAATAACCTAGGACGAGTGTGATGAAAGAAAGGGATTGTGCATTACCCCGAGGGACCCCGCTAGAGTTCAGGGAGGTGACAATCCCCCTCGTGGAAACACAGCACACAGCAAACTGTGTCTCCCCCAAATGTGGAACTGTATTCAGAAGCTGCCCCTAACCACAGAGCTGTGGGATTGGACACGGGTCCGAGCCGCCCTTCTGCAAACACTGACCTACCACTGGTCCACAGTAGGCTGTGTTTTGTCATCGATTTTTTTTTTTTTTTTTTTTGACACTTTCACAATCAGTTCTGGTAATGAGCTGCACCCACGACACGGGCTCCTTGACTCATGAAAGATTAAAATTCCGTGCGGAGCTGTGGAAATGCCTGCGAAGCCTCTCGCACATCCAGAGAGCAGGCGCGGAGCTTGTGGGGCTCTGGGAACGGGGAGCTCATGAATGCGCGTCTGTGCGGTGCTCACATAATGAACAAGGCGAGATCTAGAGTTACATGGAAGTCACTGCCACGACTCCTGAGGACACTCCTTCTTGAGTGCGTGCATTCACCCGCCAGAACACTGGAGCTTTGTGTTCTTAAAGCGAGATGCTGGCTTTAGCTCCAAACGCCGCTGCTCCTAAAACTGGCCGCAGAGCCTCACCCAAACGAAAATTTATTGCCTTTTAACGGCATTTGCTACAATCCACATCTTCGGCACATTATACCACATTCCAGAAAGGCACCGAGGAAAAGCCCTCCCCGGGCAGCCACATCATCCTGTCAGGTTCTTCCCCGCCTTCGTCCGCGTCCACGAAGACAAAATTTTAAGCTAGCTTTAAATAACCAGAAGAACCATCTTCATGCTGATGGTCCTCCCAGCCACGACATCCGTTACGTTAAAGAGCAAAAGAAAACGAGTGATGGAAAACATAGCACTCGTGCTTCGGAGGTGGTCCCTCCCGGGGCTGGTTCCGAAGGCAAGGTATCGGACCTCCGGAAGCCTTAGGGCTCCGGACTGTAGACCACGGCTGCGGACACCGGGCACTGCCGTGGTTACTGTGAGATAACACGCTCTGGAAAGTTCCTGAATAAGGGATTGCTCCCTCCCTCTGTTTAGGGACCCACGGCTGGATCAACGAGATAACCTCTCTGAACCCCGAGGGAGATTTACACTGTAATCAAGAATTCTATCACAGTGAGCTGTTTAAAAGGCTCGTTAAAAGGCAGACTCAGGGTGTCTGGGCGGCTCAGTCGGTTAAACATCCGCCTTCGGCTCAAGTCATGATCTCAGGGTCCTGGGATCGAGCCCCATATCAGGCTCCCTGCTCAGCGGGGAGCCTGCTTCTCCCTCTCCTGCTACCGTTCCCCCTGCTTGTGCATTCGCTCTCAAATAACATCTTTTGAAAAAAAAAAAAAAATAGACTCAACACTGAAAAAAAAAAATGGAAGAAACCAGGTGTTCGTGAGGACCCAATTTTTCCATTCGTTACAGTGGCTCACCGGGCCGCTACAGCTCATCCTTCGGACAGAGGCGCGTATCCGGCGTGTCTGGCACAGGGAGGACCCGGCTTCGTGGGATCAAGTGTCTGTACTGTCACCACACTACTCTCTTCGCTGCAACAATGTAACCCCATCTCCAGTAAAGGGATTCACTCTCACCCCCAGATTTACACTCACCAGTGCTGCTCTCTCTTCTTGCTATAATGCGACCATTCCCCCAAAACGGAAGGTGCCTTCTACACTCTCACAGTCTTTACGCACCCGTCCTTGGTCCCTGGTGAAATCAAAGCCATCTCCATCTGGCTGCCAACATCTGTCAGCCGTGACCTCCATTTGGGTCAAATTTTTATTGTATGAAAAATGCATTGGTGACGCCTACAAGTCACACTTACTACTTGGCTTGCGTATGAACAGCTTTAGTGGAAACAAATCATTCTGTGTTTGCTGAATACAGATATAGCAGTGAGGCTGAAAAATAAAACCTATTACCCATGCTTGTTGGGTCCGGAAACAAAGAAAATTCATTTTCCAATTAGTCACCTTCTGTCACCAGAACGGGGGAAAAGTGTGTAAAGGTAAAGGAACATACATTTGCTATTGTGTGCAAATTTTTTCTTTTAAAAAAAAATGATAAGGTGCTGGGAAATATCTCTCAATAGAATTCATTACGGGCAACTGGGTGGCTTAAAGTCAGTTAAGCGTCTAACTCTTGACCCAGCTCCGGTCCTGATCTCAGGATGGGGAGATTGAGCCCCACCTTGAACTGCGCCCTGGGTGTGGAGTCTGCTTAAGCCTTCATCGCTCCCTCTCCATCTGCACATGCGCAGGAGCTCTCTCTCTCAACAAAAGAAAAAAAAAAAAGAATCACTATTATCTTGAGATATTAGCACTAGGCAGCTGCCAAAATATTTTGCAAATGAGGCAGTGATACTAGTTACCTAAGTCTCCTTCCCTCTATGAGATAAACAACATATTAACCCCAGGGGAGCTAAGATGATTTTTAGCTTCTCCTGTGAGTAACTCTCTAAAGACGTCTTTCAGTTAAATGAGCTCCCTTCTGACTATGGGTTCCCAAGCTTGCTTCCTGAGAGGATGAGAGCCAAAACACAAGAACCCCCTGGAACAGTGCCTGTCACTTACGTGCTCGGGGCTGGAGACGAACAAGTCACAGCACAGTAGGAATTTTCTAAGAAAACATGCTCTAGAAATCAAAACTCCTGATAAATATGCAAATCCCTCAGGTGGAATTCTAATGTCCACATTTTAGGAGCTCTCTTCTTACTCACACGACTCATGTAAACACCCTGAATGACTATAAAAATTTCTTTTTATTTTTTTTAGTTAACTACTCAATGCATTGCTGTATTATTGATCCCATATTATACGGCCCAAGAGCTGTAATTATTCATATAATTTTGGAACGGACCCTCTCTCTCTAGGGGGACTCAGTGATCTAGATAGATTTACGTGGCAGGATCACACAATTATTATAATAGACTTTATGGTACTTCATGAATGTAGGATAAATGGAGATGGATGGATTTTGAGGCGAAGCTGGAAATTCCGAGAACTACAGGAACCGAAGTCTGAGTGTGTAACTAATGAGGTCCGACTTCCACCAAATATAGTTTTATCTGTATCACGCACCATATAATCACCGACATCTCTCACTTTTTTTTTTTTTTGATAAAATGATTAAACTATTTGAGAAGGCTTAAGGAAAAGTGAGTGAGGTTGAGGGAGTAGGTTGAATTTCCAAAGGGAAATGGGCTGGCCAATCCAAAAATATTTCAGAATAGTAAACTTAACATTTGGCGAACATTGCTCTTCGGTCTGTTATCTCCAGAAGGTCAAAACAAAATACTAGAGCTAAATCAGGGTGGAACCATGACTCACTGATAGTCAACTAGGGAGCAGTGTGTTGTTGTGTTTTTTTTAATCTATGGAAAATACTTCCGAGTCAACAGAAGCAGCAGCAAAGTTGTAGAAAGAAATGGGTAGGGCCTCCTTCAAAGGGAATGTGATAAAGACAGCAGTCAGGGGACCAGAGTTCCAACTTCATGGTAGGGTCACCACCCAGCTGGCTGGAAAGATGGGCCTAGGCAACCTTGGAAAAGCTGTGTATCAACCACGATGTACAGGGCTTATTAAGAAGAGCTCTTAATTTTTCTTCCAGAAGTAAAATGTTAGAGTCCTGTATTTAAAAATACATCTTCAAAGCAGGAACAGCCTGCTTAAGCATCTGACTCTTGGTCTTGGCTCAGGCTGATCTCAGGGTCATGAGTTCAAGCCCTGCCACTGGGCTCAAGAAAATAAAAATAAAGAGGAACAACCTGACTTAAAAGTAAATCATTTAAAATTCTCGGACACCTGGGTGGCTCAGTGGTTAAGCATTTGCCTTCGGCTCAGGTCACGATCTCGGGGTCCTGGGATCGAGCCCCACATCAGGCTCCCTGCTCCATGAGGAGTCTGCTTCTCCCTCTGCTTCCCGCTCCCCTGCTTGTCTCTCTCGCTCTTTCTCACTCACTCTCTCCCCGACAAATACAATCTTTAAAATTTTAGCTTAGTAGAGAAAAGGATTTAAGTTGTATGAGAAGTCAGTGGGGGCATTGTGTGGATTTGGGCCCAGGGTACTGTACTACTTACAGACTGGGCAGAAGGTTGGAAGAATATAAAGGTTGTGTGTGCGGGAGGGGGGGGTTACAATTAGAAAAAGTAAATGCTATGTTTAGAAAGGACTTAATGACAGAGTTTGAATGGACTAAAAAACTATAATTAGAAAATACAAGGCTTTAGTAGCTACAGTTAATTACGGCAAGCCCAGATCCTAGGCGGGTTATTCAGTACACACTTGTTGAGTGAATGGAGTACAGGATAGATACGTGAGGACTTGACAGGAACTAAAAAGGGAAAAGATTATAGAGACTTTAAGGAAAGCAAAGTAGTGGACAACGGGACAAGGAGCAGAGAACCAAAAAGCAAATTCAGGTTTTTAACAGTAGGACATACACGAAAATGAAAATCATCGCCCCATCCTGGGTTGCTCATTTTGCTAGAAATTGGGAAGGTGTGAATTATCTGTAAATAAACGGTGGCTGGGGAGGGAGTCGATGAAAGAGGTTACGGGGATAACATCTCAGACTTCAACGTAGGTGACTCAGGTCTCTAAAGTCTGCAATTGATTTTCAGAGCAAAACCCAGCACCCATTAAAAAGAAAAAAAAAATAATTGCAATAGTACTAGGCTGGCTATAGACGCTGGGTGGATAAACATCAGTATTTTTCATAACAAAACACGGAAAGCAGTTGTTAAGTAGACATTTAAAGCAAATCTCAACCTGGCAAAGAAACGGTCCTCCCTAATGATGTAGCACATGAGATAGCACATTTATGCAACTTTCAGAAAAGCTTTATAACAAGTCACGGGCCATACAGTTTTATTGCCAAAAGTTAATATTTGCCACTGGATGGATTAATTTTGCTGTGTTTATGCTGCAATCAAGTTTTCTATCAGTTACAGCAAAACCAACCTCCGGAGTCAATCTGACAGGCAGAAAGAACTGCTGAGAAGGTTTTATAGGAAGTCACCAAGTGTTATCAGAGGAGAGTTCAGGTTTTGAGACAGAGGCTCGCTTACAGAGAGAAAAAAAAGCTCCATCTTGTGCACCAACTTACGCTAAGCTGAGAAAACCGTTTGGCGATCGAAAAGGCAGAAAAGAGGAAGACGACGACCCAATCTGTACAAATCCAATGTTATTGTTAGCTGACCTTGCTGGAGAAGCTTATTTCATGTTTATTGAAAGCAAAGGGCGCTGCCACGCTCCAGTGAGAGTCTGAGAAAAGGTGTGGTGTTGTGTGCCTGGTGCTGGGCTCAGGGAGAGGGGCCAAGTAGCTTGGGGACTCTGAAAGCAGGGGGCACGCTCGTGATCCCAGACAGACCCCAGAGGACAGGAGGCACAGACAGACTCCAGCAGCCCCCGGAGCTCCTCAAAGTGCCGGCCTGGTCACGCCAGGGCAGGAGCCTGGTTCCCACACCCCTGCGAGCGGTGGGGAGCGTCAGGATCTCAGCCCCAGAACTGTGCTGGGGCAGCCATGACCTCAAGGTAGCCAAGGAGCAGGACAGGGAGAGGCAAGAAGGGGCCTTTCAGACCAGAAGGCACTTGAATTGGACCAACGCTAAGGATGAGAGAGAATGGGACACATCTCAAAGGATACCCACTCAGACAAGGTAAGCGCCCCCTGAACCCCGACATTAGTACTTTGTAAGGAAAAAGGATTAAGTTAAATAATTCTGACTAGCAGTCTGACTTAAGTTTTTAAAGTACTTCTTTATAAAGTGCTCCCTTTATAAGAATGATACAAGTAGGGGGGCACCTGGGTGGCTCAGAGGGTTAGGCTTCTGCCTTCGGCTCAGGTCATGATCTCAGGGTTCTGGGATCGAGCCCCACATTGGGCTCTCTGCTCAGCAGGGAGCCCGCTTCTTCCTCTCTCTCTGCCTGCCTCTCTGCCTACTTGTGATCTCTCTCTGTCAAATAAATAAATAAAATCTTTAAAAAAAAAAAAAAGAATGATACAAGTAGGGAAGATAAAAGGTAGCATAGGATATGTTAATGATACACAGGAATCACTGTGTATCAAGGAGAAAGAGAGCCTTCCTTCCAGCACTGATGGTCTAGGTTATACACATTTCCTTCCATGCAAACAAATAAGAAATGCAAGTTATGACATAACCTAATTGAGACATCAAAACCTGACAAGGGAAAAGGAAACTACCAGGTTAAAATCTGCAAGGAAGTCGGAACCTAAGACGTAAGCAAGCAGGGGGCTCTTCTCTCCTGATAAGAGCAGATGTGAACGATTTCAAGAGCCTCACGGGGAGCTGAAACAGAAATTGAAGCCCAGAAGAGCACCCAAGTGGGAAGAATAAAAAAGCCCTTGTCAAGTGAAGCTGAGGCTTGGAAGAGTCATCCCCTACACAGAGGGCGTCTATCAGAAGAAACCCACCTCCCACACAGACAGCAAGGACAGTTCGCCTTGCATTGAAAGTATTCCTAGGGGAAGACGGGGTGGAGGCTGTTTGCAAAAGCTGGCCCTTGTGTGCAAAACTGCAACTCAAACTCCCATCACCTGGGTGGTCTAAAACACTTGAAGTGGTAAATTTAGGTCAAAGTGGTCCCAGACCAGTAGTGCGGCCAGACGCCCAGCAGAAACAAAACAAATTCTACCCCTAAAAAAGGTCATACATCCTAAGCCTCAAAGAACCCCTGCAAGTCCTTTTTCAGTGGTAATAATACCCAGGCAAAAATAAGCAAGCACACAAGAGCAGACAGAGGGGGGAGAGGGGGCTCCTCAGCAAAATCGAGATCCTACAAGCACATTCATCCTTTAGCGAGTTCTGTGGCCCTTTGCACGACGACGACTTACTGAGCACCTAGTGTGTACGTGTATCATCTCAGCTGCCGTGTGATCACCCGAGGGATGAAAGCTGTGTTGAAATGACACTATATTCATGTTCATTTACCTTTGGTCTCTATGTTTTCCTAGGACTTCCAAACACAAAGACTAAGGAGTGCCCGGGACTATTTACTGATAGATTTGGAAATAAACAGTCCCCTCCTAGAGGACTGACATTGACCCTGTTGATTCCTCTCCGGGTCCCCAAACCCACTCTCAAGTCAGGCCTGATGATCCCCTCAGCAAAACTGCAGAGTCCAGTGCCTGGACAGAAATGTGATGAAAGACAAAGATAACTATCTGACTGTGCTGCATTTATCTTTAACTGCAAAAGTCCACCCAGAGGAGCCTGGGATAATAGCATAAATTGGACAAACACTAATTTTAAGGCAGATCCGCAAACAGGTGAAGGCACAGGACGGGTGGAGAGACGTTAGTCCAACAGTGACATCGCCATAGAAGGCCTCTCTTGCTTGGCCACGGTTGTTGGCAAGATCTCGCTGATCTCTGGGCTCCTCTGCTGTGTCCACGCTCGTGAGCAGCCCGGCTCTTCCATGCAACTCTTCACAACGAGGGCTCAGATCACCTCTTCTATTCTTCTGCATCTGTTTGCTTTTATTAAATATTCTGGTGGTTCTTATTTACTCAGCTTTCGGAACGGCAGGACCTGTGTTTTCTGTTCCTTGTTGGACAAACCTGGACACTGTAGTGTAATAACAGCAGCTACCGCACGCAGGGGACTTACTCGGCGTCTGGACTGCGCAAGATACTCTTTTTTTTAGGAGTTCTTTACGCCTCACAACCTTGAAAGGGCTAAGGCATCATTACCCCCATTTTACAGATGGGTGCTACGCACCAGAGGCTAGATCCCGAAACAGAGAGGGAGCAAGAGTGTGGGAAATGGACAGACCTGGATTCAAATCCTGACCTGCTCCCGGCATTCTCCTCCCCTAGAGACGAGGCTCAGTCCGGGGGGCGCAGGCCACCAAGTGGATGAAATGAAAGACAGTGTGGCCTCTGACGAGCGCTGGTTTCTCCTTCCTTCCAAGGGATACTACCGAAAATTCATGTCTTGCCCTAGGGAGCATCTTCAAATAGCTTTCAAAGTAACTGCTATTGGAAAACTAACATGGTATCGTACAGACTCCATGAACTAATGAGAGGTAAACAATCTCTTACATTTGTGGATCGCTTTAAGGTGCCAATACTCTTTCACTCCTTCCCAACCACTGGCTTGTTTGATGCTTTGGAAAGTATTTTACTATCTCAGTTGTCTTGTTTAGACAACTGTCTCCGGGACATAATAACATTGTCTGAACACAACAACATTGCCTTGAAAAAAAGGCTAATCCAGGAAATGATGCAAGAAGAAAGAATAAGGCCTTTGCTTTTCTTTTCAGTCCTCGGGAGAGACTGCCTCCTTCCTTCCCCGGGGTCTGTGTGCTTGTAGGCGGGATGTTGGTGGCCAGAGCTGGAGGTAAGTAAGGCAAGGGAGGGAGAGATGGATGGGACACAGAGTGCTCTTCGCTTTTCACGGTAAGGATGCCTAGCACAGAAGGAATCTGCTACCTTCCCTTATAAAAGAACATTTCATTTTCTTCTCAATCATCCTATACTCTCACCCCGACAAGTGCGGGGGGAAAAAAATAAAAAAAATAAAAATCCCAAGATGTATTGTATTCATCCCACACAGTAGGGGTGCAACAAATATTTGCAATTACCGCAGTGACCATGGTATACATTGACCACCCTCTGTGGACAACACAGAAAATAATGTAGGGATCCCTGTGAGTCTCTGAAAAAGGCAGCCCAGCCTTACTTCTAGGAGAGCTTTCTAGATCAGCACGACCCCCTTCTCAACTAATGATTACTTCCAAGGCCAAGCGTGTGGACATATTTTGTCTTGGACCGCAAGTTCTCAGAATATATGCAGAGTTAAAATTTAAAGCTTGAGAGATTTCAGATGCGTTTAAAGCTGGCTTGCTTTACCCAGATGCCTCTACCTGGCCCTTTTGGAACTTGTGCTGGTACGTGGGTTATAATCATGTTGGCTAAATAAAAGTTTAGAAGTTCTGCTAGCTTTCTCAGGGGTTAATTTAATCCTACACAGAACACACACACACACACCCCAAACAAAAAATAGAAGGCTTAAAATGCACAGATAGAAAAAGCAAACCCTCTGGCCCTCAAATTTCTCTCTCTCTGACTGCACAGGGCCCGGGATCAGTTTGTAACCCCTGTTCTTGGACCCTCCTCCCGCAGGAGCGCCTGCTGACTGGAGGTGTGAAGGAAAAGACCACCTACCCCTTCTTACTAATGCTTTACAAAGGTCCCTATCAGAACCGGGAAAGGAATTCTTGAAGCAGGCAAGAAAGAACGAAAACCCCACTGACAGGCAAAGCCAACACATGTCACAGCAGCTTGTCAAGTAGAAGATACCATTTAGGATTTTACAGAAGTTAATCATATTAATAGGAATGAAACACAGATGATTTTCACGGAATAACATCTCTAAAGATACTACAATACTGAGAGTCTCTCCACTTGAAAATCGCTCCTATAAGAGGCAGCTGGATGCCAATCACTCTCCCTTCTGAAGCTGATGCCACCTTCGTCCTGCACCTTCCTGCAGGTCCAGTGCGGCCTCCTGAAACCACGGAGCGCCCACCGCCTTTCCGTCCCTGCTCAAGCCCACACCTGCAGCCCCTGCCTAGCCCCCTTCAGGGTCCTTCCCCTCCAATTCCTCTCTTGCCGTCTCTCCTCCCAGCAGGCCAGGAATACACCTCAAAGATAGTTCAGTGATAAGCATAATAACAGTGATAAACATGTATTGAGTGCCTACTATGTGCCAAGCTCAAGTCTAATTCTATGAGAGCGGTCAACCCTTTGGGTAACTGGCATAAACAACCTGAGGCTTGCGGTGTGGTAGACAGACCATCAGCAGTCAGGCTGCCCACTGAGATGTAAGCCAGGCTTGCAGACCACTTCTGGTGTGGACCAACTACCGTCTGCAAGGCTCCCGGCACCTGGAGTTAATGATTACTGCTCCATTTTTTAGGATGCAAAATTAATAGGAGCCCCTATTGGGGGCACCTGGGTGGCTCAGTCGGTTGAGCAACCGAGTTTTGATCTCAGCTCAGGTCTTGATCTCAGGATCGTTGCTTGAGCCCCTCATGGGCTCCACGTTGGGCGTGGAACCTACTTTTTAAAAAAAAAAAAAAAAAAAGTAGGAACCCCTATTGCCGAGAAAGGAACTTTTCTTTGGCAGTCCCTCTACGTCCCATAAAGGGGATGGCCCAGATTACTTCTGGGTTAAACTGAGCCTCCTCACAACAGTCCACTCAACTCAATCCTAACCCACCAAGCCGAGGAGCCCCGGGGCGGACCCGAGGTACCGCCCGCTGCCAGCACGGCGCTGAGTCAAGCTGGAGGGAGGGCTAAGAGCTGCGAGAGAAGGCAGCTGCCGGTTCACCCCCCCCCCCCGGGGTCGGTCATTACCGTCCCCTCGGAGGTGGCGGCACGCACAGAACCCCAGGGAGCGCCGCCGACGTGCGCCCGGCCCCGGCGGAACCGGCCCCGGCTCTGGGCCACCCACTCCAGCGGCGCGGGGGTCACACGGAAGAAAAGGCGGGTCCGGGGAAGCTCTTGGGGAAGAGAGATTTCCCGTCCCTGCCCCTCTGGCTCGGTCAGGACCCGCCGCGCGCGCTCCGGGGCCCCCCTCCCGGGCGTGGCGACCCCGAGCCGCGCAGGTTCCCCGGGGCGCGGGCGGAGAGCGCTGGCCCGCGAGGGCGGCCCCGGCGGCCCCCTCCCCTCCCCGCTCTCCCTCCTCCTCCTCCTCCTCGTCCCTCCCGGCGCCCGAGCCTCCGCGCCCAGCTGCTCGCCCGCTCCCGGGGAGGGGGCCGGGTGTCCGGGAGCGGCGGCGGGGTGGGGGCGGGCGGCCCGCAGCTTACCGTCTTCTGCTTCTTGATCCCCGACATGCTGGCGGACTGGACGCTGCGCGGCGGACACTCGGAGCTCGACTCCCGGGAGCGGAGGTGCGGGCACTCTCAGCGCGCGGCGGCGGCTGCTGGAGAACGACTCCCGGGAAGGAGGTATAAAAAGGCTCCCGCAGACACGTCGCACTTCCCTTGACCGGCCCCCTCCTCCCACTCCTCCCCCCGCCGCGCTCCTCTCCGCCCCGTCGGCTCCGCCAGCAGCGCCCAGCCCAGGGGACCCGGCCGCCGCCTGGGCGGCTCCCGGCCCGGCCCCCTACTCGCCAGAGCGGCCGCGCCCGCGCCAGGCCGGGGTCGAGTTCGCCCTCCCCTTGCCCGCGCCCCCGCCTCCCTCCCCACCCTGCGCCTCTCCCAGGAAGGATTCCGGCGGGGCCCGGCCGGCGGGCGGGGTCTTGGGGGGGCAATCACGGCGAGGGTTCGGGTTACTGACCCTGCGTCTGCACCCGGCTGTGCGCTCCTCCTGCGTCCCCGCGAAGCCATCACGGCCTACTTTCTCCCCATCTTACTAACGAAGCAACTGAGGCTTTCAGACCTTCCCGAACTTGCATCCTAAGTGAGGGGCCTCAAGCGCAGGCTTTCTACACCAGCCTCATCACACGCGATGATAAAATAAGGGGCCCGGGGCTCACCTGCGCTCCTGAGCCGGGCATCGTGCTAAGGGGTTTGCGTGCATTCGCTCCCTCGAGCTCACGATATTGTCCGCCTGTTGCAGGTGGGCTCGCTGAGGCCCAGCTGCAACTCATGAAGTCAAGTAAGCAAGGGCAGCCCGGGAAAATGGCCAGGGGTAGCCCAGCGACTTTTCTCAGTCCACTAAAAGGAGGCCCAACTCGCTGATGGCCTAAACCCTAGGAAACCAAGGTTTTATCCGAAGACGGCAAGAGGCCACGCTCTTAACCCAGAAGTCTGGGGGGGGCAGAGGTGTAAGGGGAGGGAAGCTGTAATTAGTGACAAGCACTTTAGGGGCAGTCGCTGGGTCTCACCCCTCTTTGTACCTTAACTCCTTGCATAATGCCACAAACAGATCAATAGGACAGTACTTTCTGAAAAGGAGTCATTAAGACACAGGGGGTGGGGGGGCGGCACACAGAACAGCTGTGTTCCTCCTTCCGTGAAGGGGCTGGAGAAGTTATTTCTTCTGAGGAGGTCCAGGGTGGAACTGTGGTTTCAGACCTAAGTGGACCTCTGGAAGACCGACAGCTTCCAGACGGTCGCCCGAGGATCTGGCTCTTCATGCCTTCTCCATGGCAAAGTGGGAAAGAAAACGGTCAGCAGTGAAAACAAAACAAAACAACAACAAAACCTTAAAAGACAGCCTTACATGTTAGTACAGTCTTGCAATGTCAGTATATGTATTTTCTTACCCATTTGGAGTAAGCAGCCGCCACTCCCTTCAACTGTGAGCAGCCAGAAGGCAAATACTGGATTTGAGTTTCTGTTCTGAACACAAACCCTTTGAATTTATGTGGTTTATACAGTAACATAGTTCTTGTTCCATTGGAAAAATCCTCTTGTGGCCCTTCCAACCATATCTTGAACCCTGCCAGATGTAAGCAAAAAGGTAAACTAAGTGTGGATGGGGAAAGACCAATCGGTGTGATTGCGGCGTTTTTTTCACATGCTCTCTGAAACAGCTGTGTTTCGGGAACACGAGGAAGTCGAGGGCAAGTATCTAAGGGTTACTTCCTGGAAAAAGGAAGACACGAGTGTCTAGACCTGGGGGAGGTCTTGAGATCCTTTGCTGTCTAGTCGCCCCGTCCCCATATTTCACGGAGGGGCCATGTCAAACGGGTACCTGGAGGAGGGATGGAACTGGACCCTTGACCTTGGTCACCAGCTGGAGGCAGAAGTGAGCCTCAAACCCAGGTCACAGGCTCCCTCTGCGCCCTCTGACCTGCACCACTCCACCTCTCGGCCGGCCAGTTCAAGATGCCATGAAAACTGTACACAGGACCATTGATCTCGTTTAAGATTTAATTAATTCTCCAGTAGTACTTTGGAACAGTCATGCTTTACTACTTCTTTGGAAGCAGTTCTGGTGACGTGGGCGGCCTCGCCTCCCCTGGGGCCCAAGCCGCATTGTTGAAGACCTTCCCCACCACAGGCCATCCGTTCCGCTGTAATTCAGCATGGCAACTCACTCAAAAGCAAACTAATCGTTCTTTTTAACTTTCACAGGGTTTTTTTTTTTTTTTTTTTTTTCCTTCTTCTCTTACAGGCAACGTCTGGAATTCTTATTCATCTCACTACCGCCTTGGTCCTAGAAAAGGACATTCCTTCCTATAAGCAACCAGTAGCTTAACTTTTGGAGTCTGTGATTCCAGCCCATCAGAGCTGAGAAAGGAAGAGGGAGGAAGGGTTGAAGTCTGTCCACTCATAGGGACACAGTCTCCATAAATTTCTCAGTAGTGCTCCCTCCGAGCCCCCTATAAAGTCCCGTGAGCTACACTGGACCAATTTATCATTCCAATTTGCATGAGGGGCTTTTTCTCTACTTCCTATTTACTTTTCTTCCTTCCAGAACTGGCTGGGCTTAATCATTAACTTAACGAGGTGGTGGTTACTACTTGGTCCTTTTATTGTTCAGAAGAGATGGCATCAATCATTGAGCTCCCACAAATAAACAAAGGAAACACATATACAAAGAACACCGGTGTTGGTGAGAGCTTTATGCCATAGGTTCTCCAGCCCATTTTAGGAAGGCTCATCACAGTTTAGGGGATCTAGCTTAGAGACCAGCACCCCAGGTTGGCCATTCCCAAAGAATGCAGCTACATTGCCCCCTAGTGGCCGTAATGGAAAAAAAAGACCTTATTGTTGAAACCCCCTGATCCCTCCCCAAACCAAAAATAAATTCAGGAGTTCCCTTGAGTCAAGAAGCCCTTAGAGAAAGTCCTCTAAAGGATCCAAACACTCTGCCTAGGCATAGGTACTCCCAAGGGAAGCAGTATGTGATCCCTGTGTTCAAGAAACTCAGAGTCAAGTGGGGGAGACAGCCTCCCACCTCCATCCCAATCATTTCAATATAGTCCATGACTGGGCAGATAAAAATCTAACCGAATCGTTAATCTTCGATGCACATCTGAAGGGTTCTGTTGTGGTGTAGGTATGCCGGTAGGAGTTCCAAAAACCACTCTTGCTAGGCATCTGCAACAATTTCCAGTTTGGGATTCTACACGGCCCATTTAAAAGTTCCGTGCCCTTCCACTGGGTGTGGTGCATGAACAATTAATCTTGTAACACTGAAAAAATAAAATAAACATATTTGGGGGGAAAAAATAATAAAATAAAAGTTCCGTGCCCTTGAGCAATGTGAGAGGAGATCCTTTCAAGATTTCTGCCCATCCCATCCTTGTTCTCTTGCCTACACCGGAGTCAAAGGACAACTTTATAGACGTTTATCTTTCCAAAGCATCCATTATTCTCATAGAAAACACTACTCTTTTTTTTTTTTTTTACTCATATGCTTTTCATTTAAGTCACATGAAAGTCAATGACTTAACTTCACTTACAGGTACAACTGGCAGAAATAGGTTTGGGGTCACACGCTATGGAGCTCAGTAAACATCTAGATTAGGGGGTGCGAATGCAGGAGGCTGCGGGCATCTCAGTGCGTCCAATGATCAGAACATTCATTGGGCTATGGGGATCTGTCATTCTCTTTTCTAGAAGTGAAGCGCATGGATTAAACAGGCCGCTCAGTTAGAAAGGGAGGATGTTGTGGGAGGAGGGACATCCAGTGTGACTTTGGAAGACAGAGGTCAAATTTTCTTGGGGAACAAAATACATGAGGTGAGACTTGAAAGAAGCCTAGGGTTTTGCCCGCCCTCCCTTCTCTTCCCCAGCGGGGGTGTGTGTATAAATGTGAACGTGGAAAGGCACAGAGCTGCATGAACTCACATGCTATGTTCAGAAAATTATATATATCTGTATGGTTGAGTCCAGGGCATAAAACAGAAGGGGGGGAGAAGGCTGCGAGAGGGGATGTGTGCCCTGTGTGACCCCGCAGCGATGCCATTTTGCATGGTTCTCTTCTTCATGCTCATCCGAGGGCATTAGCCAACGTGGCTGGCCCTCCATCGCTTCATTGGTCCTTACGGGACACTTCCCATGTCCAAGGCTGAAAAGTCACAGTCCTGAGGGTCCCCAGTCTGGTGAGGGAGATGTATACCAATAATTCTAAGGAGACGTGATACGTGCTGGAATAAGGGCATATTCGAGGTAAGAGGGAGAGGACCTCAAAGAAGGCAATGACTGCTGGACTAGGAACAGGTTGTAATGGGTGGTGATGGTTTAACCTGAGTTTCGAGGATACGCAGATAGAAGGGGGACTGTTGGCCAGGCTGATGCTCTTGCTGGCGCAGCATTCCCTGTGCCTTCTGTAAAGACCCAGGCACAGAGTGGAAGTTGCCGCAAGCCCGGCGCACAGCAGCCCGGACCCTCCCCCCAGGACCCTGCCCAGGGAGGAAAAGGCCACACTCCCAGGCAAAAGGGAGGCTCTGCTGCCATTTCTTGGGTGGAACTCCGTCCACAGTTTTGTTGACTCGTTGTGTTGGTTTGAAGAGAAGAACACTTACCAGGACGCACGCACATTATGCAAAATAGAAACATTTAGGGGAGTTAGGGAAATTCACTCCAAAAGTCAACAAACCTCCGTGAAAACAAGTTATGTTTGGTCACTGGCTGAGTTTCCAGCTTTCCACTTTTGTTTTAAAAGATGCTCAGCAAGGTGCAAGGTAATGTAATCCCTGTCGTTAAGAGGCTTTAAATTATTAGAACAGTTTTTAACAACTTATTTAACTATTAACTACTTAGTTAACGAATTAGGTTCATTAAATTATTAGAAAATATCCAACTAAATTGAATGAAAAATTTTAAAAGATTTTACTTATTTATTTGAGAGAGAGAGAGAGGGAGCATGAGAGGGGGGACAGAGGGAGAAGCAGGCTGCCTGCCGAGCAGGGAACCCAACGTGGGGCCCAACCCAGGACCCTGAGATCATGACCTGAGCTGAAGGCAGACGCTTAACAAACCGAGCCACCCAGGCGTCCTTATACTGAGTCAAATTTTAAAACATATTTTAAAGGAAAGAAGGGAGAAGGAAGAAAGAAAAAAGAAAGAACAAGAAAGCAGAAAGAAGTGGAAGTTGTGATATTTGGCCTAAAATTAAGAAAATGTCACAAAAGATGACATATTCAGAGAAATTAGTCCTACTTTTAGAAATGTCTTTAATTATGAAAGGGCAGAAATGTTCCATTCAGAAATAACTTATACTGAGTTATATGGTAAGTGCTCTTTTCCAACATAATGGAGAAATGTGGTGGTATAATAAATTAATATAACTACTAGACAATATCAGAGATACCATAAATGGGTGGTTAAATTGCAAATAATTGGAACATACTGTGTTGAGCATAATTTACTAGTATGTCCTAAACCTTCTAAAAGGATCTTATAAATTTTATATCATTTTATCATGTAATGATACATGATATATCATGTATATAATTTTATCATGTAAAGATAAGCAGAAAAAAATCAATATAATCTCTCTCTTTTATTAAAAAAAAGTTTTTAAGTTTATCTGTTTATTTTTTTTTAGTAGTCTTTATACCCAACATGAGGCCCAAACTCACAACACAGAAATCAAGAGTCACACACTCTTCTGACTGAGCCAGAGGCGCCCCTCCAGCTCTTTTAAATAAAGGTATAAAAATCCTAACTTAGAGACCTCAGGTTTCCTGACCATACCGTAAGACAGTTTTTTGGGTTTTTTTCTGTTTTTTTTTTTTCCTAAAGGGGAAGCAGGCTCCCCACTGAGCAGAGAACCCGATGCGGGGCTCGATCCCAGGACCCTGAGATCATGACCTGAGCTGAAGGCAGAGGCTTTAACCTACTGAGCCACCCAGGTGCTCCCTGTAAGACAGTTTCTATGGGTACTGACATTTTCTGAAAAAGTGATAGTTCTCTCTGTATATTGCTATTTTTCAATGGTCTTTTAGATGCTGCTGTAAAGAATAAAATTAAAATTCATTTAAAATGTTACCAGATTCATTTCCTGATCTTTATATAATATTTTCAGTCATCAGATACTAAAAATACAACTACAATCATAGGAGAAATCAGTCTCCTAAAGAAAAATGGGCAACAGTCCCATTATAATAAAAGTCATCAATATTGGCCAAAATCGATATACATACTGCCCTCACAAACTTATGCTTGAACCTCAAAATCCTTCTATTTTCAAAACACGCTCTTTTCTTAATTATACGCACCCCCCACCCCGACACACACACACTTATTTTTCTTGGGTTCACTTCCAGTTTCGAAAGACAATTCTGTTCTAGAAAGAGTGGGAATGTTCTTCTAAAGCCCTAGCAGTTCTCAAACTTTATAATATTATAGCTATCTGAGGAATCCCACACTTGACTGACTAAATCAAAGTCAAGAGGGGGCCGCGGGGTCCCAGGCATCAGTAGTTTTAAAAGTTTCTGTTTAAGAGAATCATTGGTTGGGAAAGGGGAGGGTTCGTCAAGATCACCTCTGTTAAATTACAGAGTGCTGACCCCTGCCCCCCCCGAAACCCCCCAAACCGCCCCCCGGCAAGGTTCTCATGCCAGACGCTATCAGGCTTAGGACACAGAAAACTACATTTCTAGCAAGTTCCCAGGTGATGCTAATGCTGCTGTGGCCCAGGGACCACAGTTCTGCAGATCTCTGCCTTCGGTAGAGGTCTTCCAACTCGCCGGCACATTTAAATGTGTTCTAGGAAATTCAGAAAGTAAGTAGAAAGAGAAGAAACAGGTGTGCTGGGAAGACGAGCTCGAATTCCATTCGTAAAAACCATCCCACTACTGAGAATAAAATGTCTCACAGTGTGAGCGGGGAAGGAAATCGATTTTGCCGGGAGTTCCCAGCTCTATTAAAGTCTCACTGGGAGCCTTACCCTGATGCCATCAGCCACTTGGCTCCCTTCCTCCCTCTCAGTCTACAGATCTCTGGGCTGCGGCTTCGGCCTGAACATCCCACACCCTGGGCAAGAGTCTGCTTTGCAGCGGGGTGGGAAGCCACTACTCCAGCCCCCCCCCCCAGGACAAAATCCCCCGGGTGCTTGCAGAAACACCCAGTCCTGAATCCCACCCTCCGAATTCCTCTGTGAGGTCACATGGACTTCTAATTCTCAGTGAGGGTTTTTAGTGAGGCCTCGGTCCCTTCTTTTCCCCCCAGATGCTTCGTTTATTGAGTCCTTTTTCCTTTCTCGAAGGGCTTTTGACTTTAAAACGAGGAAAAGAATCTAGTTATATTTTCTGTGTTCCATCCTGAGCCCAGAATGGTCTTGACTGAATGGTAGAGGGCCAGGATGGGGGAATAATATTAGGTGTAAACATCAGGTAAGACCTAGAATATTATCCCACTGTATCATTTTTTTCTGACATTATTCACTGAATAAATAACATCGTCTTCCATTGGTTTGGGGTGTTTCCCCCAGGATGCACGCTGTTAGCTGACAGAGGTCTCCCCTAGCAACTGCCAAATAATACATCCTCGGACTCCCCACCAGGGAGGTCCAAGGAGAAGCAGCTCAATTATAAATTATAACCTGGGGGTGCCTGGGTGGTTCAGTGGGTTAAACCTCTGCCTTCAGCTCAGGTCATGGTCTCAGGGTCCTGGGATCAAGCCCCGCATCGGGCTTTCCGCTCAGCGGAGAGCCTGCTTCCCCCTCTCTGCCTGCCTCTCTGCCTGCTTGTGATCTCTCTCTCTCTCTTAAATAAATAAAATCTTTAAAAAAACAAATAAACAAACAAAAAAACCCAAATTATAACCTGGAACTTTCTGCCCGTTTGCTCTTCTAGACTAACCAGTGAATTATTTTATTAAGCCCCTTTTCCTGCCCCTTAAAGTTATACGGGGTTTCTATGACATTGTTAATGATAACAATGTATTCAGTTTGGGAAGAATTGATATAACCATCAGGTTTCTTCTCTGGCACACGGTATCTTTGTTTTGGTCTCTTGAATCTCATGCGCACGGACATACACCCCATGGAATTAGAAATGGAATTTCCCGTCCTCCTCCCTTCTAGCATTCTTGTTTTGAAGGAATGCTAAGGATTATCATATTCAATTACTTTTAAAAACTTGATTATTTACTTAACAAAGCTACATTCCTTTTCTCCCCCCTGACGCACATAATGGAGACACGCTTTGAGAACGAGTGACCTCAAGAATGGAATCCAAGGCCAGTTGAAGAGTCCTTGTGGGAGGGCGGCTCACTTGCTTCCGAGAGCGGTTGGCCCGGACAGGGCCCGTGCCAGCAAGTGGCCCCCCGCCAGCTCTCTGAGCTACAGTGCAAGGCGGGCCGGGGCCATGAAGGAGGTGTGTACCGGACACACCAAAAGGATCCTAGGCGTGGAGTCAGAAGCCTAGATCCGTGGCTTCTCGTTGGTCTAGCCGTTCCCTTCTGCTGGGCAGGCGGAGCAGAGTCCTAGGACAGTCCTAGCACCAACCTGAGTCCTCTGCCGCTCCCACTGCAGCTTCACTGTTGGAAGGAGGCCTTTCCCTCCCTTTCAGCGAGGAAGGGTCAGGACTGTAATCAAATACCTACGATGTGTAGGGATGCTATGGCCACATCTACTCCCACGTGGAGGAGTCTTAGACAACGACTAAAAGCCTCATGGCTCTGATTTTTTAGTATCTACGTCCAGCTTCCCAGAACCCCCAGCTCCCCCAAGTTACCCCAGTAGCCTTCCCATAAACACCCTGTCTTACTTTGACTCAGATCATCTGACTCGGGTGCTCTCTCTTGGGAACAAAATAGGCCTGATTTCTTCGAAAACCATCTTTTTGGACCACTGTGGATTCTGCATGAAGGGCTATGAAATTCCCAGCACGGGACCAAACATGGCTCAAGAAATCTACCCAACAGAATTGAGTCAAGCATGATGATTCAGACTTGCCTTTACATTTAGGAAAATTCAGGGTGTCGAGACTGATGAAACTTTCATCAGCACCTCCAGGCTCATTTCATAATGGTAAAGGCATAAAATAGAAATGACTAGAATCCCATCCAAAATGTGAAGATCCTCCAAAGTATGAAAAATTGGTGGCATTTTCAGGTTATTGTGCAAATAGTGACAGCCAACTGTTGCCTCTATTATTTATTGCAGTTTAGACTAAACAATACTTGTAGAGCATATTAAATCTATGCTTCCTTTAAGGTGTGGTTTTAGTGACATTCTGTGTGAAATGTTGCTGTGCATTCTAACTTTGCTTTGATTCTGCTCATCTCATTTTATTACAAATGACACCTGTTTCTTCTGCTGATGCCCCATGTGACATTGCAATAATTTGGATCCAATTATTTAATTAGGTCGTCAACTAGATCACTAGTGACGACTCCTATAAAGTTATCCTCTTCGGCAAAAATAATGAGAATATGTCTCTGACATAGGACACAGATCTTGCTTTTTAGCTTTAAAAAAAAGAAACATATTTCCTTTATCAGCCAGGAACACAGGACACAGAGCTCTTGGTACTGCACAGTATCCAAAATTTGTTCCTTTCACAAGAGTCCCTGTTAATGGCTAATGTTATTCTGATTTCTAGATATCATGGCCAGAAAAAAAAAAAAAGATCTGGCAAACAGGGAAATCATGTCTGTTTAATCTGTAGCCATGATCGCTGAAGTTAATGTGGGACTACTGTTGGATGAGCTCTACTTTGAGAAATGTCCCCTATGAGCTTGAAGACCCAGCTTTGTAGGTTACAAGAGTCAGGGGGCTGGGCTAAGGGAGAGTCACAGATCGGCTCTCCCACCGGGCCACCCAGCCATCGATGGTGGAGTAAGGGGCTCAAAGTATGACTTCAACGGAGGAATTCTTGGTTTCCATAGGCAAAGGCGTGGGGGCTCCTTTGGCACTTGCAAAATAACATCTCATTGGGTTTCTCACCCAAAGAAACCTCAGAAACTTTCTAGTTTACTAGTGGGGTCTATGCCCCATTTTACTTAGTCTTCAGTTGTTTGGAACTTTGAATGGTTTTGAACAGACATATTATGTGAAGGTTCTTCGGCTTGGTGTCCAATCACCAGCCCCCAAGAGAAAAATCTATTTGGTCAATAAAACACCTGAAATTTGGTACATATGCAATTATGAAGGGAAGATAATATTTTTACATAATGCATAAACTCAGAAATCACTCTTTTTTTTTTTTTTTTTCAGTTGAATTCTGAGGTTTGAGGAGAAGTGGATTAGTTAGAGAAGGAGAAACAGCTATGAGGGACGCCTGAGTGGCTCAGTCGGTGAAGTGACTGACTTCAGCTCAGGTCATGATCTCAGGGCCCGGGGATCGAGTCCCACAGTAGGCTCAGTGGGGAGGCTGCCTCTCCCACAGCTGGTACACTCTCTCTCTCAAATAAATAAAATCTTTAAAAATACAAAAGAAATATCTGTGAGCTGCAACAAGTCAAAGAAACTTTTGTGCATTTTGAAGGTTTTCTAAGTTGGTGGCTCTTTAACTCCATGGCTCTCCTTTTTTTTTTTTTTAAATCAAAAGTGTATCGTGTGGCAAACAGACACACAAAAATATGCTCAACATCATTTTTCATCAGGGCAGTGCAAATCAAAATCACCATGAGATACTGCCTCACACCTATCACAATGGCTAGAATGAAAGACAGGAAATAACAAGTGTTGGTGAGGATGTGGAGAAAGGGGAACCCTCCCGTACTGGTGGTGGGGATGCAAACTGGTGCAACCACTGTGGAAAACAGTGTGGAGCTTCCTCAAAAAATTAAAAACAAAAATAGAGGGCACCTGGATGGCTCAGTTAAGCAACTACTCAGGTCATGATCCTGGAGTCCTGGGATCGAGTCCCACACCGGGCTCCCTGCCCATCAGGGAGGCTGCTTCTATCTCTGACCCTCCCCGCTCTCATGCTTTCTCTCTCTCTCTCTCAAATAAATAAATAAAATCTTAAAAAATAAAAATAAAAAATAGAAATACTGTACGATCTGGTAATTCCACTCCTGGGTATTTACCCAAAGAAGACCAAAACACTAATTCGAAAAGCTACAGGCACCCCTATGTTTATTTACAATCGCCAAGATATGGAAGCCGCCCAAGTGTCCATCATTAGATGAATGGATAAAGAAGATGTGCAATATATGTGTATTTCACATCTCCACATCTTCTTTATCCATATATATATATATATACATGGATATATATATATGGATATATATATACATGGAATTTACTCAGCCTCAAAAAAAAAATTTTTAAAAATGAAATCTTGCCATCTGTGACAACATGAATGGACCTAAAGGGTATAATGCTAAGTGGAATAAGTTGGACATTCGCTTATATGTGGACTCTAAAAAACAAAAAACAGACACAGGCCCATGGATGCAGAGAACAAACTGATGGTTGCCGGAGGGGAAGGTGGTGGAGGGAGGGACAAGACGGGTGAAGGGGAGTGAGAGGGACAGGACCTCAGTTGTGGGGTGAGTCAGTCACGGGGACAAGAGGCACAGCCCGGGGAACAGAGTCAGCGACACTGTAAGTGCTGTACGGTGACAGACGGGAGCTACGGCCGTGGGGGCAGCGGGAAGTGTGAACTTGGTGAATCTTGAGGTTGACCACCGGACAGTATTGATACGACACTGCTCGTCAACTGTATTTTAATTGAAAAAAAAGTGTATCATGGGGATGGGATGATGGGATCTCCAAGGGATGAAAAGTACAGCATAAGGAATGTAGTCAACCATGTTGTAAAGACTTTGTATGGTGACAGATGGTAACTACACTTACCACGGGAGCATTTCGTAACATACATAATTGTCAAATCACTGCTGTACACCTGAAGCTAATATAATATTGTATGTCAGCTGTACTTCAATTATCATTTTTTGAAATTATAATTTAGTTTTTTGTTAACATATAATGTATTATTTGCTCCAGGGTACACATCTGTGAGTCACCAGGCTTACACATTTCACAGCACTCAATTATCATTTTGTTTAAAAGGAGGGGAAAAAACATGTCACCAAACACAGTAAGATACCATTTCATATTAACATGACTATAATGTGGGCACCTGGGTGGCTCAGTTGGTTAAGCCACTGCCTTCGGCTCAGATCATGATCCTGGAGTTCCGGGATCGAGTCCCGCATCGGGCTCCCAGCTCCACGGGGAGTCTGCTTCTCCCTCTGACCTTCTCACCTCTCATGCTTTCTCTCTCTCTCTCTCTTTCTCTCAAATAAATAAACAAAATCTTTAAAAAAAAAGATGACTATAATGTAAAATAAGCAATAACATGTGTTGGCAAGGCAGTGGGTCACTGGAATCCTTACTCAATGCTGGTGTGACTGTGGAGAGATACAGCCACTTTGGAAAACAGTCTGGGGTTTCCTCAAATGGTTAGTACATTCTTTTTTTTTTTTTTTTTAAAGATTTTATTTATTTGACAGAGAGAAACACAGCGAGAGAGGGAACACAAGCAGAGGGAATGGTAGCGGGAGAAGCAGACTTCCTGCCGAGCAGAGAGCCCGATGCTGGGCTCAATCCCAGGCCCCTGGGATCTGACCTGGGCTGAAGGCAGATGCTTAACGACTGAGCCACCCAGGCGCCCCTGGTTAGTACATTCTTCAGCAATTCCTCTCCTAGATATATACCCAAGAGAAACAAAAACAAACATCCAAACATCCAAAAACTTGCACCTAAATGTTCACGGCAACATTACTCATAATAGCTCATAAAGAGAAATAATGCAAATGTCCATCAACTAATGAGTGGATAAAGGAAATGTGGTATATCCATACAATGGAATATTATTTGGCCGTTTAAAAAATGAAGCATTGATATTTGTTAAAACATGGATGAAATTTGAAAACATAATGCTAAGTGAAATATGTGAATTATGAAAGATTAAAAAAGGTTGTATGATTCCATCGGTCTGAAATGTCCAGAATAGATAAACCCATAGAGACACAAGGAGCATTAGTGGTTGCCAGGGGCTGGGGGAGGAGGGTACTGGGAAAGACTGCCAAGGCATATTCGGTTTCTTTGTGCACTAGTGAAAGTGTTCTAAAATTGCATAGTGGTGATGTTTGCATGACTCTGTGATTATACTAACAACACGTTTTTAAGTGTTTAACTCAGTGAGGTGGTGTTTTCTTTTTCCCTTGAGACATAATTGACATATAACATTGTATTAGTGGTAGGTGTTCAACATGATTTGATATATGTATATATTGCAAACATGCACTAGTAACATTTCATTGTACATTTGATGCTCTGTAAATTATATCACAACAAAACTGTAATTAAGGGACACCTGGGTGGCTCAGTCAGTTAAACATCTGCCTTCAGTTCAGGTCATGATCCCAGACTCCTGGGATGGAGCCCCACATTGTGCTCCCTGCTCAGTGGGGAGTCTGCTTCCCACTCTGCCTGCCACTCCCCTTGCTTGTGCTCTCTCTCTCTGTCAAATAAATAAATAAAATATTTAAAAGAATTGTTATTTAAAAAAAAGATGGATCTCTACATACTTATCACAGATCCAACAATCTCATTCCTAAAATTTAACGTAAGAGAAATTAAAACTATGTTCACACAAAAGCTTGTACATGCCTGTTTATAGCAACTTTATTCATAATTGCCCAAAATTAAAAACAATTTAGATACCTTTCTAATGGCGAATGGATAAATCGGTGGATAGACAGACCATATTTTACCCCGTACTGTGGGAAAGTACTCAGCAGTAAAAAGGAAGAAATTGGTGATTCATACTACAACACGTGAGAATGTCCAAAGCATTTTGCTAGCTGGAAAAAGCCAGATCCAAAAGGTTATATGTACTGCATGATTCCACTAATAAGACACATTGTAAAAGAGAGAACCACACGGCTAGAAAACAGATCAGGGGTTGCCAGGAAGTGAGGTTGGAAGAAGGGTTTTGATGTCTCAAAGGCAGCGATAGGGGGTTTAGAAGGTAACAGCACTGTTCAGACTATTCGGTACCCTGACTACGGAGGTAGACACCTACTATGCATCTGTCAAACCTAAGGAACTGCAAACATACAATGGAAAGCCCCTATAGAACTGTATACTATGAGGAGAATTTTACTGCATGTGAACTTAAAAAAAAAAAAAAAGCAGTGTGTGTGGGGAATCTAAAATGGAATACAGATAGTGAAAAATGGGGGCGCCTGGGTGGCTCAGTCGGTGAAGCTTCTGCCTTTAGCTCATGCCATGATCTCAGGGTTCTGGGATCGAGCCCTGTGTCAGGTTCCCTGCTCAGCAGGGGGGTCTCTCTCTCTCAAAATAAGTAAATATGTACATACATACATACAATCTTAAAAAAATGATGAACAATGAACAGAAGTATACTGTCAATGAAAAGCATGACTATACTGAAGGAGGTGGTGCACTGACCTAAGTTCTATCAGAAAATGGAATGCAGACCGGCTACTGGAAGGCAAAGACAGAAAGGACTGTGCAGGAATTGCTGCCCTCTGGTGAGTGAGGTGTTTCCCACAGGGATGTGGGTTAGCAATTCCGAGGCAGTTTCGCATGTGTATTCGGTTTGAATGAAAAGGGAAATATGTTCCGGGTAATGAGAGCCAGCTTTGTCAGTCACTGAAAAAAACCTACAGATATGGGGAGGAGAAAACTGGAATGAACCTGGGGGTGTTGGGTTGGAAACAGAGATACATGTGGGAATTCACGGGTTTTTATATACATACACGGACACAGAAACACAGATGTGTATGGTAGGCATGTTATATATAAACAGGCCTATTATTTCCCAGCTTGGTCCCCAGAGAGGGTCTAAAAACACTGACGTTACAGCAGCAGTGAGCACCCCGAGCGCCCAGATCTTGGTTTCTAAATGCCTTTCTCCAGTAAAAAGGAGGAGGAGAGAGGAAAAAGAATGAAAGCGCATCAGAAGTTACAGGAGCCCACCTGAGAGGACTCGCAACGGCCAACGCTGTGATACCAACATTTCCTATCCCATCCTGCAATGTTGCTGCCCCTTGAGGTGCAAAGAGGGCTTTAAGAAAATGAGATCCTGGTAAATCAATTGTTAAGAAATTTAAATGACATATTACATGTGCTTTCTGTATGTGAAATTTCGGTATGTGAAATTTTTGTCCCTATGAACATGAGATCCACCTAAGTGGGCATGTTTTTTTTTTAAGCAAAACTGAAAATCAAATGCTAACACATTGAACAAGTATATACTTGCGTCAGACAAAAAGCACTTGTATCTAACAGGAGCTGTGAAATTGTTGCATCTAAAATCCTAAAAAGCTAATAGGAAGCAATTATTTTAACTCATGTGTCTGGTTCCATGCCTGACGTGGGCAGTAGACTCTCGCCTGACAAACATCCTGAGAAATGATGGGGATAGGATGGTCTCTCGAAATAATGCATTGTGTTCTTTATAAGTAAACTCAGAGAAAAAAATCACCAGTGGGATTCTACGGCTTCTCCCAGCCGAGGAAAACATATTCTCAGTCTTAGTCTCAGTTATCCGTTCTGTTCCTTCATCCGCCTGCCTCGGACCCCTTTCTTCCTATTAGGATTCTGCTCAGAAAGCATTAGCTTCACCCACCCGAGGTCCAATGACTGCGCCCTTTTGCAAATACAGACTCCCGGGGTGGTGCAACACGGTGAGGGTGAGCTGCTCAGATTAAGTTGTTGTTTTAGGCCCGAGGCCTGGTTGGCTAAGGCGTGACCCTGGAGCCAAGGCACAGAGCACCTGACACTCTCCTAAGTGCTTTACATACATTCACTTCCCTCACCTTTGCAGCAAGAAGCTGGTAATATTGCTTCGCTCCTTTTATGGAAGTGGAAATGAGACATAAGGAGGTTAAAGCAGCTAAGTCAACAGCAGAGCCAGGATTCAAACCCAGGGTGTGGCTGACCGGCCACGCTTCCAACAACCAGGCCCACAGCCCGCCCGCGCCTGTGCACGAAATAGTTCCTTAAAAACTTAGCAAAGAGAATAATGAACCTTAAGCTTGGAGTTCTTAGTGGAAAAAGTCAACCTGCCTAAGTGAAAAGAGAAGCTTAAGTGGTTGGAGAGATGGTATCAGTATTTTCTTATTTATTGCTTTAAGGGAAATGGTTTTACGATTTTTTTCAAATGATCTCCAATGGCAAGAACTAACTCCCGGCTCCTGAGTGATGCTTCGGGACGGACGCATTGCTAGGGAAAGGGAGTTTGTATCTACCAGCTTCGTTCACACGCGCGCATCTGGTGAACTTTAGAAACCGACTGTTTCTCTCCTATAGGTTTATCAAATCCTTGAGGTGTGTTAGGTCAATAATGTCAGTTTCCTTAGCAAATCTCTCACCAGAGACAGTGTCTCTGCACTTCCATTGTGTGCTCTCCCCAGGTTGAATGATCAGGCATTTCCTATCAGTTGAGTGCAAAGGAAGGATCTTGACTTTTTTTTTTTTTTTTAAGATTTTTTATTTATTTATTTGACAGAGAGAGAGATCACAAGTAGGCAGAGAGGCAGGAAGAGAGAGAGGGGGAAGCAGGCTCCCTGCTGAACAGAGAGAGCCCGATGTGGGGCTCGATCCCAGGACCCTGAGATCATGACCTGAGCCGAAGGCAGAGGTTTTAACCCACTGAGCCACCCAGGCACCCAGGATCTTGACTTCTTAAAAAAAAAAAAAAAAAAAAACAAAAAAAACCTGGAAAACTGGACTCAGAGCACGTTAGTGACCAGTTTTCTTTCCTTGCTATGTTCCAGGACATAGGGAATGAACTAAATATTATTTTAAAACCCTAAATAAGGGATACCTGGGTGGCTCAGTTGGTTAAGCATCTGTCTTCGGCTCAGGTCATGATCTCGGAGACCTGGGATTGAGTCCCATGTTGGGCTCTCCACTCAGAGGGGAGCCTGCTTTTCCCTCTCCCTCTGTGCTCTCTCTCAAGTAAGTAAATAAAATCTTTAAAGACAAAAAAGCAACATAAAACCCTAAATAAACTCTCTCTCCTATTGGCCAAGCTAATTAGAGTTCTTATAGTGGATTCCTATAGAGTCAACCTAAACTCGGGACAATGGTAAAAGCTCAACAAACAGGAGTCCCTTTTAGCCCTTCCATTGCCTGTGGTGGGACAGTGGTGATCTGATCAGTTACTTTTACTTCTCATAAAAGAGACTTAAAATCCCCAGAACTTTTCGGCCGAACCTGAAGGGAGGGCGGATGACGTGCAGATTGCTGACCTTGGGTTTGACTTACCCTCCTCGGGTCAGAAGGCTGACGATGTGGTCTGGGTTGTGCCTTGAGACAGAAGCAAGCCTTAGAATGATCTTTTCTTTTTTCTTTCCTTCCTTCCTTTCCTTTTTTTCCCTTATTGTTTGGTTGAAATATAACTCACATACCATAAAACTCATCTGTTTTAAGTACACAATTCAGTGGGTTTTAGTATATTTACAAAGTTGTGCTATATATCCATCACCAAAACCAGATTTAGAATATTTCTATTACCCACCCCAAAGAAACTCCACACTCCTTGGCCACCACCCCACAATTCCCTGGCCTTCCAGCCACTGGAAACCACTAACCTACTTTCTGTCTTTCTACACCCACCGATTCTGAATATTTCCTCCACAATATGTGAACTTTTGCATCTGACTTCTTTCATTTTTTAGCATAATATTTCTAGGTTCATCCACTTAGTAGCACTCATCAGTACTTCATTTTTTTATGGCTGACAGTATCGCAGTGTGTGGAAATTCCGCATTTTCTTTATCCGTTATTAATGGACATTTGGGTAGTTTCCTCATTTCAGCTATTGCGAACAAGGCCCCTGTGCACATTCCCGGGCAAGCTTTTGTGTGGACATGTTTCCATGTCCCTGGGGATGGATCTCGGCGTAGGACTGCTGGGTCTTGCGCTAACTCTGTGTTTCATGATTTGAGGAAGCGCCAGCCTGTTTTCTGAAGTCAGAGGCACTGTTTTACCTCCCCACCGGCGGTGCAGGAGTTCTAATTTCTCCACATCCTCGCCAACATGTGTTACTGGCCACCTGTTTTCATTAGAGCTGGCCCAGTGGATGTGACGCAGGAGCTCATGGAGGTTTGGCTGCACATCTCCCTGAAGGCCGATGACCATGGACATCTCACTGTGTGCTTATCGGCCATCTGTAGATCTTCTCTAGAGCGCTTCCTCGCCATCACTTGTTTCTAGTCTCCTTCTGTTCTAACCTCTCGTGGGAAAAGGTAGGGCAACCTGACACTTTTCGTCACTGGCTTTGTTCATCTTATTACAATCCACAAGCTCTAGAAAATCATGAAAACAGATTCACAAAGCACCTTTGTCACTTGGTGATTACTTGCATTCTCAGAGTATTGATTTTAATAGAGCTCAGGATTTCAATAGAGACTCGAAGAGTTCAAAGTCATTGGCAAATGGGCTTCTCTTAGGTCGCATAGACTTAAGTTATCCACAGGCTCTGTTTTAACCTCCAAGGCATTATTTCGGGAACTATGGCTCAGAATAAGGTCCAGCCACAGAAAATCAGAGGAAGCATTCAGAATAGAAAGATCGGGGCACCTGGGTGGCTCAGTCGGTTAAACCTCTGTCTTCGGCTCAGGTCATGATCTCAGGGTCCTCAGATGGAGCCCCCCCAACAGCACTGGCATCGGGCTCCCTGCTCAGTGGGGAGCCTACTTCTTCCTCTCTTTCCACCCCTTCCCCTGCTTATGCTCTCTCTCACTCTCTCTCAAATAAAAAAAAAAAAAAAAAAGAATAGGAAGATCAATTAAGCCTTCCAAAACCCAAACAGGCTGACTGACCACCACAATTTGCCTGGGACTATCTTAATTTTAAAAGTGAAAGTCCCAGGGTGCCTGGGTGGCTCAGTCAGTGAAGGGTCCGACTCTTGATTCCAACTCAGGTCATGATCTCAGGATGGAGCCCTGTGAGGGGCTCCGTGTTGGGCGTGAAGCCTGTTTAAGATTTTCTCTCTCCATCTTCCTCTGTCCCTCTACTCTCCTCCCCACCCACCCCCATGCTCTCTCGCTCTCTATCTCCCTGCTCTCTCTCTTAAAAAAAAAAAAAGTGGAAGTTCCACAAAATCCTTGTATTGGGTAAGCTCAGAGCCAACCTCATTCTCCTTGTTACATGACAGAGTTATAAATGAAGAAGCAATAAAGAGCAGGGGCTACGTACATATTTAGGCACTGTCGGCAGCATGGGTTTGAATCCTAGCCCTGACGCTTATTTATTGGCTTGCGAATTCTGGCATGCTAATTACCCCCGTGAGCCTCACAGAAGCTCAGTGGAGATACGGTGAGGTCATGTTTAATGTGGTTTAAGTTCAGCCACGTTGGGGGTTCTATAGGCACAATTCATCTATAGGCATCGGTAACCTTAAAAGTCCTTCAGATACAAAACCAAGTACAGCTCTGATCCTTGGTTTAGTGTGATCAATGGCGAAAATACTTTTACCAGAGTCCCTCACTCTTCATTATTATGCTCAACGAATTCCTCACTTTCTTCGGTCACCACTCTCATACTGGCCACCAGGAAAAAATGGTTTCATTTTTTGGATCAAACCCTTACAGTCATTCAGGCCATCTTTCCGAAGTTCTCAGCCGACCAGCGGGGCTGGTTTCAGGCACAACCCCGTAACCCCTCCCGTGACCCCTCCTGTGCTCCTCCAGCCACTAGCAGGGCCATTCCCACATTATTCGAATTCTTTCTCTGTTTGCGAAGGACACATGACAGAATTCTTGCATGTTAAAGATATGTACATGTGACTCTACTGTTAAGTATCTACAGATAGTCCTCGAAGGTGGTTCAACTTTTTCACCTTTATGAGGGTGTGAAAGCGACAAGCTTCAGTAGAAACCTTACTTGGAATTTCAAGTTTGGACCTGTTCTGGGGCTGGCGAGGTGCTGCGCGATCCTCTCCCGGGGCGCCAGGCAGCAGCCTCTAGGCAGCACCCCCTCATGAGGGTCAGCAAGCTGCACACTTTCCCACTGCTCTGCGTTCCCCCCCCCCAACACCCCACCCACGTCCGGTTTGTCACCTTGGCACAGGGCTCAGTAGATCACATGGGACAGTCAGCACTTTATTGTAAAACAGGCTTTGTGTCGGGTGGTTTTGCCCAAGGGTGTAGATTAATGCAAGTGTTTTGAGCACATTTAAGGTGGGCTGGACTAAGCTATCAGGTTCTGTGGGTTGGGATATTAGATGCATTTTTGACTTACGGTATTTTCAATTTACAATGGGTTTATCGCAATGTAACCCCATAGTAAGTAGAGGAAAATCTGTAAATTATTTAGCAAAGGATTGAATAAGCCCCCAGAAGATAGACCCTCAGAGGTGTCCAAAAAGAAGTCAAAGCCCCTCAAATCTTTTTGGGATTGAAGTTATTGGCAGCTCCTAGTTTTCTCCTCCTGAGACAGAAGGAGTGTGACACGAGCTCATTTGACTTCAGCCTTGTTGAATCTGAGATTTCAGGGTCTACTCTGGGAGCAGCCTGGTTCCAGAACTTGAGGTTGGTAAGAACCTAAGGCAAGAATATAATAGTCCTCCTCTTATCTTCCTACAGGTAAGAATAGAGCGTGAGGACAGAGGTACCATCTGCCAGGAAAGTTAACGCATTCCAGAATTTACCTGGCAGTATAAATTGGCACTTTGCCAATGCCATGGCTTTAGAATTTTTTAAATTCTTATTTTTATTTATCCTTTGAGGAACTCTCCAGTGATACCTTTCAATAAAAGGCAAAAACATCTTGTCAGATAAAGTGGAAAGTCCTTATTGGTGAGATAGCAAAAGACTGTAACAACTTACATGCCCATTGATAGAGGAGTGGTTACAAAGCCATGGGACAGTCTTGGCAGCTCTTTCCGCCCATGGGTCCTGTCCCCGTGCTTTAATAAAAACATCTTTCTGCATCTAAAAAAAAAAAAGTTTTGGTATAGTCTTATATTAGAATACTGGGCGGTCATTAAAAAGAACAAGGTGAAGCTATCTGTTCTAATATCGAACTCTCTCTGAGACACATTAATAAGTTAAAAAAACACATACACACAAATCCCTGGGTGCCTGGGTGGCTCAGCTGGTTGGGTTTCTGCCTTCAGCTTAGGTCATGATCTCAGGATCTGGAGATTAATCCTGGGATTAATTCTCCCTCTCCGTCTCCCCGTCCCGCAACTTATGCTCTCTGCTCTCCCTCAAATAGATAAACAAAATCTTTAAAAAATAAACATTAAAAAATTAAAAAACAGAAGGAGCAGAACAGGTGCATTTACCAAATGTGTAAGAAGGAAGAGGGGAGCTGTGGAGACAAATACACACTAGATCGGCTTACTTTTGATTTGCATATCTTTGGAAAAATAAATAGAAAGCTATTAGCAGTGGCAGCTTCTATATAGGCAAATGGGGGTAGAAGAAAGACTTAATTTTCATGGGATAAAACTGCTTGAATTTTTTTTTACACACACTTCTATTACGTTTTACAAAAACAAGAATATGGAAGCCCACTCACTAAGAAACTAAAAAAAAATCTGCATCTCATCTGTATTAAAGCAGAGTAGTAACAAGACTCCTACAGCTTTTTGTTTTTCTTTTCTAGCAAAAGAGTTTTGCAATCATTAAGTAAAGTAGTCCATATTTGAGATGGACAATTTCCCACATACTATAGAAAGAAATGTTCCAACAGGTTTTCAAAGACAAAGCCTAAATCAGTTCATTGTGGTAACTGGAGTCACAATACTCCTCATTTTATATTAATCCAGTAGAAATTCTCACTTGACCCTGAGAAAATGAATGTGTAACAAAGGCTGAAGGGGAAAATGACTTCATAAAAACAGCTCTGAATTTCTATTAGCAGCTAAGATTAAGCCAATTATTCCAAAAACGATCAGAGCCGGAATGTGCAGTCATAGAAAACATCAGTCTGGAGTGCACCTGGCTGATTGGAATCAGGTAAGACGATTGTTTATCTGCGGGGAAGAAAATAAGCAGCTTACTTTGGTCCCTCCTCCATCCCACATGCTGTACTGAGTCCTCACCCACTTGATGTTCCAAGCACAGGGCAAGGTATGTCATCTTCCTAGCCTGGAATCCATTTCCTCTTACCTGGTGATAGCATCTTTGGGAACTTGCCTTTTGTTCATGTGGTTTCTTCAGCAGGGGCGAGCCTTTGCACCCTATCCCACCCCGACCACCACCAACCACAGCTACAGGGGGGTTCCTGGGATATTCAAAGCCCCTGGCCACAGGGACATGCAGGGGACTTGAAGAAAAGCGATCTGGAACTTCTGTAGAATTATGGAGAGCACGAAGGTCTCCCCGGCTCCACTGAGGCTGCAGCTATGAGAATGTGAGCTCAAGGCTGCTGGGAGCTAACAAAGAGGCCAACAGGAACAGAAAGAGAGCTGAGAGAGACAGAGCCTGGGTGCTGTCATCTGGATATTAAATCCAGTTAAACCGAAATAGATCTTCTAGTGCTGGGACCTAATAATAATTTCCTTTGTTTGCTCGAGTCAGTTTGAGTAATGTTTTTCCCTGGAAACCAGACTGCACCTCACAGATAGAGGCCGAAGGGGCTCCAGGGCTCTGGGAAGAGGCAGACACGTAGCCTTGTGATGGATGCTATGACAAGGTCTGCGCCTGGAGCTGGGAGAACACGAAAGGCACAGATGATGTGATAAGACAGCTTACAGCCTGAAGGATCTTCGAGATGATCTGAACTAAGCCTCTCATTCCAAGGGAGGCCAGACTCACCCAAGAGAGGCAAAGGAGCTAAGAACAGTCCTGAATGGTACTCTATGCCTTGAGAGCAAATGCAGTTTTTAAAATAGCATTTCTTCCTGATAACCAAAAATTATACATATTCACTGTAGAAAACTTTAAGAATTATAAGAAAGGCCAAAGAATAAAATAAAAATCACTCATAATCCTCACTCATCAACCAAAGATAGCCACTGTTGTTACAGTTTTGGTCAATACCTTTCCAATCTCTTTCCATGAATTACTAAAAAAAATTTTTTTAACAAAAATGGAATCATACTGCTTTGTAATCTGCTTCTTAAACTCAACAGTACATTATAATATTTACCCATGTTATTAGATATTCTTCAAAAAACACTTAGTAGGCTACACAAGTTATTTACTCAGTCTTCTCTTGGATGCTTAGGCTGCTTCCAATTTTTTATTACTATATGCAATACAGAGATGACTGGTCTCACAGATCAATCTTTGTGGCCACTCTGATTATTTCTTTGGGGCTAATATTGATCCATGGAATTGCCAGATCAAAGAGTTCACATGGTTTATCTTATTTTATTTTAAAGATTTACTTATTTATTTTAGAGAGAGAACGTGTGTGCATGAGCAGGGGGAGGGGCAGAAGGAGAGGCAGAAGGAGAGAGAAAGAGAGAATCTCAAGCAGACTCTCCAGCTGAGTACAGAGTCCAACACGGGACCCGATCCCAGGATCCTGAGATCATGACCTGAGCTGAACAAAACAAGAGCTGGATGCTTACCCTACTGAGCCATCCAGGCGCCCAAGAGTTCACCTATTTTATTTTTTTAAGATTTTATTTATTTATTTGACAGAGAGAGAGATCACAAGTAGGCAGAGAGAGAGGGGGAAGCAGGCTCCCTGCTGAGCAGAGAGCCCGATGTGGGGCTCAAGCCCAGGACCCTGAGACCATGACCTGAGCCGAAGGCAGAGGCTTTAACCCACTGAGCCACTCAGGTGCCCCAAGAGTTCACCTATTTTAAAATAAAACTCACATTTCTATTCTAACTCAAATGGGTAAATATTTTACAGCACACACTTTGCCTTCTAGAAGGGGATAGACAAGAAGCTGCTTGAATTATAATTGCAGAGATGATCTTCATAATGACAGGGTGAGGGAGTAAGCTCCCTGAGACCAGCAGACCACCTTCTAAGAAAGAAGGACGTGGATGAACAACTTGTACCTGTTCATGTATAATGTGCTATCAAGTCTGCGTGGTGAGGGATTCAGAAGACAACTATAACCCTGAGGAGGGCTCCTCCATCTTTTCTGTTTTAAATCCATCCATTACACCATCTGCATCCAGAATCACTGACCCCAAACACAAATCAAATCATGCCACGTCCTGCCTAGAGCTCTCCACAGCTCCCTACTGCCTCCTGACTACAATTCCCTATACAGGCATTCGAGTCCCTTAAGACAGAAGCTATATTTTGAGCCTTTTCATCCTCATCACTTGTCCCGTGCACCTAATGCTGTCATGCCCTGTTCCCTGCAGGGACTACCTGCTTGAGCTGCTCTGTGCCTTGGCCCACACTGTTCCCATTTCCTAGGATGACATTCCCCACCATCTTTACTGTTGAAACCCTCCCATGTTTCATGCCCACTCCCTCTGCCAAGCTTTCTGGGCTTGTCCCAGCACATCTCCCCTCCCCTTGGTTGAAGTTACACTTGCCCGTGAGGTGTCGGAAGCTGCCGCGTGCTTTGGGCCCCTCGAAGGCGGGACCACATCTCATGGAGCTTCCCCTCCCTGACAGCTCTGTGCCTCCAACATGTACATCACCAATTAAATGTTCACGGAATAGTCTTTTTTAGGCATTAAACTTATGTGAAATGGCATAACCCAGGAGGATTGCATTTAATTGAATTATTCTCCTTCATTCTATTAATACATTAGCCATTCTGTTCTGGATCCCAAGCCTTTCTAGCCAAAAAGGGGCTCATTCTCGATGGGTGGGGTGGTGTCTGCAGTGAACCTCAGCTTGAAACATAGCCTCTTGGTATTTACTGGCAGTGAGGGATTCCATGTTGTGCTTACAGAGATTCTGGAGACTGATGTGAAATTGAACACCACAACTTACTTCAAGGAGGCATGAATAAGGCTTTAACTAAAAAAAAAAAAAAAAAATGGACTAAATAAACACGTTTAGAGTTTCCCCTCATGCTTTGCCAACACACATAGCAACCTACGTGTCGGGCGCAACCCTTCCCTCAGCACGACTCCAGAAAATGAATCTCTAGTGTACAACGGACAAACAATTTTGAAAAGGGTTACTAACTAGGTGGCTTACAAAACAGAAATGTAGTGTCTTACAGTGCTGAAGGCCAGCAGTCTGAAATCAAGGTGTCGGCAGGGCCGTGTTTCCCCTGAAAACTGTAAGGCCAGACTTCTTTGCCTCTTTGTAACTCCAGTAGTGGCTGTCGATCTTTGGGGTTTCTCCCCCACTGCAGCTACACCACTCCGATCCCTGCCTCATCACCACATAGCCCTCTCCCTGTGCCTCTTCGCAGGGCATTCTCCTGTTCTTACAAGGACACTGGCCCTGTTGGATTAGAGCCCACCCTAATGACCTCATGTTGGCTTGATCACATCTGCAAAGACCCTATTTCCAAATAAGGTCCCATTCACAGATACCAAGGGTGAGGACCTCTATATATTTGGGGAGGACACAATTCAACCCAGAACAGACACACCAAGAGCTTGCTGAGGGTAGGGAGTATGCTCGGTGATTCATAGGCATTCACTCATTAAACCTTAAGAGCCCTTGTAAGGTAGATGAAGAGACTGAGGTGAAACATAGGTGAAATAATGTGTCCAATTCCAAATTTCTAATAAACGGAGGGGACAGAACTTTTCTCCTTTCCCCATCCCTCTTCCTCCTTCCTCCTCTTTCTTGAGTAATTAGAGACCTAACTTATGGGAACGGCTTAGATAGTGTTCCTTAAACTTTAATGTGCCCACAAATCAGCTGATCTTTGGATGCTGACTGACCCAGCAAGCCTGAGGTAGGAGAGGAGTGGTTCAGCCTTTCCAACCAGCTGCCACGTGCAACTGCTACCTCTGATCTACAGACCACAACTTGATTAGCAAGAGTACTTGGTCCCCAAGGACTAGCCATAGTGGAATGACTTGGGTTTTGTTTTTTTTTTTTAAGATTTTATTTATTTATCTGACACAGAGAGAGAACACAAGTAGGCAGAGAGAGAGGGGGAAGCAGGCTCCCTGCTGAGCAGAGAGCCCGATATGGGGCTCGATCCCAGGACCCTGAGTTCATGACCTGAGCCGAAGGCAGAGGCCTTAATGCTCTGAGCCACCCAGGTGCCCCCCCTTTTTCAGATTTTATTTATTTGATAGAGAGAGAGATCACAAGTAGGCAGAGGGGCAGGCAGAGAGAGAGGGGGAAGTAAGGGGTGTTCTTAAAAATGACTAATTCTCAGAATTTAGAACCTGATGACATAGAGTCTCAGGGGTGGGGCCCAGGAATCTGTATTATTTTTTCTAGATTTTATTTTTAAGTAATCTCTACACCCAACATGGGGCTGGAACTCACAACGCCAAGACCAAGAGTCACACACTCTACCAACTGAGCCAGCCAGGCGCCCCCAAAGAATCTGTATTTTTTTTTAAAAAGATTTATTTATTTATTTGAGAGAGAGGCAGTGCAAATGGCAAGAGGTGAGACTCTCAGACTGCACTGAGTGTGGAGCTGACACAGGGCTCAATCTCATAACCCTGAGATCACGACCTAACTTGAAACCAAGGGTCAGACCCTTAACCAACTGAGCCACCCAGGCACCCGTGGGAATCTTTATTTTAAGGGAGGTGATTCTGAAGGGCATCCTGGTCTATAAACTGTTGTGGTAGACAAATTAAATGTCGATCTGAACTGGCCTGTTACAAAGTATTTCCTGCTCACGTTTGAGGGAAATGATGGCAGGTAGGACTCCAAACTGGTTGGGTGGCTTTATCCAAAAAGTATGTCAACCCAAAGGCAGTCCCTCAGATGAGTGGTCTGACCTTGCCCCTGGGGAGATGTACGTAAACGACTTAGATAAAACCCAGACAAAGTATGCTCGCTAAGTTTTTAGGTGATAAAAAGTTAGGAGAACTAACGTGATTGCCCAGAGAAAACCATGATTTACTAGGCTAAGGCACTGGGCTGCAAGCGGTAGGATTTGAAGTAGTCATCACAAGGGAAAGTCCTCCATTCAGGTTTATAAAATGAACTGTAGAAGGCCTGGCCTCATGATTCTGTATGCAAAAGGGACCCAGAGGATTGACTTGATCGCTGAGTTAGTATCAACCAACAGTGTAATGAAACTGACAAAACATCTCAAGCCATCTCCACCTCTGTTTCTAGGAATGTAGAAAGGGGCCCAGACCAAAGGCGGGGAGGGGATCCGGGTTCCCTGACTGGTCAGAGTACAGCTCGCTGGGGAGCCAAGCAGCAAGAGTGGAATTAGGTTGTGCTCTGAGGAGAAAGATAGAGAGTCTGTCAGTCACCGGCCCTTGAGCATTGATGAAAAAGTATGGATATGACCTTGGAATACAGAGGACAAACAAATACATGACCTCCAACTAAAAATACTTGGAAGCTTGTCCGAAGAAGAATGACCTTGTTCTAAGTAGCTTCAAGGACACAGAAGCAGGATCCACGGACGGGATGGAAGTGGTGGGGGCCGTGTTTTTTGGTCCGCCTCTACAGAAGAACGTTCTCAGAGGGCTTTGGGGTTTTTTCCTCTTTGTCAAAAATAGAAATAATCACGTCCAGATTAAAAAATCCCTTTGGTGGTTTGATGTTGCTGAAAATAGTACCTTGTATAAGAAGAATATGCATTGTCTCATTCACTATATATCGACTAGGTACCTAATATTGGCGATAATTGACAATAATAACTAACACATACAGCAGTGTGTGTCAGTCTTTGGTTCTGGCACAAATTAGCCCCCTGAACTGTAGCCATGACCTGATGAACTATTTTACCCATGAGGAAACTGAATCACAAAGACATTACGGAGCTCCTCCGTGGCCACGCCGCTAGAAATGGCAGAGACCGGATTTGAACCCAGTCGGCCTGGTGCCGGGACTGCTCCTGAGAACAACTCCGCCAAACTACCCCCTTTATGCTACATCACCAGAATCAGGAGATGTGGTCTCAGGGCTGACTCTCCATTAGGAATTATCCCTGAGATTATGGTACTTTCAGGGGCCAAACGGTTTTCATACCTTTTAAAAGCAGAAGAGAAAAATAAATTTAGGATTAAAGAAAAACTTTCATTATTTTTCTCTCATGCCATTCGGCACAACTCCCCCCAAAAAAAGAAAGAAAAGTTGCAGGGCCCGTGAAAAGCCTTTATGATGGTAGGAGGCCTATGCGCCCCAAATGCTCAAGGCCTTGGGTGTTCTACCTGCAGGAATTTTCAAAACACAGAATTTGTGACTTTAAAAAAAAAAAAGTATAATTTGGGCCCTTTTTTAAAAAAATTATTATTTTGAATAGTCTGCTACTAGTATCAGCGCTGGCTGGGTACAAAGCGGGGCTCCTTTGGACTTCTACCTGCTGGCCTGCGACACTGGCCAAAGTGGCCAACTTTGTGCTTCTTTTCTTAGGCTCTTCTGAAAGGCAAATAGGCACATGGTGCTTTGGAAAAAGTGGTACTTTACTTCAGCCTTGTGATTAAACTGGGGGAGGGGGGTCGTGGGAATTCCAGATGCAGGCAGGAATAGGACCAAAGGCAGGCAGGTGGCGAGAGGAGAGAAGGAGTCCAGCGTGGGTGTTCGGAGGCGAGCTTGGCCGGCCGGAAATGGTGTCCTCCCCTCCTTGCTGGAAGAATTGCAGCTCTGGAGAGGAGTCGGGGGAGGCAACTTGAATTAGGGCAAAAGAGTGCAAAATCCATTTCCTACTGGAGGAGACGAGCTAGTCTGGAAAGGAAAAGGGTTTCCATAGAGACTGATGCACAGGCCTTGGGGGTTGGAAGGCATCCAGATGGCTTGTCGGGGAAAACATTTACCCCGGGCTGGTAAGGGAGAAGGACCAGGGCTGCTGTTTTGCAATGCAGATGTAAAACACCTCCTGGAAATGGAAATAAGACAGGCCAGGAAGGATAACTTCTGGGGGAATTTGATCTGTCTAGGGTAGAAAAGATTCCGGGAACAGGGTTTGGAAATGTGAAAGGCCCCAGGGCATTAAATTCAAAGTGTGAAAGCTATCTAGAGGTTAACAACCCAAAGGATTGGAGAAGATTGGCATTTTGTAGCACAGACTTTAAAAATCTCATTCTATTTTTGTTGTTACTCAGCTTTCCAATTTAATTAGCGTATATTCATAGAACTCAACAACGAAGGCAAGCATTTGTGAACGAAACATCTTGGTAGTGAAGGGGCCTCGGCCAGAGGGGCTTCTACCCGAGCCCAGCCCCTAAGAGCCCCCACACTTTGAAGTGCCTTCCTTGGCATTCTGTAAGCCCCTCGACTGAGATCCACTTGACCACGTATCTGTTTTCTCCCACGTGCAGTGGAGTGTTCTCTGGTCTTCTGTCCCATGCATGCAGGGTCAACCAGATGCCCCTAGAGCCCTGGGATCCATACCAAGGGGTTCCTCCCAGGGGCCTATGATCTACCTCCAGCTCAAGAAGAGTGGCCTGAAATGCTCCTGCCCAGGTTCTTTCATGGAATTGTGCTAAATAGTGCTGGGGCATTTAAAAAAAAATGTTTTTTTTAATGGCTTGAGATAAAATCCACATACCGTACAATTAAACACTTAAAGTATACAACCAAGTGTTCCTGCTTAGAGATCAGGAATATAAAAAAGTTAATATGCAAATAGAGGCAAACTGCTTGCCCCAAGGGCTGGAGTAGGAAGTCAACTGAACCACTAAAAGGCCAGAATTTACATATCTCCAGACAAGAATGACACTGCATTGTGATCAGTTATCTACCAGTTACCGAGTTGTTCAAACTGATCCCCCAGGTTCATAATCAGATGAGCCCTCGGTACACCTTGGTTCTTGGTCAGCCTTCTCCTTGCAATATTCGTGACAATGGCCATTTCTGCCGGTCCCTGACTGACGTGCAGCACGATCCTGAATGCTCTATAACCATATCTCCCTGAATTCTTACATGGAGTTACCCATGCGGTAGTTGACTCTCATTCCACGAATGATAATACAGAGTCAAAGAGAGGACACTACGCAAGCGAGACGGTAGATCCAGCGGGGAGCCCACGATTCAAAGGTCCAGGTCCTGTTTGCGCTTCGGGTGTCCTACCTAAAACACTGCCTACTCCCAGCTGGAGGAGCTTGGCATCTGTGCTTTAGCGTTTTAGCTCTCTGGTTGAGGTCTTTGATCCATTTTGAGTTCATTTTTGCACGTGCCCTGCGGTAGGAGTTCGATTTCATTTTTTGAATCTGAACAGCCCATCGTCCCAGCACATTTGCTATAACTATAATTCTTGGCTCTGTTGAATTGTCCTGGTACCTTTGTCTAAAATCAATAGGCCATGAATGAAGGGGTTTATTTTTAGACTCTCGATTCTATTCCATTAATCTGTATGGGCCAGTACTTGGTTTTGAATGTATATCACAGCTAAAAAGATAACTCACAAAGATTCTTAGATCAAATGGGGAAAAAAGAACGCATCATTGGCTCCTTTTACTAAGGATTTCCTATCACATCCACCAATTAGGTAAATGTTTGGGTTAAAGATCTAGCTAGTGAGTTCCTATCTTTTCTGATGTCTGTGAAGTGATCTTGCATTTTTTTCCTCTTTACCACACAGATACAAAACTAACTGAAACTCCTCATTTAGATCTATGTTGATCTGGAAGCTATTTACTAGGCTGACTTTAAAGTTCCCAGTATATGGGAGGGGAACAGTCTTTATTTTTTGCTTTGAGGTGAAACTTCCCGTTGTCTTCTCTTACACAGGCAGGACACAAGACACCCCCCCCCCCTTGGCACTGATTTGTGACAGTGTGCACAATACAGCCAGACGGGCTCATCTGAGCCTTAATATTCAGGGTTTTCGTTAGGGCGTCATTAGGTACACACGATTGGTTGATTGGATGACTGCCCACATGGTTGAATCCAATCTTCTTCTTCTTTTTTTTAAAGATTTTATTTATTTATTAATTTGACAGAGAGATCACAAGTAGGCAGAGAGGCAGGCAGAGAGGGGGGGGAAGCACGTCCCCTGCTGAGCAGAGAGCCTGATGTGGGGCTCGATCCCAGGCCCCTGAGATCATGACCTGAGCCAAAGGCAGAGGCTTAACCCACTGAGCCACCCTGAATCCAATCTTCTATACTGTGTGACCCAAAGCCCCCTACTCTATATCACATAATTGCTCTTCCCTGCATGACCGGCCCCTAACCGAAGACCCGTGGGTGTGGCCAGCCACATCTAGCCTAAACAGGGGTACCCCTGTGACGTATGACATGGATTACACCCCAGGAGTCAAGGGGAGAAGCCAGACCTCTCTCTGGCAAGGTCAGATCCTTTATTGCACAGTGTTCCTGTGTTTAGGAAAACAATGTATTTCCTCCAGTTGCTGCGTCACGGGTTCTATATACGTCTAGTAGTTAGAGCTCGCTGACTGTGGAGGACAATTCTTCCATAGCCTTAGAAATTTTCATCTGATCTAGCAATTATTGAGAAAATAATGTATTAAGATTTCCCACAATAATGGTAGACATAGCTATTCCTCCTTTTCATTTTGCTTTGACCCAATATATTTTGAAGGTTTATTTATGCTATTAGGTACCATACATTTAGAACTACATTTTTGAGGTGAATACACCTTTTACTGTTCAGTGATAACCTGCTGGCAACGTTGTAAAATTCTAGTCTGTTTTGACTGTGATTTACATAGCGGCACCAGCTTTCTCTTGCTTAGTACTTACCTGGTTGGTTTGTTTTTGTTTTAAGATTTAATGTAAATTCCAGTTCGTTAACATACAGTGTAATGTTAGAGTCAGGTGTGACTCAGCACGTCCTGACCTCACCCGGGGCTCATCACAACAGGTGCACCCCTGAACACCGGTCACTGTGTAATCCATCCCCCCTCCTTTCTGTACCTGCTTATATTTTGTCCAGTCTTTTTTCTTTTTTTTTAAGATTTTATTTATTTGGCAGAGAGAGACACAGACAGAGAAGGAACACAAGCAGGGGGAGCGGGAGAGGAAGAAGCAGACTCCTTGCTGAGCAGAGAGCCTGATGTGGGGCTCGATCTCAGGACCCTGAGATCATGACCTGAGTCGAAGGCAGAAAAACACTTTAACACAAAACGCCTGAGCCACCCAGGCACCCCTGTCCAGTCTTTTACTTTCTACCTTTCTCTATTCTGCTATTTCTGTTGCATCTTTTGACAACAGCACATATCAGGATCTAATTTTTTATACAGCCTAAGAGTCCATGACATTTAACTGAAAAGTTCATGCCATTGACCTTTCCTATGATGACTGATTTATTTGGATTTATTTTTGCCCTCTTCTTATTTGCATATATTAGAGGGCTATCTATTTGCATTGCTTTTTTTTTCATATTTTCTTTCTCCCTTCTTGTCTTCTTTTGGATTGATTAAAGTGTTTTTCTCATTCCATTTTTCTGCCCCTTAACAGTCTGGAGCATATATGGTCAATTTCTATTATTTGGATGATTACTCTTGGAATTTTAACCTATGTACTTAAGAATAAGTTTAATCGGTATATTTCTCTTTAAAAAGTAGCTTAGGGAAAACAGAATGGGAAGTTATAAGAGACGGAGAAAAACCATGAGACTAAACTCTAGGAAACAAACAGGGCTGCTGGAGGGGAGGTGGGTGGGGGATGGGGACAGGGTAACTGGGTGATGGGCACTGAGGAGGGCACATGGTGTCATGAGCACTGAGTGTTATACAAAATTGATAAATCATTGAACGCTACATCTGAAACTAATGATGTAGTATATGTTGGCTACTTGAATTAAAAAAAAAAAAGTACCTTAGGAGGCCTGACTCAAAACACTCACCTCTGCAGCACCTGGGTGGCTCAGTGGGTTAAAGCCTCTGCCTTCGGCTCAGGTCATGGTCTCGGGGTCCTGGGATCGAGCCCCGCATCAGGCTCCTTGCTCAGCGGGGAGTCTGCTTCTCCCTCTCTCTGTGCTTCTCCTCCCTCTCTGTCAAATAAATAAATAAAATCTTTAAAAAAAAAATCAAAACAAAACAAAAACCCCAGCCACCTTCAGCTATGTGAAGTCCTCATGGGGTTGCTTTTATGATTTGTTGTTTCTGCTGCCTTTCATTCATGGTGATTTATTTTCTTGAATATTCTTTGTGGGGTTTTGTTTGTTTGTTTTTCTGAGACCAAATTTGTTGTGCTCTCTGTGGGAATTGCCTGAGGCCTGACCTTGAGGGCACATTCTCTAGGAAATCATTGGCATTTGCTTCTTCGGGGCGCCAGGGAACATTCCACCCAAAGTTACTTAAAATTGTTGTCTTCTCAGCCTCCTGAGAGCGATGTTCTTGCCTAGAAATACCTGAGGTCCTCAGAAGGGCCATATTTACGCCTACAGGTGTGCCCCCAACACCACTGGGGCCGACGTCGTGGCCAGGCTGTGCTGCGGCTCTTCATCGCGGGCGGGCTCTGAAGGTGCACACACGAGTCGTGTCTTTCCACAACGTCAGCTGGATTCAGTCATAAAGCAAAGTGAAATCACGATGGTCAAGCAGGTTCAGGATGTTGAACTCACTGGCATTTGGCACGTGATCACCCCTGGCTTCTAACGCAGCACACGGCCCAGGGCAGAAGACAAACCACACAACAAACCAGGTAAGGGAAGGGGGCGGGAAGTGAACGAACCAAAAGCAAAGTCAGTCTGCGGGCGGGCGGTTGAAATAAGGCCTCGGCTGGGTCTAGGGCAGCTCTCAGCACCCAGTGCTTCTGGTGTGCAAGCAGGGAAGGCTCTCAGTTCTGTGTGGAGGTAAGTCAGGCAGAGCCTCGGGCGGCAGCTCTCTTTTTGAAGTGGTCAGATCAAGGGGTCACGCCTGAAGAGTCTGACAGCTTGTGCCAAAGTCTTTCCCTTTCTATGGGGATTTAACTGGTTTGGGGTCCCCGCAGGCCTCCCCTGGTTCCGCTCATGTCAGCTGATGCTGGTCCCGTGAAGTCTCCGAGCTGCGGCACCTTAACTGCTTGCATCACTGCTTGACCCAGGCCCCTGCTTGACATGAGAGACTCCATTTTGCTCTCTACCTTCTTACAGGGAGGACGTGCCTCAGCAAAACCATCAAGGAATCTTGAAGAACAAGACTTATTACAAAGCTTGAGGGGAACACGGCATGCATACTCAGAGGCCACACAGCAAGGTCACAGGGACAGAAAGAGGAAGGGAGCATTTACCTGGGGCTTTTTTTTTTTTTTTTTAAGATTTTACTTATTTGACCCAGAAAGAGAGAGGGAGCACGCGTGAGCACCAGCAGAGGGGAGACGCAGGAGAAGCAGGCTCCCCGCCACGCAGGAAGCCCAATGTGGGTCTTCATCCCAGGACCCACCTGCACCAAAGGCGGATGCCTTACCAACTGAGCGACCCAGGCACCCCTACCGAGGGCTCTAAAGTGGATTTCAGGGTGCGTGCCTAAGACTTCACAAGTTTACCCTTTCTTGGCTAATTTAAAGCATCAGAGCAGCCATTAGGGTGCAGGAAGGGAGCCGATGAGACACCCAGTGGTCAGCTATCTAGGTCCCCAGAGGCATTCTCAAAGGGGAACTTCATATTTGGGGCAACATGGCTCCTTATCTCGGTGTTTTAGTAGAAGCTGGGTCTACTGCTTACAATGGATTCCTTTGAAATGGATGCCTTTCCAATCAAAAACTTAAAGTCCGGGGCTTTCGACACAGCAGTTCTTGGGAGTTTTTCTTTCCACAGTGGCGCACGTGCATCTGTTTCCCTGTAGAGAACACTGCATGCAAGTGAAATCCCATGTTACTGTCTTTGTATAAATTTAAGAATCAAATATATTAGTAAAAATGACATGTTCAAACTGAAAATGTAGTCAGACACTATTTAATCAGTACCTTCTAAATTCCTAAACAAGGGGCACCTGGGTGGCTCTGTTGGTTAAGCATCTGCCTTCAGCTCAGGTCATGATCTCAGGGTCCTAGGATCAAGCACGGCATCGGGCTCCCTGCTCAGTGGAGAGTCTGCTTCTCCCTCTGCCTCTGCCCCTCCCCCTGCTCCTGTACACGCTCTCTCTCCTTCTCAAATGGTCTTTTGTTTTTTTAAAGACATGGATTGCAGAAATTACGATTGAGCCTCAAGAATTTGCACAATCCATTGGCTGCCTCTTCCTAAATATTTCTGTAAACTGTGTCACGCATTTAAAGATAATCTCCCTATGTTATCTTTGAGCCTAAATTCTTTCTTTAAATTCTTTTTTAATTTCTTTCTTTTTCTTTTTTAAGATTTTAGTTTTAAGTAATCTCTACACCCAACCCGGGGCTTGAACTCGCAAGAGTGAGATCTTCCGAGATTACGAGTCTCATGTTCCACTGACTGAGCCAGCCAGGTGCACCAAGCTTAAATTCTTTTTTTTTTTTTAAGATTTTTTTATTTATTTGACAGAGAGAAACAGAGCGAGAGAGGGAACATAAGCAGAGGGAATGGTAGCAGGAGAAGCAGGCTTCCTGCTGAGCAGGGAGCCCGATGCGGGGCTCGATCCCAGGACCCTGGGATCATGACCTGAGCCGAAGGCAGACGCTCAACGACTGAGCCACCCAGGTGCCCCCCAAGCTTAAATTCTTATAGAAACGCCAGCAATTGGGTCTCGGTGAAACGTGTACCGACTGTGTCTTTTTCTTATTCCTGTCAGTCTTCTGCGTTTCGAAGCTCCAGTCCACTAGATATAGTCATTATTACTCTGCATTAGGCTGTACTAGGGATACAAAGATAAATAAAGTAGGAGCTCAGGGGCTAGTAAGGAGTAAAACAAACAGTGAAGAACAGACTGTGATAAGTGCTCTAACCCAGCAGCAAAGTTCTATGGAAGAGAAAGGGAGGTGGGAATCCCTCAAACCGAGAGTCAGGGAGTGCAAGCTGAGAAGAGTTTGAGGAGGACTGGCTTTCCCGACGAAGAGCCAATTTCCTTATCGATCAGGCCTTTAAAAGAGAGTGCTGCCCTCCAACTGAGAGTAGTTAAGGATTCCGGAGCCCTTTTACCCACTGGGGAAAGTGGACCCGTGCCAGGGAAACTTTGGCTAGAGTCAGTTGGCTAACCTGACTCATTTCCAGAAATGAGAAAATCGTGAGACTTAACCCCAGGCTTTACTGCTGTCCCTGCACAGAGCCTGTAGCATGGGGGCGTTGGCTCATGCGGTCTGGGTCCCCCTGAGTACTGCGTTCAGCCGCGCCAGCAATCATCAGTCTATGCATCATGTCCACAGAAAGAAGCCCCAGTAAGAATTCTGAACACATAATAAATCAGACGCATTGTACATCTTCAACTAATCAAAACTTAAAACCAGTAACGATGATGACAACTCTGAACCCAGGCTCAGATGAGCTTCTCTGTTCGGCAAAGGCCCCCAGGCATGGTCCCACACCTGCGCCAGGAGGGTAACACCTGCTGACCCCAGGGGAGAGGACGAAGGAAGCTCTGCAGGGAAGCCATGCCCCCGACTCAGCCCTGTGTGTCTGCTCCTCTGGGTGACTTTAACCTGTCTCCTTTCCTTGTAGAGAAAACGTAACCACTGAGCTTTCAGTAAGTTCTGTGAGTCCTTCTGGCCAATTATTAACCTGAACCGAGTTTGGGGAACCCCCTGAAGTTGCAGTTGGTGTCAGAAATGAGGGCCAGCTTGGGGACTATTCCTTCCAAAGTCTGAGCTGGCTGACACCCCTTATAGCTCCTGGTGCAGACATGGGGCAGTCTGGTGCAGACACAAACTTCACAGTCGGACTAAATGTGGGCAAACGTTTACAAAAGTCCACCAAGCATCAGGCTGTAGAGTCTGTCTCAGTGAAGTTCAAGAATCAGTAGTATGCAGGGGCACCTGGGTGGCTCAGTCGGTTAAGCTCTGCCTTCAGCTCAGGTCATGATCCCAGGGTCCTGGGATCGAGCCCCGTATTGGGCTCCCTGCTCAGTGGGCAGCCTGCTTTTCCCTCTCCCTCCTGCTTGTGCAATCTCTCTCTCTCTTGAATAAATAAACTCTTAATTAATAATACCCAACACAGCTAACGCAACTCTTAGCAGCAAATTTAAACACATTAGGGGAAAAAAAGCTAAAAAAAATGAGTATCATCCAACTTAGGAGTTTTGAGAAAAAAAATACTAGAATTACCCCTAAAAATGTAGAAAGAAAGGAAGGTAAATGAAGTATTTAATGACATTAAAAAAATCAACAGGTGATATTATTAAGTCTTAATTAACATACTCTCCCAGTATGGACGTGTAGCTTAAAAATATTTGCTGCAAAGAAACCATACATAAATTGAAGAGAATACTAGTAATGTAATCACAAGCAAATAACAATAGAATTAATGAGCTGACTTTTAAGAAAGAAATTACATCCTCCACGGTAACAAACATGGGCTATGGAAAGATCCTTTTGTAAATAAATCCTTCAAAATGTTTTTGTTATCCTGCAGTTTTTGTTGCTAAAATTACAAAAGTGTAATAACAACTTTCTAAAAACTCTCCTAGTTGCACTTTTGAACACACAGAAAAAGAATTTGCTAACCCATTTAAAAATGTTTCCAAATTAAGAGTTTTAATGAGTCTTGTATCTACATTTTAAAAAGGAAAAAATGCAATACCTTACTATTGGTTTGCAAGATCACCTCATAGACATCAAAAAAGATGGAAACTCACTAGCTAGATCTTTAGCCAAATATTTGGTTAATTGGTGGATGTGATAGGAAATGTTTAGTAAAAGGAGCCAGTGATGCAATTTTTTTCCATTTGATCTAAAATCTTTGTGAGTTATCTTTTCAGCTGTGACATACATTAAAAACCAAGTACTGGGGGATGCCTGAGTGGCTCGGTCACTTAAGCCTCAGACTCTTGATTTTGGCTCAGGTCGTGACCTCAGGGTCATGAGATCAAGCCCTGTGATGGGCCCAGTGCTCCATGGAGACTGCTTGAGATTCTCTCTGTCTCCCTCTGCCCCCAGCCCCCACCCCTGCTGCACACATGAACTTCGCTCTCTCTCTCTGTCTCTAAAAACAAAAACAAAAAAAAAGCAAGTGCTGGGATGTACAGATCAATGGAACAGAATTGAGAAAGTACTATCATAATTCAACAGAGACAAGAATACTATTTCTTGTAAATATGCTGGAATAACTGACTATCCACATTCAAAGAATGGAGCTGTACTCCTACCACAGGCTACGTACAAAAATTAACGCAAAATGGATGAAAGACCTAAACATAAGAACTAAAACTATGAAACTCTGAAGAAAACACAGATGTAAAGCTTCATGACCTTGGATTAAGCCATGGCTTATTAGATATGATACCAAAAGTATAAGCAACCTCCAAAAAATAACAGATAAGTTGACTTCCTCAAAATAATCTTTTACGCTTCAAATACCATTATCAGAAGTGACAAGCATAGGGGCGCCTGGGTGGCTCAGTCGTTAAGCATCTGCCTTCGGCTCAGGTCATGATCCCAGAGTCCTGGGATCGAGCCCTGCATCGGGCTCCCTGCTCGGCGGCAGGCCTGCTTCTCCTGCTACCATTCCCTCTGCTTGTGTTCCCTCTCTCACTGTGTTTCTCTCTGTCAAATAAATAAAATCTTTAAAAAAAAAAGAAGAAGTGACAAGCATAACCCACAGGATGAAAAAAATTTTTTCTGTAAATCATATATCTGATAAGGGTCTAGTGTTCAGAATACACAAAGAACACTTATTACTCAACAATAAAAAGATAAATAACTCATTGTGAACATGGACAAATGATTTGAAGAGACATTTCTCCAAAGGAGACAGGCAGAAGATCAATAGGAAGATGAAGAGACGCTCAACAGCATTAGTGATTAGGGAAACGGAAGTCAAAACTACAGTGGGATACCATTCACACACGTGAAGATGACTCCAAAAAAAGACGGGCAGTAACCAGTGTTGGTGGGGCTATGGAGACACTGGAACCCCTGTAATCCTGCTGGCAGGTTTGTAAAATGGAGCAGCCCCTTCAGAAATTAGTCTTCGAATGATTAAACACAAAGTTAGTATATGACCCAGCAATTCCAGGCTTACGCACATACTATCCAGGAGGAATGAATACAAATGTTCACGCAAAAGCTTCTACACAAATGCTCATAGCAATGTTATTCCTAACAGCCAAGAAGGGGGAGCAACTCAAACAGCCAGCAACCGAAAAAGAGATAAAGAAAAGGTGGGATATCCACATGATAGAATATTATTTGGCCATGAAAAGGAACATAGTACTGCCACATGATACAACATGGATGGGCCTTGAAAACATTACACCAAGGGAAAGAAGACAGGCACAAAAAGCCACATATTGCATGATTCCATTTTCGTGAAATGTCCAGAATCGGCAAATCCACTGAGATGGAAGATAATCGATTAGTGTTTGCCAGCGGCTGGGGAAGGAGGGTGTGAGGAGTGACTGCTAATAAGTATGAGGTTTTTCAGAGGCGATGAAAATATCCTCAAAGTACATAGTGGTGATAGTTGCATCACTTTGTGCGTGTCCTAAAAACAACTAAATTGTATACTTTAAATGGGGCAGATTTTATGGCACATGAATTATGTTTTAATGGAAAGAAAGATTAAAAGGAGACAAAGTATGGGGCGCCTGGCTGGCTCTGTCAGTAGAGCATATGACTCTTGATCTCAGGGTCATGGTTCCAGGTCCACATTGTGTGTAGAAATGACTCAAATAAGTAAAACTTAAAAAAAAAAAGAGGACAAGTATTGTAATAAACTGAACTAGCCCCAAATTCTGTACTGCAGTATCATAGTCCCAAATCCTGTTTTCTTAAAGAGAAAGAAGTATATTTAAATAATCATATTGTTCTCCTTAGCAAAAGTAGTGGTTTTTGTACTGTTTGAAACATAACACAATTTAAAAGTACTTTTAAAATAGTTTAACCTGGGAGTGCCTTTCTGCTTGCTGGGTGAGGTGCTGTGTGATTCATGAGTCACTGAATAAAGCCAATAAGATCTTCAAGTTTACTTGGTGGAATTTTGTTTAACAGATTTGGTGGCAGTGGTGGGATCCAAAGTGAATTTCTGAAGGTATCTGGGGACAATGGGAAACGCAGGCCCAGGACCCGTGAATCCCTCTTTCTCTTTCTCATTGTTTCTGGGGTCATGGGTAAGTTCCTGAGCTCCTGGTATAATTGGCTTTCCCAAGAAGGGCAGGGCAGGCTGACGTAATCAACCTTGTAATCTGGAGCCCAGCTGAGTGGTACAGGGATTGGCCCAGGGCCACGCCCCTAGACTTTCGGACCACAGTTCCCAGGGTTCTGAGCAGCCCTTCATTCCGCCTGCAGATCCACGTGGGAGCCATTCATGGATGTGTGCAGTTCCTGACCCATCAGTGGGAAGCGGTCAGTCTGCACTCCCAATTGTTGACGTCTGCAGGTTCAGCCCAAGGAGAACTTTGTGTCTGGGCTCTAAGCAAAAAAACGGGACACGAGGCAAGACTAACCAGAGCCAAGCTGCCTGTGTGGTCTCCAGGCTCCTAAAATTTTTCTGGCCTCCGTGGCCATCACTTATCCAGTCTTGAGCCGCAGATTGAAATGGGAATGGCCAAGGGGGATTCCTGATTCAGGATTCACTTCCTCTGGCAGGACCCCCACTTCCCTGCTTAGGACTAAGTGTGAAATAATCGGGGACCTCTCCTTGACCTCCCCTAAGAATACCGCAGAATCTGCTAAAGTAACGGTTGCTCAACAAAAATCTTAGACTCTCTGGCCGAAGTTGATCTTGATAATAGGATAGCTGTTGTTGATCTTTCGGGTGAGCAAGGAGGCATCAGTGCTGTGGCCAACGCCGCCGCTGCGGCTGGATAAACTCTTCTGGGGAGGTTCAAATTCAATGGCCGAAGACCCCTGAGCTAGTTGTCTGCTTACAAGGGTGACTCCTTCAACAGAGTCTTTGATTTATTGGATTTTGACTGGTTTAGGTCTGGGGGGGGATGAGGGCCCCAAGGGACACTCTGGACATGGGGAGTTATCCTGTTTAAGACAGTTATAAGTAATGTCCCGTGTCTGTCTCTCAAAAACTTTAAATGCATGTTTGCAGCCACTAACCACCAAGCAAATGATCTCCCGAAGACCGGAATGTCAGAAAAAGAATAAAGAGAGGGACCCATTCAAGAACTGAATCCGAAGTCATGGCCTGTGTGTATCACAGGGATCAAGCACAAAATGTCACGACCCATGAATACCACACCAAGGATCAACAGCAGCGGAGAGAACCACAGAGCAGTAGTGGAGAGCGGTGCTAAGGACGCACCGGCCCAAGATGGAGTCACTCATGCCAAGCCCCACGTGGGCAAACCAAGACTTGCTGTCTAGCCCTGTTGTGGTTTCAGCAAGGTCCCAGGAATGGGACTTGTCACCAGAGAGTCTGGAACCCTCTGATGCATACTAGTGAGGGAATCTGCGTGGTGGACCCCGCCTTCCCCCAAAGGAGGACCCTGCCTGGAAGAATCCCCTCTTTGTGTGTTGTTTTTTGTTTTTTTTAAAAGATTTTATTTATTTGGCAGAGAGAGAGAAATCACAAGTAGGCAGAGAGGCAGGCAGAGAGAGAGGGGGAAGCAGGCTCCCTGCTGAGCAGAGAGCCTGATGCGGGGCTCGATCCCAGGACCCTGAGATCATGACCTGAGCCGAAGGCAGAGGCTTTAACCCACTGAGCCACCCAGGCACCCCTGTGTTGGTTTTTTTTTTTTTTAAGATTTTATTTATTTATTTATTTCACACACACACACACACACACACACACACAGAGAGAGAGAGAGAGAGAGCGCCAGAGAGTACAAGCAGAGGGAATGGCCAAGGGAAAGAAAGAAGCAGGCTCCCCACTGAGCAGAGAGGTGGATGCAGGGCTCGATCCCAGGACCCTGGGACCATGACCTGAGCTGCAGGCAGATGCTCAACCATCTGAGCCACGCAGGCGCCACCCCCTTCTTTGTTAAGAAACTTCCTTTTCGTGCCCCCATTGGCCTACAAAACTGTGCATTTTGTACAGTTCCCTGGAGCTCTTCCTACTCCCTAGATGGGATGCTGCCTGATTCATGAATTTCGCATAAAGCCAACTAGATCTTCAAATTAAAAAAAAAAAAAGTTTACTCTTTATTTTATCCTTTAAAATTGAATTTTGGCCTGTTTTATATTGTGCAGAGAACACTAGCACCATAGTAAAGGGATAGAATTCCTAAATATATAAATATACATATACTAGAAATTAGTGCCCACGGGTTTGTAGTGAAGAGAGACAAAGTCAACAACGGTCAGAAATCAGTGCCTTGATGTCTTGTCAAGGGGACAGTCAGGGAAAAAAAAAACCTCAGGAAAACGGATGGGAGAAAATCAGCAAGAGGTACTGACATACCAAATCTTAGCTTATTTTAATTTCCCCCTGGTAAGTCTGTGTGTCTGAGTAAAATAAAAACAAATGTGAGGGTCTGTGCTGGAAAGTTCTCTGAAGGTATCTACAGGATTTATGAATTTCAGCTCACATCATTTCATCACAGGGCAGCAATTTGGCGTGGAGCAAGTTTCCATTCTGCATCGCCCCGCAGAAGAGGGTCACACCTTCTACACTGTGTGCTAAAAATACCGCCTTCGAGAATAATACTCTTACAGTTCTTTCCTGAACTGCGTCCCCTTCTAGCCAGGCACTGGCGCGCTTCACCAATTCGGAGGGAACCGCAGACGCTGTCTGGTCTGGCATCCAATTTCTTCTCCCAGATCGCCCTGGAAGAAGACAGTGGTGTCCCTGTACTCCGTGAACTGTCCCTCCGAGTGTTTGCCTGACCTCATTATCCAGAACACTCTATAAATGTAGCCTGCCACCCAGCTCTGAGTCTGTGACAGGGCGGGAGACTCCCTTGCAAGTAACAAAGCCAAACAGAAGGATCTGTCTGGCCAGACTTGGAAAATACAGTTGCCAGGTTGCTATTGGTTAAAGAGAATGCCTGAGCGGTGTGCTGGCCCCCAGCCTCGGCTCCTGAAACCCCGACGTGAACACTTTTATACAAGAAGCGAAAACGGAGAGGAAAGCCTGAGCCTGGGCTGGCGGGCCTGCCCGAGGGCTGTTCTCCAGGGAGGGCTTCGCGCGGGGAGCTCCGAGTCAAGCTGCGCCCACCTGCCCCCCACGGCCAGCTGGTGGGCCTGTCCCTCCGTGTTCTTCCTTTCCGCGGGGGGCCACCGTGGGCAGAGCACCAGATAACTTGGGTTTAAATTCCACTTACTGGCCTTGGGACCCTCACTCGACTTCTCTGGTCCTTGGTATTCTCATCTGTGAAATAGGGACAGGACTGCTACAGCCCGGCGGCTGTTACAGGGTTGAAGTAAGAGACCAGGTCTGAAGACAGCACAGCGTTGGGCTCGAGGTAGGTACTCAGCGAAGGCTGGACTTCTTTCTCAAAGGTGAACCAAACACAAAAACACCTCTCGTCCAAGGTACTCGGAAAGCTGGAGGATCACTTTTTGGAAAATTCTAAAATGGACTAACTGTTTAGAGCCCATGTACGACAAGGGGTTTGTTTGATTTAGAAAGAATTAGGTTTTAATGAAGCAATTCATTTCACAGGGTAGAAGCGGAGACTGAGGGAGTGAGTATATTTGACGTTCTCCGGTTTCAAAATCCAGTTTTGAGAAGCTGTGCTGTGAGCCTTGTGTAGTAGAACAGTGCCTCACTGACACAGATGAAAACCACAACTATTTAACCTGTATCTGGTGTTCTTACTGCCCAAGGACTTCTCTAACTAAACGTCATTTTGGAACAAAATTAGCGGCTTTAATGTGGGGGGCTAACCAGGTCTACAAAACCTTTCTGCTGATTCATGTGGCACAAAAGCTTTCACCAAAACACAATAAAAATCTACTTGTAAAACAGGTTTTCCAGCGAACAGAGCTTTCCAATGACTCTGGTGACGGCACAAAGGAAGGTCTGGGCTTCTCGGTAAGTTTATTTTTTCCTGCCATGACGTCTTGATAGAACAATTCCTCCGAAGGACACACACACGTAAACAAACGACTGAGGACTGTCATTTAACACCTGCCAATCAATGGCGAGCAGAAGGCATGACTGTGTAAGGCACTGCGGGAGGGAGCTCCTCAAGCAGGAGGTGACCTATGAAACTCGAAGCAGATAGGACAATCTGGTGGCTTCCCCTTTACTACCTGGTATTATCAAGCTGTCAAAGTCCCAATTTATCAACGATCGTTTCAAACCGTCCTATCTCTGAAAGAAGGAACAAATCTAACCCGAAGAAAAACAAATCTTATGGGGTCAAGTACCACTTGGGGCATAAGGAGAAATGGAAAATACAATGAGCAATGCTGACGTTAGCAGAGCAACAGTTTGTCTTATTTTTGGTGACACCGGCCTCTAATAGGATGCCTCCACATGTCGCGGGCCTAAATGTCCATCCCACCTCATCAGAACCAGCTGTTTCCTATTTTGTTTTGTTCCATATTGAATGGCAATCAAGCAAAACTAAAGCCTTCTCAACTTCCTAAAGAAAGTTAAAGCCTAAAGAAACTCAAATTACACATCCTCAGCCCTCCCAGCAAAGCTCGGATTTCAAACTAGAATTATTAGGCTAAAATCTCCTCTAAATCCAAATTACAGCGTTAATCCGATTACTCATCTCAGATTTCAAATGTTAAAGACAGAGCTGACTCTCTCTTCTTGTTACTGGTTTGTGCCACTGTCTAATTCAGCTTCCGATGGTTAGCCTGGGGATGCCGAGCGTCTTGGCCACTGAGAGTTTGTAGGTTGTTGTCTTGGTCTGCTTTGTGATGACACTTCCTCACGAACTTTTGATCATGACGAACAGTTCTGGATTGATGTGTCCTCTGGGCTTTCTATATTAAGGCTTGAAGGGGAGGAAAAAGGACGGGACTTCCCAGCACCTCTCCAGAGGAATATAATTTCCCGTAACTATCTCTGAGGGTGTAAAACCCATTTTAGAAACCTCTCTATTTAATCCTCATGTGCTGTCCTCTGAGAAGATGGAAAGTAGAAAGAGAGAGGAGTGTTCTTGGTTATCCCTCCTAGAGAAGCTTCTAGTTCTTGGGACATTTATTTCAATTTGATCCATTCATAAACGTGTATTGCTCAGTACCTATGAGTGCATGGAGGGTGAACTCCCCAATACTCTCAAACTCGTCAAAGAAATACGTTTAGGTGGGAATAAAAAAAGCCATAAAACAAGAGAGATTTTGAAACAAGATTGTGCTAGAATTAGAATCAACTAGAAATATTAAAATGAAAGGCACAGCTATGGAAAGAAAATACCCAATAGAGGAGTTTCACTGCGGGTTCTTCACTGCTAAAGAGGGAATGAGTAAACCAAAAGGTCAAAGTATATCTACCAGAATTAATAATTAATTGTATTAATTATATAATTAAATAATTAATAATCCTTTAGCTCAAGGAGATAAAGAGAGTGAAAATATTAAAGGAAAGTTTAAAGAGAACACGACAACACATCCAGACGCTTTGATATATATTTAGTAAGAGTATCAGAAGGAGAGTTGAAGGAATAGTGAAGAGTTGGTGTCAGAGACATACACACTAGCGAGAACATCCCAAAACTGAAGGGAAAAAATGAGTCCTCCAATGGAATATTTCCATGAAGCATAGCAGAATACACAAAGAATACATTCTTGAATACATCATGTAAAATTCCAGACTTTCAGAGATAAGGGGAACATTCTAAAAGCTATCAGAGGAAGAAGACATAATATCTAGAAGAAATGAGATTGAGATCATCAGCAACACTGAAGGCCAGGACTCAAAGTGTTAGAGTAATTCGGAACCCAGAATTCTCAAACTATCCAGATCGTCATCCAAGTGTAAAGGCAAAATAAAGACATTTTCAGACCTAGAAATACTTAAAAAGTTTACTATCCAAAGATTGTTTCTGAAAGAACTACACTAGGGTGTAATCCAGCGAGAAAAAAAGCAAATCCAAAGAAAGGATGCGAAAAGCCATCGTGAGCAATTAATTTTTAAAAGTTGTTAATGCAACTCAAAATAAATAATACGTTTTTAAAATTATGTGTTTAAAAACAAGCTGGAGCCAAAATTTTAGGGAGTAGTAACATGAAAGTTCAGAGGAGTGTGGAGAAAAGTAAAAGAAGCTAAGTGTCTCATCTTTTTTTTTTTTTGGATATATACTAATTAAATTTAGACTTTCAACAAAGTCTGCATAACATGCTGTATAACACATGACTCCAAACCTTGGCAACTTAAAATTTAAGAAAAAATCTTTTACTTTCTCCTAACTTTCTGTACGTCATGAACGCCTTTGGCTCAGGCTACAGTCAAGGTATCTGATGGAACTTCTCACCTGGGGTAGTTCTAAGCTCACTTGTGCTTGATGATGAACCTCAGGATCTTGTTGGCTGTTGGCCACAGATATTGCCACATGGGCCTCTCTACCAGGCTGCATGCAACATGGCAGCTGGCTTTCCCCAAAGTTAGAAATCCGAGAAAGAGAAAGAGAGCGAGAGAGAGTGTCCACGACTGAAGTCGCAGTCTTTTTATAACCGAATCTCAGCTGTGACATCCCATTATTTCTGCCATGTTCTTTTTAGAAGTAAGTTGAGGTAAGTCACAAGGTCTGGTGCACACTCAAAGGGAAAACGTGAAAAGAAGCATGTTGGGCTGTACTCCAACAAGCCTATTTATTCCTGAAGAGGGATTGAGGAAACAGGTGCTGTCTTAGGGGCCACCTAACAGGCCACGCAAACCTAAACATGTCTGGATACCAGGGATGGGCACAGTGTACAGGCCCCAGGCTAATAGGCTGGTTGGTAGATGAAATAAGAAAACGTGTGTAACACTCTACCTTTTTGTTTTTGCTGATATTCTTCCCTGTACTTGGAGAACTAATCTTGTATCCTCTCATTGAAAACCAGTCTATCTTACTCTCTCAACTTCTTCCTTTTCCACGAAGACTTTTTCTTTTTTTTTTTAAAGATTTTAAAGTAATCTCTCTACCCAGTGTGGGGCTCAAACTCACAATCCCGAGATCAAGAGTCGCGTGCTGTACCGACTAAGCCAGCCAGACACCACTTCCATGAAGCCTTTTATGAATCCTTTGACGATATGTAAATATTTCCTTGTATAAACCTGTAACATTTTGCTTGTGTCATTTTCATGGTATTAATCATTTTCTGCCTTGTACTTTAATTTTTGCATATTTGTTTCTCATTCATAATCTGAATTCCATTTAGAATGCTGCCTAGCCCACTGATGCTCAATGCCTTCATTTTTTTTTAAAGATTTTATTTATTTATTTGACACACAGAGAGAGAGATCACAAGTAGGCAGAGAGAGGAGGAAGCAGGCTCCCTGACGAGCAGAGAGCCTGATGTGGGGCTCGATCCCAGGACCCTGAGACCATGACCCGAGCCGAAGGCAGAAGCTTTATCCCCTTGAGCCACCCAGGTGCCCCTCAATGCCTTCATTTTAATTAGTAGCCAAATCCTACAGGTAACAAAGGAAAGTATGCAGGACTCCACCCTTTTCTGTTCTTCGGGGAATCTGGGAAAATGTACCAAAAGAAAGACAGGGAACTTCCCCCCTAATCATGAAAGTTATACATCCCCCCAAAAGTAATAAGCAGAACATACAGGGGCACTGGGATATGAAAATACACATAGGTACTTCAAAGGTGAGGACTAAAGTTCCGACCTGACATGGTGCAACTTTGGGTGAGGTCAACGACCAACAGAGAAGGGAGATGTTCCCGGGAGCTGTCCTGTGGCAGATTGGCTGCTGACCTGAAGGTCACGCAGAGAGCTAAGAGGGTGCCAGAAAGATTCAGGGCTAGATGGTGATGTAGCACAACAGTGATATTCACAGCCACCCTTTACTGAGTTCCTACTGTGTGTCAGGTACACTGAATGCTTTCTTTACATTATCTCTAATGGTTACAAGGTGAAGAAAATGAAGTTCACACAGACTAGGTACTTCCTCCCAGGTCCGCAGCTAGTAAGTGGCTGATCTGGAATCCTAGCACAGGTTTCTATGACTCTTGAAATATGTGCTCTAAGTTTCTATCATTCATTTCTGGCAAACCAGGTAAGATGAAGTGGAGAGGGCTTCAAATCCTCTTAGAAGTCTGTGGTTCTGGGGAAGGAGATTGTTGTTTCATGTAGGCATGTGTTTATTCTTCCTCCTACTGTTTGATCCACTTTATTCCCATGATCTCTTCCTTGCATTTTTCTTCATTCCCAATTACAGCTTCCTCCTTCCATTAAAAATTAGATATGCTGCAGTCCCATGTTGGGTGTAGAGATTACTTAAAAAAAAAAAAAAAATCTTAAAAAAAAAAGAACTGAAGATTTTGCTTAAAAAACAGACTACATTATCAACAGAGTGAAAAGGCAACCCGTGGAATGAGAGAAAATATCTGTAGGTCCTATATCTGATAAGGACTTAAGATCTAGAATATATAAAGAGCTCTCAGACCTCAACAAACAATCCAATTAAAAAATGGGCAAACATTTTTCCCAAGAAGACAAACAAATTATCCAAAGTGCATGAAAAGAGGCTCCATCATTTATCATTAGTGAAATGCTCACTGAAGCCACAATGAGAAAACATTTCACAACAACTGGAACATAATCTAAACATGGAAAATAACAAGTGTTGGCGAGGCTGTGGAGAGACGGAAGCCCTTGTACACTGCAGGTGGGAATGTGAAATTGGTGCAGCCATTGTGGAAAAGAGTTAGGTTGTTCTTCAAAGAGTTAAACACAGAATTGCCATACGACCCATCAATTCCACTCCTAGGTATATACCCTAAAGAATTGAAAACAGGGCCTCAAACACTCGTATGCCAATGTTCACAGCAGTCTTATTCACAACAGTCAAGGTTTGGAAGTAACCCAAGTGCCCATTGACAGATAAATGGATAAACACAAAAGGCAGCATATACCAGCAATGGAACGCTATCAAGCCATAAAAAGGAAGAAAGTCCTCATACAAGCTCTAACACGAATGGACCTTGACAACATTAAGCGAAGTGAAACAAACAAGACACAAAAGGGAAAATATTGCATGATACCACTTACCTGGAATCTCTAGGAGAGACACATTCATAGAGGCAGAAGGTAGGTAAGGGTTCACCTGGTCCTGTGGGGAGAAGGGGAGAAGGAATTATCACTTAGTGATATAGAGCTTCTGCTTGACTTGATAAAAAATTTGGGAACAGTTAATGGTGATGGGTGCACACATCTTGAATGTAATTCATGTCACCGAACTGCACAGTCACAAGTGGCTACAATGGCAAATCTTACGTTTTATATGTATTTTACCTCGAAAAATAGTTTACAAAAAAATAGTTTACAAAAGCCATATTCTTCTACAACAAAGCCTGGATTCACAGTCTACCTCTAATAAGACAGACCTGAGTTTATCAGAGAAGACAGTCTGGTCTCATTGGTTAAGTGTCCAGAGGACACAAGAGGGGCTGCCCCCTTCCTTCCTAATTTCTACGGGGTCCTGGTGATGTCAGGTCCTGTGACCTCTCCCGTTTCCTGGAGGATGAGACCCAAGGGACAGGAGGGGCCCCAGCCTTCTACCAATGACTTGGCCGCACCAGACGCGCGTTCTGACTCGTGACCTTCCCACCCTGCGAGTGTCGCCCGTGTTCCAACACGAAGCTGGAACTTCAGGCTGGATTGGAAGCCTCGTCTGTAGAAAAGGCTTCGAGATGTACGATGAAGCCTACAGTTGGATGGAACTGGCCCAGAAGACTGACCATTTGACCTGAAATCCACATCATTTGTCTGATCATTTGATCATGATTCTGAATGGGGTCCCCTACATATTCAGGTGATTTGAATCTTGAGGCCTCTAAATTAATATGATCCAATATTCCAAAGCAACTTTTTCAGAAAAGCATTAGCACAGATCCAGGCTGGTGATGTGCTGAGGCTTCATATTTGGAGAGTGAGACTCATAATTGTGTTGGCCGCGGAGCAGCTGCTTCACCCCACATCCTCAGAGTACGATTACACAGAAGTTCCACTGATTTCTCATCCTGACATCACTCAGGAGTCCCCGAGAATGAACTTGAGTCCACTTTAACCGCTCTGTACCACATGAGTGTGAAATCACATGTCCTCTCTTGTCTTTCGCAGGAACGAGAGGAAATTCTCTGACATTTGACTTTGAGGCGACAACATTAAAGCAGAAGTGAACTAAGCATACGCCCTTTATACCCTGGTTCATAATCAGTTTGATCCCAGACGATTGCTTGAGGACAATCGAGTAGCCGTGAGATAAATCAGCCTCGGGACACTTTTTTCCTGTTGCACTTGGCATCCAGGATTCTCTCCTGGTCATCTGGACAGTAGAAAGCACTCCCGATGTGAACTGCTCTTCCTCTGTTTATAGAGAACCTAGAGGCCGTGGCCCTTTCCACCACCGCACCTGTCTCCCTCTGATGTCCCCGCGTCTTGGTGATGGTTTAGTCCTAGTGCTTATCTCAGGGCCTGGCCCCCCAAGGGCGACCAGTGGATGAACTGGGCCACATGTGTTTCCCCCAATATTTCCACTTCCTCGTTCAGCTTTTCCTTTAGCACCTCTGTCAACCCCTCACTGTCCTCCCTGCTCCATAGTCATCTATCTGCCCTCTCTTCAAGGCCCATTCCCACCCTCACGTTGTTCAGGAAGGCTTCCTTAACTGTCCCACCCCAGGGTGACCACCCTCTGCTTTGCTGTGTGTCACCTTTTGTCTCTTGTTTTATCGAGGGCTGTCAGTAGGCTACAGGGCACCTTGGTGCAGGTTGGAGAAAGGTGTCCTTCTGGACCTTCTGGACGGAAGCAGTGGGGCGCATGGCTTTGGGGGCAGAGAACAGACTAAGCTCAGCCCCTACTCAGCGGTTCGCTCAGTGTGCTTGTGCAGTGAACCGCGTGCCCGGCGGGCCAAGGACGCTCTGTCCTGAACCAGACCACACCTGGGGCAGGACCGCATTGAACCCCCCCACCTTTTAAATCTTTGTTTTGTTTTGAATCCCTTTATATATTCCCAAGCTTTTGTCTCCCACATCCTCCATTCTCTGTGATAAACACTGTGGTAGCTGTCGGTTGTTAGTATATTAATTTGCTGAGTCTTGCTAGTTACTAGGCTTCTGATGAAAGAGTACAGGTAAATGAAATACTGACATTATCTGAACAACAGAGACAAAATTATGGCAAGTAAGTATACCTCACTGCCTTTTACGACAACTTTACGGAGACATAATTTGCATAGCATAAAATTTGCACCCTTATATTTTTAATTTTTTAAAAGATTTATTTATTTTAGAGAGAGGGAGGGAGGGAGAGATAATCCCAAGCAGACTCGGCGCTGAGCACAGAGCTGGATGTGGGCTTTGATCTCACCACTCTGAGATCACAACCTGAGCCGAAGCCAAGAGTCGGACACTTAACCGAGTGCACCACCCAGGTGCCCCAAAATTCACCCTTTGAAAGTACCCAATTTGGTGTTTTTTTAGCATATTCGTAGCTATGGAACCATTAGCACCATATAGCCTCAGGATAAAAGCTGTATTTAAAAGAAGAAACCCCATATCCATTAATACCCACTCTCCTCTCTTTCCTTCTAGCCTCGGGAAACCACTAATCTTTCTGGATCTCGCTCTACAGATCCGTCTGTGCCGCACACTTCACTCACCTGCAGTCACACGCCGCGTGGTCTTTTGTGACCGGGTCCTTTGACTTAGCACAGTGATTTCAAGGTCAATACGTACTGTACCACGTTTAAGGACTTCATTTCCTTGAAGGCTGAATAACAGTTCATTGTATCAATCGATCACCCTTTATTTGCCCACTCACAGTTGATAGACCTTTGGGTTGTTTCCATTTTTTGACTAATTTGAATGATGCTGCTGTGAACAGCCAAGTACAAGTTTTGTGCGGACACGTGTTTCTAATTTTCTTGGGCATACACCTAGGAGTGGAATTGCTGGGTCACGGGGTGACTCCATGCTTGACTTTTTGAGCAATTTCCAAACTTTTCTGCTTACCAGCTGCCCCATTTTGCAATCCCATCAGCAATGAGGGTTCCAATCTCTGCACATTCTCACCTATACTCTCCACTGTCTTGTCTTTTTAACGATAGCCATGTTAGTGCTATTTAGTGGTATTTCATTGTGGTTTTGACTTGTAGTTCCCTCATGACGAACGTCGCTGGTTTTCATAAACAATGAGAACGAAGGCAGGGAAGGGGGGCAGCGAGGCGTCGGAAACAACTAGAGTCAGGATCACAAATGCAGCCCAGGCTCCCTGTCTCCTCCTGTCACTTGCTCAGCTTCCCTCTGCGGGTGGGCGGAGCTTCCTTCCCTCTTGCTGCGACCACCCGACCACCCCCTGCCCAGGGCCGCTTCAGATCCTGCCTCCGGAGGAGGCCCTAAGGCCTGCCCTCAGGGAGCTCTGGTTCATCTGCCTCGGGTCAGGGAGTCGGGGTCTGATGAGTCAAGTGTGAGCAGGAAATCCAGATGAGAGAAAAACACGGCAGCTCCCAAAGGAGCCACATTGCTGGAATGGGGAGGAGGGAGACTGATTCCCAAGAACAGGGAGGTGTTCCCAGTAGAGAGAGGTGCTGATAAAAAGTAGTGAGTGTCCATGTTACTGTTGACTTTGAAGAGCAAACGGCATTAGATCTTTGATCTCTAAAGGCTGTATAATGGCCTTTGGTCAAAAGCCTTAGGGTTTTTTACTGACCTGGATTATTGCCAAATAGCACAGAATGCACAGTTATGATCTTGAGAATGCATATTAGTGATATTCTTGGTATTGACTGTCTATTTCAACAGTAATACCCTGGGGCCAATTAAAACTATGAACTATAGCATCCTTCTGTTTGTACATTAATTCTCACTGAGTTTACTGAAAAGGATTCCGGGGAAAGACATAGCTCGGGAGTCATAACCTGGCAGTTTATAGATCTGACTTCCACTGGTAACAGTTATTGCTCGGCTTACACAGTGTTGTTCTTGTTGTTTCATTTTTAAGTTTGACTTAATTTCCCATATTAAAAAATCTGGGGCTTTCACATGGACGTCTGGATTTCTAGCTTCTCTTGCAAAATCACACAGTTTGGCAGCGTCCGGCCTGAATCCCACATGGAGACAGTGAGGAGCGGGTGGGAGGAGAGATTACTACCTTCATCAGAGGGTTCCCATTCCGGTCCCGCTCCCCTGCAGGCTCTGACCCCCATTGGAATTGCTGCGATCACTAGGTATTAATTATCTCTGAGGAAGACAGGAGGCGCACGAGGGATTCGCTTCACGGTGGAATGAGACAAAAATCTCTTTGACAGGTACTTAAGGTTTGCGATCATTCTACTTTCCCGCTCTGGTATAACACGTAGGGAGACAACAGAGACAGCATCAATCCCCTTTGAGGATCCAAGAGTCTCCACATTCATTCTCCTTGCCAGAGTGGGCAACACTTACTAGTGTTAACCACTTACTCCTGTAGAATTGTATGTATTTAATGCCATTCTGTATTTCCTCTCTAGTTGCCAACAATGTTTTTTAGCTAATAAGTATACACTGTTATGATAATACAAATATGGCCAATCATACCACATTGCATATGTGCAAATTGCTAAGAGGGTAGATCTTTAAAGTTCTCGTTGCAAGAAAAACAATTTTGGGGGGTAACTACGTAAGGCGATGGATATTAACTAGACTTACTGTGGTGAGCGGTTCACAGTGCATACAAGTACGGAATCACTATGTTGTACTCCTGAAACTTACATGCTATACGTCAATGTCAGTTACATCTCAAATAAAAATAAATTTTACAAATGTTTTTAAACTCCTTTTTAAGAAAATAAAAATATTTAAAATTAAAAAAAAAATTTTTGTCTTAAAGTACTAAGGCCATCTGGTTATTATCTTACCCTGATCGCTTACGAGAAGTTCATGAACGTGCTCTTACACCTGAACCAACCCAATGAGGACAGCACTCCGTATATTCCCACCTGGCTCCTTAAACCTCGGGAGGTCAGAGTACCAGGCTGTCGCATCCACTTCCTGCCCAACGTAGACACTGCTTTCCCACCCAGATTCCCCTTCGGGAAGAAAGGATTTGTTCCCACAGAGGCTGGAGTGCTGCTGGAAGGGGTCCTCACCATCCGTCCTATTTAAATTGCCTGACCCAGGTCACGCCTCCTTCCAGGGTGGCCCGCATCCCAAGAACGATCATTTGTCCTCTTGTTCCAACGTGGGGTATCTAAAGGGTCATCCCAGCCCCAGAGCCCCGAATGGAGTTGTCTGAGGCCCTTGTCACGACTGCATCTCAATTCTGCTTCTGTCTACCCTTGCTTCCCTGCGACCCTTCCGTGGATGTGGGTCGCAGGCTCTCCCTAGCGACTCCCTGGACCTTATCACCAGCTCAGAGTCAGCCGTGCGGGAGCCCAACCTGCGGAGCTACTCTGGAGGGTGACCTTGGAATGCAAGTGCTATTTCAGAGAGGAGCGGAAGAAACCAGGAGACCCTTGGCATGGGGTTCGTATTCGGGGGTGGGCAAATCAGAAAGTGCAGAGGGTTTCTGAAAGCCCAGCAGAGAGGTCTCCATGGATTCTCAACCAAAACTTCCAGAGGGCAGAAACCGGGCGACACTGATGACCATCTCCTACATCCTACAAAAATACTCACGTACCAGAGAGAGCGGATAAAGAAGTCATAGCAGCATTCGAAACTGGAAATGCAGTTTGCTTATCTTCCAGAGAAGCCCAGAGACAGAACGGACGGGCTCCAAGTGGGGGCAGGTCGGGGACTGGCAAATGCGGGCAGAACGGCCAGAGTTTTTTCTCCCCTGGGTTGTGGGAAGGATCAACATTGAAGACCAGAAGCTCTCTCCTGGAAGGGTCACAGACCTATCCCTTAGAGTGAGCACATTCAGAATGAAAATAAGTCACAAGCGAACAGAAAGGTGGGTTTGGGGTGTGCATATCCATCCTCCGGTCTAAGATACAAAAGAAAGGATTCTGACCCCGACCATCTCCCCATGATTTCGGGCAGTGGCTGGAGCTGAGTACAGCTCTCCTTCTTCAAGGATAATATTGAAAAAGTGGTGAGGGAGACCTACGAAACATTACCTGACTCACGCAACAGAGAATCTAGCACATGTGGTTTTCAGAGGAACACGTGTTTGAAAAATATTTCTACAGGAAATCAATTTTAGAACACATCAGGTTTGACCTCTGCATAAGATGGAGGAAGATGTGGATGTTATGAAATAGAAGACCAGATAGGGATAAGACAGTAAGTGGATGAAAAAGGAGCTAGTTGAGAGGGAATCGGAAATCAAAAGCTGTATGAGATAATGGGAGCACGGTAAAAAAAAAAAAAGTTAGAAATACAGTCACACAATTGGTTACACATCGACGGGAAAGGGAACTGGGGCAGTGATTTGGAGACTAAGGCTGAGAAGAGGAAAACATAACAAAAACCAGATAACCTATTTTCTTCTGTGTGTTTTTCATCTGCTTATTTTTTCATTGTTTTTAGTCTCAAACGTTTCCTACCATCTGGGAATTCAGAATCCATGCTCACCTGGCTTTCCGCACCAGGCCCAAGCGTGAACCCTGTGTTCCAACCTTCAGAGTGACCCAGCGGTCCCCTGGATTATCTGTTCTCTTCCATCTGTGGCTCTGGGGACCCAGGGGGCGGCACATCGGACGTGGGTCTATATGCACACGTGGCAATTAGGTAGGGCAGAGGCTGGAGATCCAACAAGAAGATAATAGCTCTTCCAAAAACACAAGCCAGGATTAAACATAAACAGGGAATTAACAAGAGGAGAAAACTTTACTGATAAGAAAACAGGCCATGGGAGCGCCTGGGTGGCTCAGTGGGTTAAAGCCTCTGCCTTCAGCTCAGGTCATGATCTCAGGGTCCTGGGATCGAGCCCCGCATCGGGCTCTCTGCTCAGCAGGGAGCTTGCTTTGCTTCCCCCTCTCTCTCTGCCTGCCTCTCTGCCTGCTTGTGATATCTCTCTCTCTGTCAGATAAATAAATAAAATCTTTAAAAAAAGAAAATGGGCCACAGACCGGGGAATCCAAGAGCCCAACCTATGACGCACAAATGAAAAAATAATAAGAAAAAGATTAGCACCTAGACATAACCCGTTAAATTTTTTTTTTTCTTTTTTAGTTTCAAATGTTTTTAGAGGTGTTCCACATACGGGGGCGGGGAGGTGGAATGTAGCCATGAAGTGAAACGTGGTCCTTCACCCTCACAGAGAGATTGAGGCCTCTGATAGGAAGGGGGCTATAGAAAGAACAAAGGGTCCAAGTTGGGTGTATGGCAGGGATTCCTTGTCAAAGTAGGTCCTGACGCTAGGGCTCAAGTTACACCCGATGATCCTCGATAACTTCTCAGACTCCTTCGACTGGTTCACGCCCTTCCTTCCTGCTCTGCAAAGGAGGGCCTCCCACCAGTGCTGCTGGCCGTTCATCTTCACATTGGACCTTCAGTCTGTGGCCATAAAGAAGTGTGTCCGTCTGCTACTGCTGCTCCAACAGGCAAGCATGAACTTGAACTTGGGGGCTTAAACAACTCCGATTTATGACTTCACAGTTCTGGAGACCAGAAGTCTGAAACGGGTCTCACAGGGCTATGGGTGTGGTGTCCCCAGGTCTGTGCTGCCTTCTGGGGTCTCTGGGGGCGGGCCTCTTCTCCGTCCCTTGCCGGCTCCCAGAGGCCACCCGCAGCGCATGGAGCTTGGCCCCCCTCTACCTCTGAAGCTAGCGACAGCTGGCCAAGTCCTTCCACAGGGCATCTCCCTGACCTCCTCTTCTGCCTCCCTCTCCCGGATTGAAGGACTCCTGTGGTTGTCCTGGGCCGACTCCCCCTCTCCTGAAGTCAGCTGATTAGCAATCTTGACTCTGTCTGCTACCTTCATTCCTCTTTGCCATGCAGTCTGGCAAGTCTGTGATTAGAACCCAGCCGTCGTGGGGGTTTCATTGCTCTGCCTTTGGCCACGGGCCTCCACCGTTGTGCTTCTGGGCCCCTTAACTTTTCCCTGGCACCTCCAGAGAGGAGCGGTGACAAAATGGGAAAATGCCGACATGACAGTTTGATGAAGGAAGGGGAATCACACAGGAAAGTGGATTTTCGAGGTCACATTAGCAGTAATTGTATCAGAGAACACAGTGAACCCCTCTAGCCCAGGGCTTGGCACGGAAACCCCAGGTGTTTTCATCTACTTCTGCACAGAAGTCACTCTTCCACAAAATTTCCACTACCACCTTTCTCTTCTCCTCCCCATCATCCTTAAGATATTTTTCATCTCTCCTCTGGACAGCTGCAGCATGGAGAGGCGGCCGCGGTCACCGTGTCTATTTTATTGCTGTGAACCCGGAGTCTGCCCAGCTCCTCTTCAGAGCTGAAATTATGCATCCCTGATTACAATTATGATCGCAACGCAGGACTGGCGGAGAGAACTGTACGGTGAGCAAAGACTGAAGGAGCTCCAGCCGTGGGGGGAGGGAAGCAGGTTCACTCGTCAAGGAAATGTAGTGCTTCGTTTACACGCGTTGCCTCAACTACAATTAAGTTCGGTTGGACACAACAGGCATCCCCACCAAGGGAGTTAAAAACAGGAGGGTTTCTCTCATGTGTATAAACATTCCAGGCGGCGCCTGGGTGGCTCGGTCAGTTGGGTGTCTGTGTCTTGGTTGTCGCTCGGGCTGTGATCTCAGGGTTGTGGGATCAAGCCCCGTGTCGGGCTCTGCATCTCTGGAGCACCTGGGAGGCTCAGTTAATTAAGCATCTGCCTTTGGCTCCGGTCATGATCCTGGGATCCTGGGATCGAGTCCCACCTTGGGCTCCCTGCTCAGGTGGGGAGCCTGCTTCTCCCTCTGCCTCTGCCCCGTCCTACTTGCTTGTACTCTCTCTCTCACTCTCTCAAAAATAAATAAAATCTTTAAAAATAAGTAAATCTTTGAGAAAAAATTCCACAAATAGGTAGTTCCAGGCTACCTATGTGTGGCCACTCGGCAAATAAGTCCGTACGAGGCAAGGTACATTTTAATTCTTTCCTTTTAACGACCTGTTTTCAAAGTAAGGTATTAGTGTGTTAGCTGCCTTCAGCGGTGAATGGTTTGTGTCATCCGTTTGGATTCCTTGGGTTAAGTATCATGAGGAACTCAGAGTTTTCTCCGTTCAATGTGATTTAGTTGATGGCAGCTATTGTTTTCGATGCTGTAAGGTCTCATCTCCGGCCAGGGAGGAGCTCCAGGGGCTGGCCCTGTCCTGTCGAGTCAGGGCTGAGGTGCCCGAGACTTGCCGTGGGCACAAAAGATAGCCCGGGCTCATCTTGTAGGTGCCTGCTCCAGACCAGGAACCAGCCACTCCTCCAACGTGCCCTGGTTCCTTCCAGCGGGAAATCGCATTTGGAGCACACAAACTGGTCTTGGCTACGGGGCTGTCTCAGGCCTCGGCGCACCCAGCTGAGTGGTAACTGTGTGTTTTTGAGAAAAAGGTAAATCAACTTCAAGCTAACAGTCTCAATTCAAATTTTAAAGATTCTGCTATCTTTTACTTCATATTTGCAGCTTTCTCAGGCTAAGAGATTTGATACCTAACAACGTGATAAATCATACAAATAAATACTAGTATCAAACATTTAAAAACCAAGTATAACCACTAATAATAAGACTACTGGTATACATTAAGTTTTTTAAAATTATTTTCGCCCTTAGAATATTTTCTAATATATTATGGGGTTTTTTTTTGTTTTTTTAACATAAGCTCCACACCCACATGGGGCTTGAACTCACGACCCAAGATAAGTGTCGCACACTCTACCAACTGAGCCAGCCAGGTGCCCCAAAATACTGTGTTTTAAATTAGTGTGAAATAATTCTTCTCAGTGTAAATATGTCACTACCATAATACCTAATTAGGTTTTATTTTGTGTTTGTTTTTGGATCTTAGAGATCACATATTTTTCTTTTTGACTTAATTTTGTTTTTAAATTGTAACATTTACCTCATCACAAATAAAAATTTTAAATGAGGTATACCCAGAAAAGCCTAGTTTGCCTTCCTCGTAGCTAATTATTTTTAGTGATTTATCTTTCCATTATTTTTTTTTTAAGATTTTATTCATTTGAGATAGAGAGAGAGAGAGAGAGCATGGAGAGGGGAGAGGGAAAAGGAGAGGGAGAAGCTGACTCCCCGCTGAGCAGGGAGCCCAAAGTAGGACTCGATCCCAGGACCCCGGGATCATGACCTGAGCCGAAGGCAGAGGCTTAACCCACTGAGCCACCCAGGGGCCCCTCTTTCCATTACTTTAAAAAACATGAACAAACACCTACAGATATTCACATTTCCCTCCCCTATTTACACAAAAAGTCTCATACTATAAAGATCTACCCTGCACTGTGCTTTTTTGGGTTTAAAATACTACCCTGGAGATGGCTTCATACCAGTACATAAGATGGCTTCCCCATTTTTCTGAATGGCTGAGTAGACCGTCACGTGTGCACACCACAGGCTGCCTTCCACCAGGAATGTGTCCAAGTGGCTGTTCCCCTGCAGCCTTACCAGTAGATGCATTGCCAAACTTCTGCATTCTCGCCACCTGACGGATGCCAAGTGGTATCAGTAGTTATCGCTTCCCTGTCTCTTACTTTGAATGAGGTTGAGCATCTTTTCATGTGTCAAGGTCACAGAAAATACATTTTAATTCAAATATATCTGTTGCTTCTGGTGGTGGTGTCTCACTTTTAAAGTTGGAACGACTTTAAAGAGTGAGAGAGGTCAATCAAGCAGCCGACTCTTGACCACAGAGAAGACACGGATGGTCACCAGAGGGGCATCGGGGTGGTGGCGGTGGGGGGTGGGGGTGACGGGGGAGACAGGTGATGGAGGGCGGGACGACGAGCACACTTGTCAGGATGAGCACTGAGGAATGGGGAGGATTGCTGAGTCACTACCTCGTACACCGAAAGTCACAAAACATTGTGCGTTAACTCTACTGGAATTAAAATAAAATAACGTCAGCGAGAACATGATGGGTGATTAGACACTCCCCACAGAAACAAGTTTATACTGAGTAAAGGTCCTGGTCATCGTATTTCTTAGAGTAGAGAAGGTTCTAGAAAGCTTTAGGTGAAAGACTGCGGAGAGGACATTTCATCTGTGAGATTTCAGCGTGGTCCGC